>CM071860.1:33427764-33465899 GCA_036759665.1 Gynandropsis gynandra
TCGCCTCACCTGTGCCGCGCCGGTCAGCCGAGGAAGCGCCGACCCTACGCCGTCGACCGACGACGCTCGTGCGACCGGCTAGGGTTCGGCCGTCGCCTGGGACCGCTTTCACGCGACGGCGGGCGCGCGATTTTCACATTTTTTCGATCCGATTTTCATAAAAATTCGAAAAAAAAAATTAATCCTAAACATGCAGCCAGACGCTCTGATACCACTGTAGGGTTGATTTCAATTTGCGGAAACGTGTTTTAATCAACCCGAATAACGATCTAGTCATGTTTAACGATTAGTTTTAGATTTCAATGATGAACAAACTTAGAAACAGTTTCTTGGGTACATGTTGCGTTGAAATCGATGATCGGATGTGAGGCTTGATGGTACAAGCCCTCTATGTGTATCCACGCCGAGATCGGGATTGCTTTGATGTGGAAATCAGAAGAACGAAAATTGTTTTTCGTTCTTCGGATTTTTTCTTTTACTGGCGGCTAGGGTTTCTAGGTTTAGAATAATGTGTTTACGAAACCTCGTAACACGTTTATTTATAATTATTAACTCTTTAATAATTACGACTTAAACCCATAACTATTGAATATTACATATTAGGCATAGGACTTTCATGACAAATATTATATGTATCACACAATTTTTGACACTTTAGAAAAAATATTGTAAATCATGAAATTTGCTTTTCTAGAGTTTATAAAACAAACTCTTTGGAAGCTCTTAACTATAGTAAAATAACTTAAAAATAAGAACTTTTTTTAGAATTGTGTGTTCTATATTATTTTCAAAATAAATTTCTGAGTTAAATTTTATATATTTCCATTAATATTTTATTCTTAAAATGGAGTTGTGTCAATTTGTTTTTCTGTTATTGCTATAAATTATCATTATGGGGATCCTTTGATACTATTGTTGATAGAAGCTTATCGTTTTTAGGTGGTTTAGCTTCCATAGAAAATGTTTGTGTAAATATATTGAAATGGTCAAACATTGAAATTCACTAAAGATATATGTACCGATAAATGTGGTTTATTAAAAAAGCCATAACATTGTTTATTAGCTATCGTTGTCGAACTCCAAATTTGTTGTCATTTCCCATAATGAGGATGTGATTTGGATTTTTTTAATTTTCTGGAAGATGATGATGTGTATGTCGAGAGGATTTAAAAGAAGTTATTATTACTGTTGACCCTGGTAATCGAGGTCTTAACTGGGTAAACGAAGAAGATAAAGCAAGGAGAAACTCTAGACAAAACGAAAGGTTTTCAAGGGTAGTTCTGTACTTTAAGCAATGGAAGTAGTTAAAGTGGTTAATGGGTTAATTTTGCAAATACACAAAACCCAAGGGGCTAAAGTGAGAAGAACTAAAACTTGGAAGAAAACTTATAAATAAGGAAGAGTCTGGAGGTTGAAGATGACAGATGAGCAAAACTCAAATTCGATCACTCGTTCATTTACCCATTCTCTCTTTGTAACACCAAAAAGCGCTAAATGAATAACAAGTCCAATTCTTTTTCCTCGAGACGTAGATTGAATCAGTGATTCAGTCGAACTCGTAAAACTCGTGCGTACACTCCTTCTCTCATCTCTCTCTCTCTCTCTCTCTCTCTCTTTGTCTTACTACTAAGCTCAAGATTAACTTCCGAATCGATCATAAGCCAAGAAAGAATTCTCAAATTACAACAATTGCTATCAGAGCACTCGGTTCCATAACCAGGGAGTACTCAGGAAAGCTTACAGTAGAAAGGAAGTTAAGTAAAGAACTCAAGTGAGGAAGGTCCAACAAACAATGGCTACAATGTAGAAGCTAGACGTGGAGAAATTTGATGGTAAAGGAGATTTTGTACTTTGGAAGGAAATGATATTGATTAGTCTCGAAATCATGGGTCTACACGAAGCTTTAGCGGATGATCCTGCAACGTGGGACATGGATACAAAATATGATCTCAAGAATTAGCTCAAGACTCTGAAAAGATCCTCTGTTTCAGGAATGGAACCAGGGTGAGTCATGGAGTCTACTGGAATAGCTTCGATATTAACCGAACAAGGATCTAGAATCCAAGATAAAGATAACAAAGAATAGGTTCCGCTAATAAAAGATGAGAGAAGTAGAAGGGTTCGAAATCTTATAGTTTTTTGCTTACCGGATCAGATTTTGAGGAAAGATATTCAAGAAAAGACGGAGTTAGGACTATGGAATATGTTGGAAAGACAGTTTCTTGAACAATCTCTTCCTAACAAGATGTATCTGATGCAACGATTCTCAGGATTCAGAATGGATGAAAGCAAAACAATGGAGGAAAACCTGGATGTGTTTCAGAAGATGTTGTCAGATCTTCAAAACCTTCAAGTCAAGGTTGAGGAAAAATATCAAGTGGTGTATCTGTTGAATTCATTACCAGCTCCTCATGAGCAGCTTAGAGAAGTTCTGAAGTATTCAAGAACTACCATTACACCAGAGGAGGTGAAGGCAATAGCTCGATCTAAGGAGTTAGAATTAATCTCACAAGGGAAAGGTTATAAACCAAATACTGAGGGCCGATAGTGAGGGGCAGATCAGAGAAACGAGAAATTCATCAATATGGTAAGAGGAAAGGAAGATCTCGTTCCAAGTCCAAAGAGAAAGGGCATTACTGCTATTGTGGGAAGTGTTGACATTTCAAGAAAGAATGTAACGCTAGAAAGAAGAACCATAAGGATGCTTCTGAAGAAAGAGGTGAAACAACTATTGTAAAAGGCAATATGATAGATATGGAAGTCCTTTTAGTAACAAAATATGATTCACTATCAATAGCAGAACGAGACATAGATGAACAATGGATATTAGACTCTGGATGTACATATCATATGTCACCGCGTAGGGAATGGTTCATAGAACTTCAAGAACATAGTTGTGGCAAAGTAAAGATGGAAAACAACACAGTATGTGAGATTAAAGGGATAGGAAAGATTCAGTTCACGACACCTGATGGATCTTCTATAACTTTGACACAAGTAAGGTTTATAACAGAGCTTAAGAGAAACTTAATTTCTCTAGGTGTTTTGGAAGTACAAGGGTGTTGGTATAAATACCAGAATGGATCTCTCAAAATTATTAGAGGATGCAGAATGATAATGAGAGGAGACCTTAAAGAAGGTCTTTATGTTTTGCAGGGCCAAACTATTCAAGGTGAAGGCAATCAAGTATCTGCTGATTCAGATCAAACATCACTATGGCATAACAGGCTTGGACATATGAGCCTTAAGGGGATTAACACTCTGATATTAGAAGAAATGATAGAGGGTAAGAACATCTGGACAATGTCATTGTGTGAGGCATGTGTGAGGAACTTGCAGCGAGTTGTGCCAAGAAATCGCCGTAGGTTTGCATTTTTGTCTCTATAACCTAACATACTGCACCCCCGTTGAGACAAAAGACATACCCCGATGTCGATCTGCTATCGTCCTTATCGGACACAAAGCTGGCATCCGTGAACCCTTCTAACTCTAAGTTAGAATCTCCATAAACGAGGAATTGGTCTCTAGTCCTTCTCAAGTACTTGAGAATGGTTTTCACCAATTTCCAATGTTCCTCACCGGGATCTGTCTGATATCGAGTCGCTACACTTAGCGCGAAGGCTACATCAGGCCTCGTACATGTCATGGAATACATGATGGCTCCCACTGCGCTAGCATATGGGATCCTACTCATGAGTTCTCTCTCTTCTTGTGTCTGAGGACAATCCAGGTTCGAGAAGCTTGCTTGAGTCCATAAATGGACCTCTGAAGCTTGCATACCATATGACTTTGAGTTGGCGAGGTGAAACCCTCAGGTTGAGTCATGAAGACTTCTTCCTGGAACTCTCCGTTAAGGAAAGCTGTTTTCACGTCCATCTGCCAAATCTCATAGTCATGGAATGTCGCTATCGCAAGCAGAATCCGAATAGATTTGAGCATTGCCACAGGGGAGAACGTTTCTTCATAGTCAATCCCTTCTCGTTGACTATACCCCTTGGCAACTAGACGAGCTTTATAGGTCTCTACCTGCCCATCCGCTCCAATCTTCCTTTTGTAAACCCATTTACAACCTATCGGTCTGGAAGCCTGTGAAGAATCAACCAAAGTCCATACTTTGTTGATCTTCACAGATTCCATCTCAGATTCCATGGCTTTCCACCATTTCTCAGAATCAGGGCCTTGTATAGCCTCTTGGAAAGTCAAAGGGTCGTCATCTATATGACCGACCACATCCTCTTGCACCATCAGATTAAGTCTGTCAGGTGCACGTCGAGAACGTGTTGACCTTCTCAAGGAAGCCTGTGTAGCAGGTTCAACCTGCACTGGGATATCTACATGCTCACGAAGATCCGTTTCTAAACTTTCCGTTAGAACCTCTTGTGGTTCAAAGGAACTTGCAGCGAGATGTGCAGCTTGATGTTCCAAGATCTCTCGGCGCAATTTTGCCAAGAATTCGCCGTAGGTTTGCATTTTTGTCTCTATAACCCCATTATTCATGTCTCCATAACTCGCTCGCATCTCTCTCATCTCGTTGATTTGATCTTTTTGTAATTGCAAGATTTGAGCAAATATAGACATAATATCGGAATTAGCCTCTCGTTGTGGAAGGGGATGCTCACATGGCTGGTAATTCTGGGTTTGGGGTTCCGTCCATTGCTGAAAGTTTCCCAATTGATGTTGTGCATTGAGCATACTATCAGTGTTCCTATACGGCAAATTTGCGTGATCGCTCCATCCATGATTGTATGTACTCCCGAAAGGCTGATTGTAACTCCTGTAGATCTCTTCTTCATACCCCCATACTTCTTGTTCCCATGATTGCTCCGAGTAATGTGGGCGGTATGAATTAGATAGCATATGACGAGGTTCGGAAAATTGATAACTCATCTCAGCTATATCGGCACTCCAAAAGTTGTTGTTGTTCATTTTACCTCGCAAAATAAAGAACAAAATTCGATTAAGCTCCGAGAGGTAAAAATTCTTTTTTTTTACTCTATAAAACAAATACGAAAAACAAAGTTTTTTATTATTATTTTTTTTATTTTTGACTCTAATAAAACAAAAACAAAAAACAAATGAAGACTCCGGAAAGGACTATGTCTTAATTCAAAAGTAATAATAACCCTAAAATCGTGATCAATTCCCCGCGGAACTGACTCTAACTCTAAGGTTTCCTAGCTCTAAAGTCGTAATCAATTCCCCGGCAACGGCGCCAAAAACTTGATGTGCGTAGACTCAAGTAATAAATTACCTAGACTAATGCTTCCGTAAGGATACGGATCGTGTAGCAACTAGGGTCGAACACAAGGAATTGATGCGACTTATAAGCTATTACACTAATGAATAAGACGTGTGAAATCAATAGTAGAAGGGATGCAAATGCAAACTAACTAAACTAAAGATGGGAATGACTCAGCGACAAATCACCATAGGTATCAAGAGTTGCACAACGATGTATCGAAGTTCTAACGAGATAATTGGTCTTAGATACTATCATGAGTTCAGGGAATTCAAGCTCTCCTATAGGAACTGACTGGCGTAGACTTGTCCACTATCTAGCATGCATATACCAATGTAACCATTGTGCATCTTACATGGATAGACGCATTACGACCGCTATCCTAATCCCTAGATTCAACCGATTGACACATGATAAAATACCGAATTCATTCATATCGAGTGGCGTACAAGTATGAAAGCATTAAGATCCACCATTCATTAAGCACAAGACTTCACTACATGTTGGCAATTCTCTCTAACCTATGGCAATAGATCTACTTGGACATGAACTCAGGAAACAAAACATAAAAGAAATCTAAATTCAACATAGATAGAGAAAGAGATGACTCCCTATTCATCAACCGATGTCTTCAATAGATCCTCCATGCTTCGGATCCTTCGTTCCGTCCGTCTCAATCCTTCCAAGTGTGTCTTCTATGGCACTGAATTGTCCTTGAGTCCCCCCTTTCAATTTGGTTCGATTCCCTTTTAAATAGACCTGATTTCCCTTGATTTGGCCGTTCTAGATCTTAGGAAAGTTTGTTGAGATCCAAGGACCCGAGCGGGCATGTCCCCTACCCGCTCGTGCAAGCCCTTTGCCCGACCGTGCACACACAATTTAGCCCGAGCGGGCGCCATGCCCGACCGTGTGCTTCATCAGCCCGAGTCGTGCAAACCTACGGGGTTTTCTTGACATGAATGAGCCCGAGCGGGCACTACAAATTCACCCGAGCGGGCACACCTCCCTGGTCGTGTTCCTTGAGTGCCCGAGTCGTGCAAAGCTACGGGGATGTTTGGTAGCAATTAGCCCGACCGGGCACTCCCAATCCACCCGAGCGTGCATGACTTGAGGTGTTGTTTCTGCTCCTTTTGCTCGGTGTTTGAGTGCTCACTTCCATATGTGGCCTTGCACAAGTGGAACCTTGTCCTTCAACTACGTTTCCGGGGTTAGATTGCCGTAATCTCTCGTGTTTCTCCTCATATCTTCATTTCCTACACTCATGTCTTCGTTTCCTACACAAAACACGAAATGTAGATGAAGTCCTCGAATAATCTCGATAAATGAATGAAATCTAATAAATCAACCTAAAACTAGACCTAAGAATGACATAAAAACTACTACGGATTACGTGTTATCACAGTATTTCGCAACATTTATAGATGATTATACTAGGAGAGTATGAAGCGACTTTTTTGAAAAGGAAAGATGAAGTGTTTGAAAGATTCAAAGATATAGGACATGTGTATACACACCCCAATAGAATGGAGTGGCTGAACGAATGAATAGAACCATTATAAAGAAGGTAAGATGTCTCCTTAATGAGTCTGGACTTCCACAAAGTTTTTAGGCTAAAACAGCTTCTACTTCAGTCTATCTTATTAATAAATCTCCATCTACGGTCATAGGGTGTGACATACCACAAAGGAGATGGATTGGTAGGTCAGTTGTTACGAGCATTTGAGAAGGTTTGGTTGTATAGCTTATGTTTATATACTGATCAAGGAAAACACAGTCTATAGCCAAACAAGATTTTTCATTGGTTATCCTTTTGGAACTAAAGGATACAAAGTGTGGCTGTATGAGGAAGGAAAGGTGGTAATCAGCAGCAGGAATATTATTTTTAATGAAGGTCTAATGTACAAGGAAGTATCAGAAATAAGAAGAGAACATCTTGAGAAATGTACAAAGAGGGGAGAAATGGTTAAGTTACCTTTTCTGGTGAAGAATCTAGTTCAAAGAACCAAGATTCAAGGTGAAGTTACTACATCTAACAGTCAAGTAAATACTAGGAATCAAATGGATCAGGTACAAGAAGAATCTGCGGGAAATCATTCTACGTCAGAATTAGATATAGTAGAATTTGCATATGTTTCAGCAAAAGAAATAGAGATAGAAGAACCAAAGAGCTATCAAGAAGCACAAAGAAGTAAGCAATGACATCATTGGAGAAAGGCCATGAAGATGAGATGGATTCTCTGAAAATGAATCAAACTTGGGAGTTGTTACAAAACACAGAAGGAAAAAAGGTCATAGGGAGTAAGTGGATTTTAGAAATCAAATAGGGAACACCAGGAATAGAACAATGAAGATTCAAGGCCAGGTTAGTGGAAAAGGGTATTCTCATATTGAAGGGATTGATTATCATGAAATCTTCTCCCAATAGTAAAACATATTTCTATTATCTTTGGTCACTTACCAAGCTGTAGAGCTTGAACAACTTGATGAAAGATAGCCTTTCTTCATGGAAATCTTGAAGAGAAAATATTGATGAAACAGCTAGAAGGTTTTGAAGAAGAAAACTCCGGTGATAAGGTTTGTTCACTAAAAAGATCTTTGTATGGTCTTAGACAATCTTCTAGGTTTTGAAGAAGAAACCAAATATTTGACATGTTTATGATGAAACAAGGTTTCAGTAGGAGCAAATATGATGTGTGTGTTTACTTCAGACAGTTGCAAGACAATTCATATATCTATCTATTGATCTATATAGATGATATGTTAATAGCAGCTAGAAATATGACAGAGTTACATAAACTTAAGGTGATGCTAGGCAAAGAATTTGAAATGAAAGATCTAGGAGAATTAAAAAGGATCCTAAAAATGGTTACTAGTAGAGATAGAGTTGATGGTAAGCTGGCAATTTCAAAGGAGGAATATCTGCAGAAGGTGTTGGTAACATTTAGCATGGATCAATCTAAACCAGTACCTACACCGTTAGGAGCGTATTTCAAACTCAAGGCCATTGCAGAAGATGAAATAAAAAACATCTCATACATGGAAGCAGATCCATACTCAAATGTTGTTGGTTTAATCATGTATGTAATGATTGGCACTAGACCTGATCTTGCGTATCCAGTTAGTGTTATTTGCAGGTTTATGAGTAATCCACATGAAAGTCACTGGAATGCAGTAAAATGGGTGCTGATGATATGTAAAAGGATCGCAAAGGAAGAAACTAGTTTTCAAAAGAGGTACAAATTTCATGGTCAAGGGTTATTGTGATGCTGATTATGTAGCAGACCTGGACAAACGCATATCAACAACATGATTTATTTTCATAGTTGGAGGTAATGTGGTAAGCTGGAGATCAAATCTCCAGCATGTGGTTGCATTATCAACAGCTGAGGCTGAATACATGGTGTTATTAGAAGCGATAAAGGAGGCTATATTGCTTAAAGGGTTTGTAAATGAGCTAGGTATGTAACAAAAGATTACTGAAGTATATAGTGACTCACAAGTGCTATATCACTGTCAAAGAATTATGTTCATCATGAGAGGACGAAACATACTAATGTTCGTCTACACTTTATAAGAGATATAATTTCTCAAGGAGATGTAAAGATTCTGAAAAATTGGGACTCAAGAAAATCAAGCGGATGCGTTCACTAAAACCCTTCTGATCAACAAGTTTAACTCAACATTAAGTTTGCTGAGGATCCGTGGAAGACTAAAACTTATTCTATGCAATTGGGAAAGAGAAGACGGTGTAATTGTGTTCGTTGATTAATGTGAGCAAAGACTTTGATTAAGGTGAAGATATTCTGACCCTGGTAATAGAAGATGAAGCAGGGAGAAACTTTAGACGAAGAAAAGGTTTTCACAGGTAGTTCAGTACTTTCATCAATGGAAGTAGTTAAGTGGTTAATGGATTAATTCCGTAAATACACAAAACCTAAGGACCTAAAGTGAGAAGAACTAAAACTTGGAAGAAAACTTATAAATAATGAAGAGTTTGGAGGTTGAAGAGGACGGATGAGCAAAGCTCAAATTCGATCACTCGTTTATTTACCCATTCTCTATTTATAACACCTCGAAACGCTAAACGAATAACAAGTCCAATTTTTTCTCCGAAATGTAGATTGAATCACCGATTTAATTGAACTCGTAAAACTCGTGTGTACACACTCTCTTCAATATTCTATCTTACTACTAAGCTCAAAATTAATATCTGAATCGATCATAAGCCAAAAAAAATCTCAAATTACAACCATCACGTTAGATCTTCTATCAAATAGAGTACGGACAGTTTTCGGATTTTTATACAGAGAGTTTTCGGATTTTTATTTATTATTTAACGATTTTAAAACTTGAGATCTTGTAGAAAAAGTTATCCATTTAAAAAAAAAATTGGTATCCGTAATATTATTTCATTATATAAATATAAATATAAATATAAAAATAAATATAAATATAAATATGTACAATTCTTTTTCCCTTTTTCGATTGGGAAAAAAAAAACTCTTAATTTTAAGGTTTTAGAAATAATAATCCTCACACTACTTATTAAAAGTGATTAAACCAACTAACCTATCTACCAACCACAACACAACTTGCGCCGTACAGTGACACTGCCATCGTAACGGATTCCGTTATCATCCCACAACCTTACCACGTTTCCGTTAATCACCGTTAAATCCACGTAACGATACCATCCATCTTCTCTGTTCATCACCGTCACCACTCTTCCACGTCTCTCCCACCAATCCCCGATCTCTCCGTTTCCTCCGCCACTAACCGCCGTTAACTCTCCGTAATCTCTATCCCTCTTCCCGTCACCCTCGTAATACACCGTTAGCTTTCCCTTCGTCAATCCGTTGCACGTTAATAACCTGCAAACCGCCATTTCCATCATCGTTTCCGTTTCATGCGCCGGGCTCGCCGTCGATTGCGGCTCAAAGTCGTCGATGTGAGCGGTTTCGCCCTCAGATTCGACGCCGATTCCATTGATCACGGCGGAACAGTTTCCGAGCTTTACCGTAGATGTGAAAGCGCGGGCGTTGATGGCTCTGATCCGCCAGAAGCTGACGGCGGCGGTGATAACGGCGATCCATGTCCAGCAGCTGTTAACAACGGAAAGGATCCCAAAGTTGACGTAGTTGAAAGTAAACGTCTCCAATGGCGAATCCAGAGAAATCATTTCTCTCTCTGCCTCTATCAACATATATGAATTTTAATATTCTCTGTTATTCGATGACACCGATACATACGAGGTGTTTTTGATACGGTGTTTATATAGGAGGAAAGAAGGAGAGATAATGGATGAGAATAAATCTTGGCCGTTGGATGGAAACAAGTCGAAAGGTGGACCATATTGGAGAGAGAGAAGGAATCTGAGCCGTTGTTCTTGTCAGTTTGAACGGTGGATCTGTAGAGATGCTGAGAATCCAGAAACGAAGATGCTGGTCGGAAGGGAAGATACTTTCAGATCAAAACTCCAAAAATATTTCGGTAAAATAAATCGGAAATAAAATGATTCGCATATATAAACATAAATTATATGTGTCAATCTTTTGTCCGAATGACACGTGTCTGGTCTGAACGATTCCCGTATATTCCTCAGTCTCGCTTGTTGCCCCAACGACTCGACTCGTGGATTGTCAAGGCAAATTAAAAAAATGAAGAAACCAAATACAATATTTAGAAAAATGAAGTAAATCAAATAAAGTATTTTGTCACAATGGATAATAACAGAATAACAAAAAAATATCGGAAAAAACAAATACATTATGCACGTTGAGTTTGGTTTGCAAATGTTACGCTTTGCCAATACAAAACCAAAACAAGTTCAGTAACAATTACTGTAAGATTTCCTAAACTGCTTATTTGAAAATGTCAGTAAAAAAATATTAAGAAACGATCTTTTTTAGTTCAAAGTTAAACAAATATTTCTCTGGATCTCTTCGGTAAATACCATAGATATAGATATTCACGGTATATGTATATTTTGTAGGATCTCTTTTCTATTTTGTAGTATCTTTTGTGTATATTTAATTTGTCATAAATGTTATGGAAAAACCAAAAATTCTTTCAAATTCGACTCTCCTGTGACATGGTATAAGAGTACGATCCTAATTTCTCCTAAACTTTTCTATAAAAAAGTGCTTCTCCTCTTTTCTCCCCAACGTTTTCGAGCAATTCTTTCTAAAAACAATCTGAAAAACAAGTGTTTCCCCACTTTCTCTTCCCAGACGTTCCTCTATCAGTGTCGAATTTGCGTCACTGATTCAGATCTGTCGCTGCACCAACCGCTTCTGCTGTGCTGCCGGATTACCAACGTCAAATCTGCGTCACTGATTCAGATCTGTCGCCACACCGAACCGATCCTGTTGTGCCACCGAACCTGCATCTTCATAGACCGCCTATCTCTTTCTCTCCTCCAGACCGACCGCCGCATCTCTGTCCTTCAGATCGACCGACCATTGTCTTTGTCATCTAAACTTTTCACTCTCGTTTTCAGATCGACAGACCACCTATCTCTCTCTTCTCCAGATCGATCGAGCGTTGTCTTACCGTCTCACTTCTCATTCCTGTTTCCAGTTCGACAGACTACCTATCTCTCTCTCCTCCAGATCGACCGACCACCGTCTCTCTCTCTCCCCTCCAGATCAACCGATCGTTGTCTTTGTTTTCTCACTTCTCACTCATGTTTCCAGATCGACAGACTACCTATCTCTCTCTCCTCCATTTCGACTGACCACCGTCTCTCTCTCTCCTCCAGATCGACCGACCACTGTCTCTCTCTCTCCTCTAGATCGATCGACTATATCTTCTGACAACTCGACTTCTGTCGGCTTCTCCAACGTCGTACGATCTCCCCTGTGATCTCACCTCTAGTGACAATCCCAGATTGTTTCTCTCTCAACCTCTGCTTCGCGGAGAAAGTTATGATGAATGGACTATCAACTTGTGTGAGGCATTCAAATCCCGCAAAAAGTTTGGATTCATCGATGGAAATATTCCGAAACCAGCTGAGGATCATCCAGATTTTGAAGATTGAGAGACTAATAATTCACTGGTTGTTTCCTGGATCAAGAATACTCTTGATCCCAAAATTCGATCTGACGTGACTCATGGGGAGGACACTTGGGACCTTTGGGACAATCACCGCAACTGATTTGCTGTGAAAAATGGATCTCGTATCCAGCGGTTGCGATCTGATCTTGCTCGATGCTCACAATGGGGATGACCATCGATGCCTAATATGAGAAATTGAATCGTATTTGGCGTGACCTCGCCAATTATCAGTCCCATCGAGTTTATAAGTACAGAAAGTGCACTTGTAATTTGATTACTCTAATGGAGAAAGATCAAGATGAAGACCGTGTTCATAATTTTTTATAGGACTTGATGATTCATGTTCGGAGTTTTTTGCTCAAATCTATTGTCACGTGATCCCCTTTCCGACCTTGACACGGTTTATAATGTAGTCTCTCAAGACGAGAGTTCTCGTGGTGCAATTAAGACGAATAAAGACAGACCGAAAGTGGCGACATTTGCTGTCAAAACAGGGCCTATGTCTCACTTCTTGGCCGATGGCAAGAATAAAGTTCATTGCTCCTACTGTCGTCGCTCGGGTCACAAGGTAGATGGGTGTTTTCAAATTCTTGGATTTCTGAAGTGGTGGGGTGGTCATTCTTGTATTTGTAGTGGCCATGGACGCGAGATTCTTCCTAATCTTGGACTTGTTAGGCGTGGTCGCGGTCCTCCACCACAGGCACGCGTCAATGTTGTCCAGGCTATTCTTTCTGCACCTATATTGCCATCTACTCCCGCAGTCACGGAATCTGATCGTTATGCTGTCACATGGATCTCTGATGAGCAGTTGAAGACTCTCGTGACACTACTTAATGCCACAAAGACATGAGAGACAGAAACTCTATCTGGTAAGAAACCTTTTATCTCATGGGTTATTGATACGAGATGTTCTCATCATATGACATGCGATTTTGCGATTTTACGGGATGTTTCGGCCATGTCTCCGTGTTCTATAATCATGTCTGATGATCGACAGAGTCTTGTCGTTCAACAAAGGAATGTGTTGGTCAAATTAAATTTTGTTCCTTATGATGTATTTTTTGTAGAGGGTTTAAACTACAATCTCATATCGGTTTCTCAGTTGCTTACGCAGCGCGATTGTTTGATTCAATTTCCTAACAAGTTCTGCATCATTCAGGACCAACTTACCAAGACCTGATTGGAATGGGCGAACAAAAATTGTGGACTTTACTATCTATGTAACATGGAGAGTATGGTCGCAGTTCAAACTAGTGAGCAAGCTTTGAGAGACGTTTAGCATCAATGGCTCGATCATCCATCTCGAAAGACTTTGGATTTGATTTCTACTTTACATCTTTCCGGTTGTACTGTAATGTTGAATAATACATGTGAGGTTTGTCTCCGCACGAAATAGACATGAGATTTTTTCTCACATAGTTTGAATAAAACAACAAAAAATTTTCAGTTAATCGATTGCGATATATAGGGCCCGTATCGCGTTCCCTCTTTCTCTAGGACCAAATACTTTTTTTACTATTATTGACGATTTTTCTAGCAGTGTATGGTTATATCTCATGGCCAGTTAAAATTGCGGTCTCCACTCATCTTCCTCACTTGTTGCAATGGTTGAACGAGAGTTTGGTATGACTATAATAATTGTCCGATCGTGCAATGGCACTGAGTTTATTGCTCTACGTGATTTCTTCTTACAACACAGGATTCTCCATGAAATATTTTGTGTGGGTACACCGGAATAAAATGGAACAACGAAACGAAAACATCGTCACATACTTAATGTGGCTCGCTCGCTTCTCTTTCAGGCAAACCTACCAATCCCTTTTTGGGGGATTGTGTCCTCACGGCGGGTCATCTAATTAATCGGACTCCATGCTTGTTTTTGGTGGTTGAACTCTATTTGAAGCTCTTCATGGAAACAAACCTGATTATGGACATCGACGAATCTTCGAGTCCTTGTGTTACGCTCACAACCAACTTACCTATGGCGACAAGTTCGCTAGCAAGACCCGCAAGTGTATCTTTGTTGGATATCCGTATGGTAAAAAAGGTCGGAGACTTTATGACATGGAGCGGGGAACATTTTTCATCTCTCGGGATGTCGTATTTTGGGAATATGTTTTTCCTTTCCAAACAAACCCGATGGTTTCCGCTATTTCCTCCAAACTTGTTCTTCATTCTATCTCGCAGTGGTCAATCCCAGACACTGATCTGCTCAATGCACCTATAGTCTCTATTTCATCTACCAAAGACAGGGGGCACTTCATCAGGCTCTGCTCCTATCGGTTCTATTCCACCTTCCGATGTGTCTATCCCAGTTTACGTTCCTGCAGATTCTCCATTTGATGAGATGATCGACACCGTGCTTGAATTACCTTCCTCTGAACTTGGCAAAGGGGAAACGACCAAAGGTGACTTCCACTCGGCTCCAAGATTTTGTCCTTAATACAGTCCAGGTTGTACCACGTAATGCTGCAACATCGAATCCTTCTTCCACTACGACATACTCCATTGATCAATACATTTGTGTGCGAAGTTTTCTCCAATCTACCGTGCATTTCTTACGGCGGTGACTTCTGGTCAAGAACCACGTTCTTATAAGGATGCTTTACGTCATCCTAAGTGGCGTGCGGCAATGCAGGATGAGATTCATGCGCTGGAATGGAACAACACATGGATTCTTACATAAGTTAGCCCAGTCTCTCAAGAGCTACACTCTCAGACCCCTCATTGTTCACCTTCTTCATCGATGACATACGACTCCATGTTCTCGTCCACATGGACGATTTGATTATCATCGGTAACTCTCTGTTTGCCATTCAAAGTTTCAAGGACTATCTCGGTTCATGTTTTCATATGAAGGACCTTGGATTACTTAAATATTTCCTTGGTATTGAAGTTGCAAGGAGTCCCGATGGTATTTACCTATGAAAACATAAATATGCTTTAAACATCATCTCCAAAATTGGTCTTCCTGGAGCAAACCAACCACATTTTCAATTGCACAAAATCATCGCTTGCAGTTGGTTGGCGGGGACTTTTATGATGATCCGATATCTTATCATCGACTCGTGGGCTGTCTTATATACCTTACTATCATACGAACTGATTTATCTTACTCGGTTCATGTCTTATCTCAGTTTATGCAGTCTCCACGACATGAACATTGGGACGCGGTAATCTGGGTTGTTCGATATCTCAAACGCAATCCCGGAAAGGCATCTTTCTACGGGCTGATTGTGATCTCTTAATTTACGCTTGGTGCGACTCTGATTAGGCAGGTTGTCCTCTCTGACGATGTTCTGTGACAGGATGATTTATTAAGCTTGGTACATCATCCTTTTCTTGGAAGACAAAACATCAAAATGTCATCGCACGTTCTTCGGCGGAAGTAGAATATCGAGCCATGGCAACAAGGTCATGGGATCTCCTCACGACCATCCTATGCACTTACATTTCACAGTCAAGCAGCTCTTCACATCAGTCCTAATCCAATTTTCCATGAGTGTACGAAACATATTGAAGTTGACTGTCACTTTTTCTGTGACGAGATTATGAAGGGCATCATTGCTACTCAACATGTTTCGACTCGGTTACAGCTTACAGACATCTTCATAAAAGCTCTCGGGAAGAAAGAATTTGATGATTTTTTATGCAAGCTTGGCGTTCACGATCTACACGCATCAAATTGATGGGGGTATTATGGTAATACATACAATCATGGGATGTGAATATAGGTATTCACGTCATATGCATATTTCGTAGGATTGATGTGGTTAATCTCAAGTAAGAATTACCTAGACTAACGCTTCTGCAAGTATATAGATCGTATAGTACCAGGGTCGAACACAAGGAATTGATGCAACTCTAAAGCTAATAAACTAATGAATAAGACGTGTAAAATCAATAAGTGATGGGAATGCGAATAAAAATAAACTAACTAACTAACTATCAAATTAAGCTCAATGAACTAAACACCACAGGTTTCGAGAGATGCACGATGATGCAACGAAGTTCTTACAAGATCATGGTCTTAAATATTATCACGAGTTCAGGGAATTCAAGCTCTAATATAGGAACTGACTGGCGTAGACTTGTCCACTACCAAGCGTGCGTACTACCAATCTCCCGATTGTGTAATCTCACCCACTAGATGCATAAAGACTGCTATCCTAATCCCTAGATTCAATCGATCAACCTGGCGTAGATTCTAAACCGATTAAATCCTAAATCATAGCTAAGTTCCAAAGTCTAATCCGCTAGCGTAGATTCATTAAACTTCTATAATCACTCATTCGAGTTGCGTACAAGAACGAAAGCATTAAAAACAACCAATCAATCTGAAAACGATCAATTACCAAAATCATTCATTCAAGTGGCGTACAAGAACGAAAGCATTAAGAACCACCAAGCATTAAGAACAAGACTTCGTTACATATCGGAAAAGCTCTTTAACCTATGGCTATGAACCTACTCGGACATGAATTCCGGAAACAAAGCACGGAAGAAAACTATTGAAACCATAGATATAAAACGAGATTCCGCCATATCCCAATATCGTAGTCTTCAAAAGCTCCTCCGCGTGTCACATTCGTTGTCACGTCCTTTGCCCTCGTGTGCGTTCTGCTCTCTCTCTACTCTCTTCCTCGTATGCCCTGTGTCATCTTCTTCATTTTTCCTACCTGAATCACGATTGAATATCCTTCTTTCCTCTTCTTCTTTCTTTCCTTTTTCTCTTTTTCCTCTTTTGTATAGTGTTTCCATTCTTTCCTACGAGTTTTCCTGTTATTTCCCGTCGAGCAAATCTTTCCTTTTCTTCATGGCGGTGTGCAGGTTTACTGTGCCCGGCCGGGCACAAGAGTGAGCTCGGTCAGGCTCTTCCTTTTAAACATAGCTCAGTCGTGCATCTCATAAGCCCGGATCGTGCAACATCTTCGAGGATGTGTTATATTTGGAGAGCCCGGTTGGGCTAAGAGGGCTGCACGGTCGGGCTTGTGGTGCTGCTTCATGAGCCCGGTCGGGCTGGAGAATGAACAAGGGCTGGCTGTTGGTTGCTGCACGGTCGGGTTGGTGCCCTTTTGATGAGCCCACTCGGGCTTGTGGTTCTGCACAGTCGGGCTTCAGGTTGTCTTAAAGAGCACGAGCGGGTTGGAATGGATGCACGGTCGGGCTGTTTCCTCCCTTATGTGCCCGGTCGTGCTGGTGAAGGAGGCATAGGGCATATTTCCGTATTCACTCGTGTTTGCTCGTGTTCGTGTTCGATGTAATCTTTTCCTGTAAATACACGAAAAAGGATAAAAGAGGACTAAATATTGCTTAATGCTTGGTGAACTAACTACGAGAATGAACTAAAGTACTATATTAAAATAGACGTTATCAAACTCCCGCAGACTTGAACCTTTGTTCGTCCTCGAGCAAGACTAGAACGAAGCAAGAGAGAAGTTAGACAACAACCGGAAACTAGCACAATCAACTCGAAAAGTCAGCCACCCTACGCAACAATGCGTCGCACAAACATAGATCTAAGCGCACCGAAGTTAGACCCCTATCTACCGAAAGCCACTAACTGTGCAATCCTACACATATCTTAAGTTCATTTCACTAACCCCTAGACAACATTCAAGCGATCTCCATACCTATTCTAATGCACAAACAGTTCGATACAATTCTTAAGATAATTATTATTCTTTTTCTTTTTCTTTCACACATTTTTTGTATATTCGCACTCGGTTTCTAGGACGTCAGATTTGAAGAGGACAACCTTCTATTTTAAACCCAGGTTGCCAATTGGCACACTCATAAGGTCTTGTAACCTTAACGGAGTGAAGAGGTTGCGTCATTGCTGATTTTTTTTCTTTTGATTAACTATTGTGAATACGCATCGACTCTAGCCCTTAGGAATAGAAAAATCGTCTCGACCCACCACTTAGACTCAAACCATCAATATTGATGCATTCATGTCAATGTAGGGCTGAAAAAGTTAAAGAACTTAGTTTATTGACAACGAAGTGTAAGTGCGTGGAAATATAATGATCGAAACAAAATAAAGAATGAAAGGTATGCTCAGAGATATAAGTGCTTGGGATTGAAGCCTAAGGGGAGGAATACAACTATAGGCTATGGATACATGCATGACCACTAACTAATCGGTATCTAAAGGTATGTTTCAGCAAACCTAGACTTTTGTTCCCGATTCGGAAAAGTTGCACAAGGGTGACTAAAGTTTGAAATTTTCCGTACTAGATATCCGTCCGTCTAATCCTAACAAAACTATGTAAAAGCAAAAATAAACGAAGAACGCAACATCTAAAACCAAATCACAGTCATGACATTCGAAGAATACCCCCAGACTTGAACGGAACACCGTCCCGGTGTTCAAAACCTAAGAGAAGGACTAACATGAAAAAACTCGTGGAAAATACGATAGATAGGAACGTGTGCACCTGATGCGTGCTTGCTGTCCTGAGTTGATGCAGCTGGGCGTACACGTCTTTCCTTATGTTGTGGATGATGTCAAAGTGGAAAAACTGTAACAAAAGTCACACAATCCGAAGGAAACAGTACGATACATTGAGGTTTTTGGTAAGGAGCATGCTTGTGAAAAGAATAAGAGTCGAATTTAAAAAAAAATAAAACGAAATAACTAAAAGGATATGGGACTCAGGTTACCTCCGAGAAGCGCTTGTTTAAGGTCTCGAGCCTGACCAAAACGTGCTACTCATGATGCGGCTCAATGAGAGCGAGTGTAACTTGATTGTAATCCATGTTGTCCGTATTGTAGAGCTTTATGCATTGGACGTTCACTTTAAATGGACCGTTGGTTCCTATTAGCTCGATTGCTCTGTGTGGTGAGATGCTTTTGATTGTGAACGGCCCGGACCAGCATGACTTGAGTTTTCCTGGAAAAAGTTTCGAACGTGAATTGAAAACAAGTACACGATCACCTACCTTGAAAGTCCACTAAACTATGTGTCTATCATGCCATCTCTTCGTGCGCTCCTTGTTGGTCTTGGCATTCTCGTATGAATGGAGGCGCCTCTCCTCTAGGTGATGGAGCTGTAGCATCCGTTTCTCAGCTGCTAACTTATAATCGTAATTGAGTGCTTTGATCGCCCAATACGCTCGATATTCTAACTCGTCCGGTAGATGGCATGCCTTACCGTACACTAGCTGGAACGGAGTCATTCCAATTGGTGTTTTGAATGTTGTACGTTAAGCCCATAATGCATCATGGAGTTTTAGTGCCCAATCATTCCTAGACTTAGAGACCATCTTCTCCAAAATCAATTTGATCTCTCGATTAGAGACTTCCACTTGGCCACTGGTTTGAGGATGGTAAGGTGTTGCTATTCTATGTCGAACACCGTATTTCTTCAACAACCCTGCGATGATACGGTTCACAAAGTACTTACCTCCATCGCTGATCACAACCCTCGGAACTCCAAAATGTGGGAATATGACACGTTTGAACATCTTGGTTACTGGTTTGGAGTCGTTGGTTGGACATGCCAAGGCTTCTACCCACTTCGTTACGTAGTCCATCGTGTTTCGTACGTAGAGGTTCCCGCATGAGGACGGGAAAGGTCCCATGAAGTCTATCCCAATACATCAAACGACTCGACCTCTAGGATGTATTGATGTGGCATCTCATGGCGTCTAGAAATATTCCCTATTCTTTGGCAATTGTCGCAAGAGATCACGTAGCTATGGGCGTACTTGAAGAGTGTTGGGCAATAAAAGCCCGCTTGTAGCACCTTTGCAGCTGTCTTGGCTGCAGCAAAGCGTCCTCCATAGCTTGAGGAATGGCAATGTGACAGTGTGTGTGAAGCTTCTTCTTCGAGGATGCAACGCCTAAAGAATCCGTCTGTCTCTCTCTTGAAAAGATATGGCTCATCCCAATAGTACGCCTTGACGTCATGGAGAAACTTCTTTCTCGCATTGTAATTCAGCCCTTCCGGTAGTACTTGACATGCTAAGTAATTCAAAAAGTCAACATACCATGGAGTGGAAGTGCAAGTCAAGAAAATTACCGCATCATCTCAGAGATAGTCGTCGAATGCACTCGGGGATTTCAAGACGTGAAAGATGATCAGTTACCCCATTCCAGATTCCTTTCCTATCCCTTATTTCAAGATCAAACTCTTGCATCAGTAAGATCCATATAATGAGCCTCGGCTTTGCGTCTTTCTTGGTGAGTAGGTAATGTAAGACAGCATGATCTGTGTAAACTATTACCTTGGAGCCAACTAGGTATGAGCGGAACTTTTCAAACACAAAGACGATTGCAAGTAACTCTTTCTCAGTTAAGGAGTTGTTGCATGGGGCGTTGCCTAATGTTCGACTAGCATAATAAATGGCGTGCAACATCCGATCCTTTTGTTGTCCCAACACTGCCCCAACCGCATAATCGCTCGCATCGCACATGAGCTCAAATGGAAACTCCCAATTCAACGGTTGTATGATGGATGGAGAAACCAACGCCTTCTTCAACTTTCAAATGCAGCTCGACATTCCGCTGTAAACTCAAATGGTACATCTTTGCCTAATAGATTGGTGCGGGGTTTAGATACCTTCGAGAAATCTTTGATGAACCGTCTATAGAACCCCCATGACCTAGAAAACTATGGATGGCCTTAACATTCCTAGGAGGTGGTAGTTTCTCAATAACCTCTATTTTCGCCTTATCCACCTCTATTCCCCTTTCTGATATCTTATGCCCCAACAAGATGCCTTCGCAAACCATAAAATGAAACTTCTCCTAATTTAACACAAGATTCGCTTCTACGCACCTGTCTAACACTTTACAAAGATTGGTTAGACAAACATCAAAGGAAGGTCCATGAACCGAGAAATCGTCTATGAACACTTCCATACTTTCACCATTTACATTGGAGAAGATAGAGGTCATGCACCGCTGAAAAGTAGTAGGTGCATTGCACAAACCGAAAGGCATCCGACGATAGGCGAATGTACCGAAAGGACATGTGAACGTCGTATTTTCTTGATCTCAAATGGATTGGTATCTGAAAGAAACATGAATAACCATAAGAAAAACAAAAATAGGAGTGAAGAGTTAAAAGTTCCAGCATTTGATCAATGAGAGGTAAAGGGAAGTGATCGTTCCAAGTGTTGGCGTTCAGCTTGCGGCAGTCAATGCACATGCACCATCCTTTGACCGTTCTTGTCGAAATCGATTCGTTGTTCGCGTTTGGGACGACGGTGATGCCTCCTTTCTTCGGAACTACTTGTACAGGACTCACCCACGCACTGCGTGATATAGGATATATAATTCCAGCGTCTAACAACTTAAGGACCTCTTTCTTAACTACTTCCATCATGTTCGGGTTTAACCTACGTTGATGTTCAGTGGAGGTCTTAGAGTCATCTTCTAAGTGAATCCTATGCATGCAAAGAGCTGGACTAAGTCCCCTAATATCCTCTAATGTATAACCTATGCCATCCCTATACTTCCTAAGAGCTTCTAGCATTGTGTTTTTTGGGATTCGTCGAAGTTATCATTCACTATCACGGGATAAGTAGATTCGAGTCCAAAGAATTCATACCTCAACCCTTGTGGTAAGGGCTTCAACTCCACTTTTGGAGCTTTGTCGACACTCCAGTCAGGTTTTGGACGCTTGGTTTGGCTATTAGGCATCTCAGAAGTTGTTGAACTCGTGTTGTAAGCTGCTTGAGGCACGCTGGAATCTATCTGGAATGCGCGGAGGTTTGTGCATTGGTTTATGACAATTTCTTGACTTGAATCCATGTCCATTTGAGCTGTGCTTATGTGTTTGTGAGTTGAGAAGTCCTCTTGATAAGGATTGTCCGAAATTCCATCTTTTTATTGGGCTACGACCTGCTGTGCTCTGATCGCACATAAATCTTCTCGGAGTGCATCTAGCTCGGTGTTCGAGATCTCTTTCGTTTTTCCTTCGTCCAGCAGCTTTGTGTAATGTTTCACTTCGTTAGGGTCATTATAAAGTCCCTCTCCAGCTACTAAAAGAGCCATCTCAAGAGAATCCATATTCCCAAACTCTTCGATAACTTCCTCGGCTAGTTTCTCTAAGACGTCTATGTAGAATACTGAGTCCACCATACAAGGCTGTTTGAGCGTGTCGTTCAAATTAAACTCCACTTCTTCATCTCCGAAATTCAATGTGAGTCTACCTTCTGCACAATGTATGATCGTCTTGGCTGTATTGAGAAACGGCTTACTGAGGATGATTGAGATTTTCTTGTCCTCCTCCATATCCAAGACGACGAAGTCGACCGGGATGAAGAACTTCCCAACTTGCAAAGGCACGTCTTTTAGCATGCCCTCGGGTATTTTAACATTATGATCGGCCATGGTGAGCGCAATTCATGTAGGTCGAAGATCAATCATATCCCTAAGATCCTACTTTTCGTATAATTACAATGGTAGCACGCTTACGCTTGCTCTGACATCGTTTAGTGCATGGTTAATTTCATAATCTCCTATTTTGCAAGGGATCACGAATACACCTGGATCAGGCATCTTCTTGGGTAGGTTTGATTGCAGCATTGAGTTAGTCAGCATGACATTTACCGTCTCCACATCTCGCTTGTTTGCAAGTACGTCTTTCAGGAACTTGGCATATGAAGGTATCTTCTTCAACGCTTCGTGAAATGGAATGGTGATGTGAATCTTCTTCAACATCTCAGCAAACTTTACAAATTGATCATCCTTGTTCTTTTTTACGTTGACGTTGTGGAAAAGGCAAAGGAGAAGGCCTATGTTCGAGTTTGACGTATTTCGGCTCCTCTTCCTCCTCTTTGTGCTATTTGACGTTGCTGCCCTTTTTCGCTACTTTAATAGATGATTCTCCCTTTTCAAACGTCAAATGAGTAGGCTGATCCAATGTCTTACAACTCCTTAAGTGAATGGCTTTGATTTGCTCACGAGGATTTGCTTCCGGTCTCCCCGGTAGAACCCCTTGTGGACGTGGTGCCCCTTGTGCAAGTTGTGCAACTTGCGTCTCCAATTGTCTAAGGTGAGTTTGGAAGCCATCCATCTGCTTCTTGGCGCTCTCTTTTTCCGCTATCACTCCCATCAACAAGTTGTTTTGATTTTCTTGGAATTGTAGGAGACGAGTGAACATGGCGTTGAAGTCGAGGGCTGCTTCGGATTGGTTTTGTTGTGGCTGAGGCGCACGTGACTGATAATTCTGAGTTTGGGGCTGTGCCCTTGACAGAAAGTTTTAATTTCGTTGCATCATCCACGGTTGGAAATTCCTCGATAGACGTTGTGCATTAAATGCACCACCGGAATTCTTATACGAAAGGTTAGGGTGATTTCTCCATTCAGAGTTATAAGTGTTACCTAGAGGCTGATTGTTGCTTACATAATTCACCTCCTCGTACCCTTGAATTCCTTGCTCTTCCTACTCCTCAAATCATTTCGATCGATGCACTTCGGACATCATATTGTAGATTCCCGTAACTTGATCTTTTACTTCAGCTATCTCGGCATATAAGGCATGAATGTCGTTCAAGTTAGCCACCCTTGCTGGAGCATTGCGATTGTATTCTTCAGCGGCGTTGCTACCCTCATCGGCCATACGATCAATCAAGTTTTAGATTTGTGGAAAAGTGAGGTTGCTCAAAGAACCTCCAACTGCGGCTATGATTAGAATTCTTGTGTTATCCATGAGTCCTTGCAGAAAGTTGTGTATAAGATAGCTCTGACCCATGCCGTGATGTGGGAAAAGGCATTGGTAGCCTTTGAAATGTTCCCACGCTTTGTATAAAGTCTCAGCTACTCCTTGGACGAATGTGTTGATTTGATTCTTGGTGAGCTGAGCTTTACTCTGAGGGAAGAACCACGTCATGAATTTTTCCTCTAGTTGTCCCTATGATCGTAAAGAGTTGGGAATACAACCAGTCTTGGGCCTTATCCTTTACTGAGAATGCGAAGGAAGCTAGCATGACGTTCTCATCCGAAATTACGTCTTCGGTTCTGATAGTTCTGCAGAGCATTTTAAAATTAGTAAGATGCTTATTCGGATCTTCGGCGGGTCTCCCTCTGAACGATGCGTTACTGAGCATCTGGATTAAGGCCAGCTGTAATTCAATGCGAGCGTCTCTCCTAGTGATGCATGACAAGAATTGTGTGTTCCTAGGGACCGTCTATGATCCATAGGTTATCGTTGGTTGCATTTATGGCACGTTCAAGTCTCGACGTTCTGCCATTAACTCTTCTTCGCTCTTGTCTACAATATTTGGTTCGATTACTACCTCGCTTTGGAAGTCTAGGTGCACTAGTGTGTTATCGACCGGTTGGCTTGCACTATCTCTCATTTGTCTCCTTAATTCTCTTAGCGTTCTGTCGATATCTGGGTCGTAAACTAGATCAGCACTTCTGGTACCTCTCATGCACAAGTGAGTTGCACGAGATAAGAAAACAAAACACAAAAGTCATGAGTTCCGAGAAGTAAACAAATTTGACTCAAAAGAAAAGGAAGCAAAAATACGAAAAAACAAATAAGACTACAGAAAAGACTATATCCTAATCCAAAAGTATCCTAACTTTAAAGCCGTAATCAAATCCCCGGCAACGACGCCAAAAACTTGATGTGGTTGATCTCAAGCAAGAATTACCTAGACTAACGCTTCCACAAGAATACAAATCGTATAGTACCAGGGTCGAACACAAGGAATTGATGAAACTCTAAATCTAGGGATGTGGGAAATATCAAGCTATATAAATGCCTAATATCCACTTACCGCAAGAGTACGGATCGGTGTAATAAAAGGGTCAAACTCTGGAGACTAATGCAACCTAAGCTAAGAATATGACTAAACTAAGACGGGTTAAATAGATGGTGGTGTGATATGAATCTCTAAAACACTAAATGGAATGATGACAGCGATGGAAAGATACAGAAGACATGACAATTAAGAGCACTATGGGTTTCGGGTTACCGGGATTTGCAAGGATGTAACAAACAAAGGATCATAAACTTATCGAACTATCTTGACAACGGGGAATTCATGCTTTGAAATAAGGAATGATTCTGCCGAACCTAAACCTCCTAACCATAATTACGTGCAATCCTACCTTCCAGCAGCGATTAACTCGTGATTACGGTAGCGTTAAGCGTGCAATCCTAATTCCTAAGTCGATTAACCGACCGGTTAGATTCTCATTAATCAAACTTAATCTACAATGAACTGTTCCGGATTCATAATTTAACCTTCTAGCTAAACACGAAATCCTAGGTTACCGAGCGGGCAGCACTAGTATAAAACGTTTACGATGTTGATTGTAAAACCGAATATCAAGAAAGTTTGGATAAATCTAAACATTAACGCATAATCCTAACATCCATTACAAATCCGATATCCCTATCCCATATTTGTAAATCTACTCACTCATTGCTGTTACTGTCAAACAAGAGAAAATAACCCTAGACATGATAAAGAATAAGAAATACGATTCCTCGATCTTCCCTATCTTGTTACCGACGTCCGGATTGATGATTCTATCCTTC
The DNA here is from genome assembly GCA_036759665.1 of Gynandropsis gynandra. NCBI lineage: Eukaryota > Viridiplantae > Streptophyta > Magnoliopsida > Brassicales > Cleomaceae > Gynandropsis > Gynandropsis gynandra. Next base: position 33,453,568 of record CM071860.1, read on the forward strand.
TCCAGCTTCTCCTGAGTCTTTCTTGATGAATTTCAGTCCCTTCTTTACCCTAGCCGTCGCCCTCTAGTTGCAGGAATCGATCCCCCTCTCTCTTTTGCCCGTTCAAACACTTAAAACAGGTTGTTGCGAGGAAGGAGGCCCGTGCGGGCTAAGTGCACTACCCGATCGGGCATCAATCAACCCAAGCGGGTCAAGGTATCCGCCCGAGCGGGTTCAATTATGATTAACCTACCCGATCGGGTTTCCTTCCTGTCTGAGTCGTGTGAATTTTTCTGGAATTTTCTGTGTAACTTAAGCTCGAGCGGGGATGTCTCCAAGCCCTAGCGGGCTTAATTAATTTTGTGCCTTTGCTTCTTTTTTCTTTATGATCGGGTGTTCCATTTTGTTTCGTGGCCTGGATTTTGCTCCGAGTGATTTGTAGCTTCCAATATGTGCGGTTGAATCCAAGAATTTTCATTCTAAAGCTCGATTAGGCCTTGACGCCTTAAAACCTGAAAATCAACAAAAGAGGGGCGTATGTAAAGAACGTTCGTGTCGGATTTGTAATTCGTGCTATAAAATCTATGCGAAAATGATGAAAATGTCTAGCCTAAAACTGATACACTCTACATGTTATCAAACTCCCTCGGACCTGAACCTTTGTTTTTCCTCAAACAAAACTAGAGCCAAGCATAAGAAGAGCTAAACAACAATGGATACTAGCACAAAAAATTCGAAGGATTAGTCATTATGCAAAACAACGCGTCACATGAACGTAAGTCTAAGCCTACCGAGTTTAGACTTATATCAACCGAAAGTCACGAGCCATGCAATCCTACCAATAATCTAAGTCTATTTCACACCCATAGACAACGTCCAAGCGATCTCCATACCAATTCCCCTAAGCTTGCGATATAATTAGACTCCTATGGTCGTTCATATTCTCTTTTCTTCTTTTTTTTTTATTTAGATTCTCACTTGGTTTCTAGGACGTCGAAGTCGAAGAGGGATGACTTTCTACTTAGACCCAGGCTGCCTATGGCTTACTCATAAGGTCTTGTAACCTTGGCGGAGTGAAGAGGTTCGTTATTGAAGAGCAAATTTTTTTTCGATAGATTACGCATCAACTCTAACCCTTAGGACGTAGAATAGCGCCTCAACCCACCACTTAGATCCGAACCATCGATCTCGATGTTCTCATGTCAATGTAAACCTAAAATAGTTAGAAACTTATCCAAGGTGACAGCGAGTATAAGCGTGTGGAATCTAATAACTCATGAACGGTAAAGTATATCAAACAAAGCAAAGGATAAACAGTATACACGGAGATATGAATACTTGGTACTGAAACCTAGGAGGTGAATGAACCTATAGATCATGGTTTCAAGCACAACTACTCGCAAAATAATGGCCAAAGCTCGAAAATTCGTACTAGGTATTCATCTGCTTATTCCTAATCCTAATCCTAATCGCAATTATGTCACTCAAGGAAATCATATTACTCAAAAGAGTACCCCCAGACCTGAACGGAATACAGTCCCGGTGTTCGAAATCTATGAGAGGTACCTGCATGCCAAAACTCGAGAGAAGAAAAAATAAAAAATGAGAACGAGTACACCTGGTGTATTTTGCTTTCTTGAGTTTGTGATACATCCGGATGTTATACTCTCCTACTCTATTGCGAATATTATCGTGAAGAGCCTGTGATAAGAGTCATACAATGCAAAATAGAGAAGAAACTAATACATCAATATGTCTGATAGAGTGTACATAAACGCGAAAACGAAAAAGAAATAAAATAAAGCAAATAGGTCCATAAAACAAAAAAATAGAAAAAGGAAGAAGAAAATGAAAAAGGAAAATAGTGGCCTAATCCTCTTCCTCTCCACCGAAGGTGGTCGGAGGGTCAGCTGGCTTCGCGGATGTCCCTTCCCCAGGTGGAAAATAGAATGACTGTAGCTCGTACGAGATGTATGGGTGGTAGGGAATGGCGCCTGTGTGGTAGTCTTGTGGAATCGCCACGTACGACTCCGAGTAATGTTGCATACTCAGCTGTTGGAATCGGCGGACGGACTCCGTGATGTAATATGTGTGCTGAATGGACTGCTCCTGGATTTGTTTTTGCACCGCATACCTCGCCACCTCGATGTCGTACCTTGCCGCCTCGACGTCGTATCGCTGCTTCGCCATAAATGACTGATATCGGCTCTCCTCCGCAACGTACCTGAGAACATCAAAACACCTTCCATAGAAGGGAAGTCAGAACGGTGTTCACAGTAGTCGGGGCGGGTACGAGGATGAGGGGCGCGTCAGCTGCGCTATCGAGACATCAATGGTCGTGATGGAGCTGCTGGAGCTGGATCTGCCTCATCTAATCGCAGACCAGGGTGCCCGATGGCAGGATCGATCCTAAAGCGTATACCCTCCTCGTCTAATCAGGGCATCTGAATCTCGTCGAGGTCGACCTCCAAGGTTCGACCTTACTCGTCCTTCTAGCTCCAAATGATCCTATGCCGATAGTTCGATATTGCCTGTCGGTTGCGAAGGTTCTGGAGGTTGAGCTCGGGCACCTCATCAATCTTGTCCTCCGTCAGGATGCCAAGGTTGATACCAACTCTCCGCGCTATCATCGTAACTACTCCACCACAAATGATCTTTGTGTCCGTGATGCACTTCTCGGTGGCGATGTCATGAAAGTGTCGCATAATCAATGATGCTAAGTCAACATCGAGTATATCCCATTCGTCACCATCGATGTCTATATGGACCGCACGCCTTAGGTACCCCAGCTCCGTGTGGTTTACTCCACCTTGTGCTCCTTTTACAAAGATCGATGAGACTAAGAAATAGTGGGATTGCGTATGTGGCTGGCCTTGGACTTCGTTGAAAAATCCCCATACGCTATTTGATTCTAGAATTGCGCTTGACGATTCTTGTTATGTTCGGGCAGTTTGGTGAAGGCGCGGTACGAGACGTCTAGTACGATAGCGAACTGCCGCGCGCTGAGCCGGTAGTTCTATCCCAGCAGACGGAACTCCATGAATGCCTTGTCCCAATCTCCTGACTTGGGGAAGAAGGCTATGTACGACGCAATGAACTCCGCAGTGAGGTTGCGGTATGTGTATTCCCGTGCCACCCGCAATCCTCTCCACTCCAATGTGTTGAAGATGTTGTCGATGTGCTCTTCGATGCGGAGAGCACTCATGGCTTCCGTGGATAGGAAGTGGGATGGCTGAATGCGCGACAACAGTTCATTGAACTTTGACTTGTGACCGGACAAAAAAGTTGTTGTTTGGTAGTTGTACTGTTGGTGGGACGTCGTGATGGGCATGTATGGGGTTAACCAAGCGGGTTGGTCGCTGTTTGCAGGAAGCCCGCGCTGGTAGAGGGTGTAACCCGCTCGGGCTGCATTTCCAGAACAAAATAGCCGTGAGTCCTGAAATTTTCGCCCGACCCGGGTCCAACCACTACCCGATCAGGCTTGAACCTGGTTACCCGACCGGGTCCTAACCCTAACCAAGCGGGTTGGTCGCTATATCGCGATCTGTAATCCGATTTCATGGTTCAAATCGCAACTATCACCCTAAATCCTTCCAACCAGGCCTAAATCTAGTCCAAATAAGTCGAAAACATAGATTAGTTCACGAACATACCTGGATTGCGAGAAGAAATTGAAGGTTTTGGGGAGAATTTGCAAGAGAAGAGGGAGAGAGAGGTATTTGGAGTAACCGGCCGAGTGTTCGTCGGTGCAGGGGTCGGCGGTGATGAGAAACGGCGGCGGTGACGTGAGTAGTGTCCGGCGGCGTTAGAGGTTTCTAGTGTGAAGCACGCTCGGGTTGGTTTCGTTTGTGAGGGTTGCAGCTGCTCGGGTTACTCGAAATATTTAACTTACCTTTGCAGAATAAAGACGGTGCCCGCGCGGGTTGTGTGAACATGCCCGATCGGGCAACCTGAAAAATTGACCTAGCCCACACGGGTTGTTTTTGTCAGCCCGACCGGGCTGTGCTGCAATCTGAAAAAATTACGAGGAAAAACATGCAGCAAAAATCATGAAGACCACTAAAATCCTTAAATCCTAAAAAAAAAGTTCATGTCCTAAAGAGAGTTCGAGAGTAGAGATAAAATAGAAAGGAAAAAAAAGGATACGGAGTTCGGGTTGCCTCCCGAGAAGAGCTTGTTTACGGTCTTTAGCTTGACCCTAACGCATTCATACGTATGTGGGATCGGAGAGAGGTAGTTTGCCTATTCTGTCCTCTACGCTATGAGTACAGTATGCCTTCACTCTCTGCACATTCGCCAAAAATGTTCCCCCAATTCTATTGTCTAATTCCACGGCTCTATGCAGTGAAACTCCTTTTATAGTGAAAGGTCCCGACCATCGCGACTTGAGTTTCCCTGGAAACAACTTCAAACGGGAATTAAATAGAATCACATGATCACCTGCTTTGAATGAGCGTGGGAGAATGTGCTTGTCATGCAATTTCTTTGAACGCTCTTTGTAGATCCTTGTGTTTTCGTAGGCATCATTTCGCATCTCCTCTAGATGGTGAAGCTGGAGAACCCGCTTCTCCTCAGCTGTTTTGAGGTCGTAATTCAGCATTTTTATAGCCCAATATGCCTTGTGTTCTAGTTCAACGGGAGGTGACATGCTTTTCCATGGACGAGCTGAAACGGTGTCATACCTATCGGAGTCTTGAAAGCCGTTCTAAAGGCCCAAACTGCGTCATCTAGCTTTAGTGCCCAATCTCGTCGAGATTTTGAGACTGTCTTCTCAAGGATGGACTTGATTTCTCGATTGGATAGTTCTACTCGGCCACTTGTTTGCGGGTGATATGGTGTAGCGATCTTGTGCATCACTCCATATTTTGTCAATAGTGTCTCGATCACCCGATTGATGAAGTGCTTTCCCCCATCACTAATCACGATTCTTGGGACGCCAAATCTAGGAAAGATGATGCATTTTAGTGACTGCCTTGGAGTCGTTGGGCATGCTAGTGTTTCCACCCATTTTGTTACAGAATCCACAACGACCAAGATGTATTGATTTCCGCAAGAGGAGGGAAATGCTCCCATGAAACCGATGCCCCATACATCAAATGGTTGACTTCCAAGATATATTGTTGAGGTCCCTCATGCCTTCTAGAAATATTGCCCGTCCTTTGACATACGTCACAAGTTGAGACAAACCTATGAACGTCTCTGAAGAGTGTAGGCCAATAGAATCCAGCTTGGAGAACTTTTGCTGCTGTTCTGGGGGCGGCGAAATGTCCTGCATAATCAGAAGAATGGCAGTGGAAAAGCACATCGGATACCTTTTCTTCTGGGATACAATGCCGATATAAATTGTCGGTCCCTCGCTTAAATAAGTAAGGCTCGTCCGAAAAGTAGGCCTTGACATCGTGTAGGAACTTTTTCCTTGCTTTGTGGTTTAGGCCTTGTGGGAGAACCTCACATGCGAGGTAGTTCACGAAATTTGCGTACCACAGAATAGGCGTTCCGTCTATGGCCATGACAACATCATCTCTGAGAGAGTCGTCTATAGGGATCCTATCTAAAATCTCAAGGCGGGACAAGTGGTCGGGAACGCTGTTTTCTGTCCCTTTCCTATCGCGTATATTCAAATCGAATTTTTGAAGGACTAAGACCCACCGAATCAGCCTTGGTTTGCGTCCTTCTTGTTGATCAAATATTTCAGCGCTGCATGATCGGAGTAGACATATACCTTGGATCCAATGAGGTAGGAGTGAAACGTCTCGGAAGCGAAGACAATGGCCAGCAGCTCTTTCTCCATGGTTGAGTAATTGCACTGAGCATCGTCTAAAGTCCGACTGGCATAATAAATGGCATGCATCACTTTACCTCTTTGATGTCCTAATACAGCCCCCACAGCGTAGTCACTTGTGTCACACATGAGCGCAAAAGGGAGCTTCCAATCCGAAGGCTGGATGATGGGGGTGAAACCAATGCTTTCTTGAATTTCTCGAAGGCAATATGGCATTCTTGATTAAACTCGAATACAACATCCTTACTCAAGAGGTCGGTGAGCGGTTTGGCAATCTTGGAGAAGTCTTTGATGAACCTTCGATAAAATCCTGCATGCCCAAGGAAACTACGGATCACTTTGACATTCCTAGGAGAGGGTAGCTTCTCAATCACCTTAATCTTAGCCTTGTCGACCTCAATCCCCTTTTCTAAAATCTTATGCCCTAAAACAATTCCTTCCCGTACCATAAAGTGACACTTCTCCCAATTGAGCACAATATTCGCCTGTAAACACGTGTCTAAAACTCTACAAAGATTGGTCTGACACAAATCAAAGGAGGAGCCATGGACTGAAAAGTCATCCATGAACACCTCCATAATATCGCCATTAACATCAGAAAAGATGGAAGTCATGCATCTTCGAAACGTGGTGGGTGCATTGCATAAGCCGAATAGCATCCGACGGTAGGCGAACGTCCCATGTGAACAAGTGAATGTCGTCTTCTCTTGGTTATTTGAGTGAATCGGGATCTAGAAGAATCCTGAATAGCCATCAAGAAACAAAAATAGGAGTGAAGCGCTAACCTCTCAAGCATTTGATCAATAAAAGGCAAAGGAAAATGGTGCTTCCTGGTGTGCTTATTCAGTTTGCGGTAGTCTATGCACATGCGCCATCCTGTCACCGTCCGCATGGGAATAAGTTCGTTGTTTTGGTTTGGGACGACGGTGATGCCTCCCTTCTTTGGTACAACTTGTACCGGACTGACCCAAGTGCTATCGGAGATAGGGTATATGATACCAGCATCTAGAAGCTTCAGCACTTGACTACCTCCGCCATGTTGGGATTGAGTCGGCGTTGACATTCTATAGATGACTTTGACTCATCTTCCAAATGGATGCGGTGTGTGCAGAGCTGGGGATCGATACCCCTGATGTCCTCCAGTGTATAACCGATGGCGGCTCGGTATCGCTTGAGTGCTCAGAGGAGTTTGTCGACTTGTTTCCTATCAAGTGCGTCATTGATGATCACGGGGTATGTAGAATTGAGACCAAGAAACTCGTACCTAAGCCCCTGCGGAAGGGGTTTGAGGTCAACCTTGGGTGCTTTCTCGGCGCTCCAGTTGGGATCTGTGCAGAAGTGGGCAATGCAAGGTGTAGGAGATGCAGCGCAAGGTAGAAGAGCGTAGCCCGATCAAGCTCATCAGTCGTCCCTCTCGTGTAATGAATTGCGTCATTTACCCCCGAGAGACCTGCCCGAGCGGGCTCAGCATCCGCCCCGCTCGGGTTACAAATTTTGTCTTTTATCCCCGAGAGTGGTACCCGAGTCGGGTCGTGATTAAGCCCGTGTGGATTCTCCTGTAATTGTTCAGCCCGATCCGGCTCTATGTTCGACCCGTGCGGGTCGATGCCAGACTCAAGTGTGATCAACTCCTCCATGAGTTGTATGCATTCCTCCACGTCTTCGGGTGACTGAAATATGCTTCCGTTGCATGCTGACAGTGCTATCTCCATGGGGTGGATGGTTCGATGCTCATGTTTGATTTCCTCTACTAGTTCATCCACCGTGTCAATGTGCATCACGGGTTCGGTCATGTACGGCTTCTTGAGCATTTCATCAAGCTTGAACTCTATGGATTCATCTCCGAATTTCATGACCAGTCTGCGCTCGACACAGTATATAACCATGTTCGCCGTGTTGAGGAATGGTCTTCCCAAAATGATGGGGGATCTTCGGGTTTATCTCCATATCAATAACTACAAAGTCCGCAAGGAACCAGAATTTTCCAACTTGTACTGCGACATTCATCAATATGCCCTCGGGATTTCGTACAGATCGATCGTCTAAGGTGATTAGCATGCGCGTGGGCTGAAGATCTCCTACTCGATTAAAATTTTCAACAAGAGACAATGGTAGCAAGCTCGCACTCGCTCTGATGTCGATTAGTGCATGTTCAATCTCGTAATCGTAGATCTTACAAGGGATGATACAATTATCTGGATCGGGCATCTTCTTAGCCAAGGTGGGTGGTTGTACGAGCGAGTTTGTGACCATCACTACCTCATTGTCTACAGTCTTCTTCCTTGTTATTATGTCCTTGAGGAATTTTGTGTAGGACGGCATCTTCATGAGCGCATCGTAGAACGGGATGGTGACTTGCAGCTTCCTTAGGAGTTCCACGAATTTGGTGAATTGAACATCATCATTCAGCTTCCTTTGGCACTGCGGGAAGGGTAAGGGTGGTGCCCTCGGGCAAGTGCTACGTAAGGCAACTCCCTTTTGCAATGATTAGAGGCTCCTCTCTCAGAACCATGGAAGGCGTGAGCTGTTCCACCGTATTAACACTCCTCAAATGGATGGCGTTGATCAGCTCCCGCGGGTTCGTCTCGGGTTTCCCAAGGAGCTGTTCGGGCTGTCGGCTAGACCCTTGGACTAGCTGTGCCACTTGCGTTTCTAGGAGCTTTAAGTGTGTCTGGAAACCGTCCATTCTCTTCCTCATGTCATCCTGTTCAGCCTTAATTCCTCCAAGCGCATTTTTCTATTCTTGATGCATCAATTGGAGATAAAATAGAATTTCGGAGTCACCTGAAGGTTGTGAGCGAGGCTGATAACCATAGTCTTGGTTATTCCCTCTCGGCTGGAAACCTTGGTTTTGGTTTCTTGCCATCATCTGCGGTTGAAAATCCTGTGGGTTTGCCACATTACTTGTATTGCCATAAGAGAGGTTGGGATGGCTCTTGATGTAGTTGTGCTGGTAGGCCCGATTGTTGACGTAATTGACTTTCTCGATTCCTTGACCTATGGATGCATCTTGTCGATCGACATGAAGGCCTGCCATCATCCTGTATATCTCCCCAACTTGTTGCTTTAAATCTGTTAAGTCTGGGTTGGCAATGCCTAATTCATTTACCGCCGCTTTGGAAGAGAAGTCACGGTTGTAATCTCTGACCTTCTTGCCTCCCTCCCTTGCCATGTTCTCGATCAAATTATCGAGTTGTTGGAAAGTGAGGTTGCTGAGGGATTTTTGTGAAAGGATTTTTGATAAAAAAAAAAATTAATTGTCATATATCCTCATTTAATTGCATATGAACTCATTACAATTAAAATTCAACATTATACATAATTGTTGAGAGAATACGTAAATATCTTCGCATCACGCCATCCTAGAGTCGATGAAGGATGGTCTATATTATTCGTGGAAAGTAACGGTATAGATTATACGTCACCAATGATGGTGTAATTCTATTATAAGTTTTAAACTTTTTTATTAATTAAGTAATTTTATTGTAATACTAATCTTTTTATTTTTTCTATCGTAGAGAATATGATGTAAGAACTGCACATCCCGCATATATACCACATGGATGTGTTATATAAAATTGCGTTTAAAGTTCATAATGAATAACGTCAAAAGAAACTATATTAGAACGAAATACAAACCATCACGATTCACGGACAAAGTCTTCAACCAACTCGTTCAACATTGGAACTCCAAAGATTTTAAGGCTAAAAGCGAAAAGGCTGAATAATATCGATACAATGAGAAAGTTCTCGGGGATTGTCGCATCATCATACTTCGGCAGCTAATTATTCCAAAAAGAAAAAAATAACTTGAAACTATTTAAATTTATAGTTATTAAGTAATATATTAAATTTGTAATCATATCTAATTAAATTAATATTTAAATATGGCAGATGAAGAGAATGGGGAGAGAACCGATACTTCTTGAGATTGTGATCGAAACACATGCAATGAAAAAGTGTATTTTGACCGAAGAAAACAATGAAGAATCTAAATTTATCCATCCTCGTGTAGAATGGATGATCAGTGTTGCCATCGAGAAGACCAATCAAAAGTCGTCGACTCATCTTAAGATGAAATTACTCCGCTGTAAAAAGATCAAATTTATTTGCAGGTAAAATTTATTTATTTATCTTTAAATTAAAAAAAATTGTATGCTTTAGTCTAATATAATTTTGTTTCTTATATTTAGTTGGTTCGATTATATAAAGAGCGATTGTACGATCTTGATTCTATACAAAAAGATATCGTATAGAATGTCACAACCAACACCTCCACCACAACATGTCGCCAAAATTACAAGAAACCGCGGTGGATTAGATTATATGTAGATTACTTAAATTTAAATATTTATAAAAAATAATTTCATTTTATTTTATTTTTTTAAAATTAAATATTTCTACCATATTTTCAATGAACATCCATTCAAATATTTAAATTTTCTGTCAAATATTTCAATAGGCATTCGTTGCAAATTTTACCATTTTTGTCAAAACTTTCGATGGAACCCGTTAATATATTTTTCTCCCATATTCAATGGAATATCATTGATATTCCTCACGATCAATAACAAATTTTGTGGAATCAATTAAGATATTTACAAGATATTAACGAATATCCGTTGATCGTATCGACATATAAACGTGTGAATGGGTGTATCAATTAACATCCATTAATATATTATTAAAGAAAATAGATAGTCGCGACTTCATTTAAGATTTCAATGGATGAGTGTTTTCAATAATTGATTATTAACAGACTTAAATCCGTTGAAGTCAATTAGAAACGTCGCTTTTTATAAGGAGAATTGGGATTTTCAATGGTTATGTTTGTTAAAAATGCTCGTTTTGTAGTGATTGGATACATCTATTATTATTTACTTTAGTTAAATCAAAATTAATTGGATCAAGGTGGACACACGCCATTTTGTAATGTGATCCCTTCTAGGTATTGATGATTTAATCACTAAGAGAATATGAATATGAATTACATTTGAACTGGTTATCTCAGTAAGAATTATTTGTATAATAAAAATAATCATAACATGACTACGTAATAAAATAAACAAATAAAAACAAATATAATTGAGTTCAAACAGTGATATAAATATAGTGAACAAAGATACAAAAAAAATTCAATACAATAGCAAGGACATTCGGTCATGTCTATACGTTCGACATGGCCTTTAAATATCTTGGGTGGTGATGTGTAAGCTAGTGTGACCAGATCATCTCAAATTTTAATAAATTTATCTAGAATAAATTAGTACAAAAATACATATCACGTAGTATTAGAGTCAAATTCAAAGACTAAGAGAGATTTAGAATATTATTCTTACAAAAATTATGATCATAAAGATATGCGGAATTTTGTTATGTACCCATTATATGTAGTCAAATAAACTAAGATTACATGTATTTACATTGATATATGCACGTAGGTTTCAAGAATTGTTTAACATGTATGGATTCATTTTTTTTTATATGTCAGAAAATATATCAATCTAGTCTGGTTCAAGCTTTAGATCATTGTTCAATCATTCAATCATAGTTATCTCTATAGACTGTAAGAATATGGGAATATAATAGCAAATGATATTATAATTCCTAAACCACTTAATTTACCTCTTGATACAATTATATAAATTTATCTAATGCATATGATATAGGTTCATTCGATATCTTTGTTAGAATTTATCCATGTAGCAATTAATACAAGTTTCTATACAAGAATTAAACGAAATGAAATCATTCATCCAACCGAAAGTAAACGAAATACATAGAACTGATGTTCAACATGATAATTCATATATATACAGGTCTCTAGTCTAAATCATGGTTTCTACTTGAATCTGTTGGGTTGATTTGGGTGTGGAAGCGTGTTTTATCAACCCGAATTGTTTAGAACTAGTCATATTCAGATTAGTTTTTCGGGGTTTTCAACGATAAACAAATATAGAAACAATTTCGTACCTGTAACGTTGAATCTGTAACAATCGGATGATAGACTTGATAGTACAAGTCCTCTACGTGTATCCGCGCCGAGATCGGATTCTGCCTTCAACGTTTGATGCGGAATGCTCGATGAACGAAAACTATTTCGTTCTTCGTAGTTTTTCTTTTGACGGCTACTAGGGTTTTGTGATTCTGAAAATTTTATGTCAAAACCCTATTTTTCTTTTTTAAAATAAATTTTTAAATTTTAAAAATTTACATTTTAAACCAAAAACTACCAAAATTTTACAAAACGGGCATAAAACTTTCAATCTCCCACTTGCCTATACGAAATATTTCAAACAGTCAAAGTATATGTATCTCCATACACATACTTGCATGTACATCTGATGTACTAACCCCAAAAGAAAATCAAGTACAATTATATTCTTCGGTGCTAGCGGATGAATATAATTGTATTCCACACTGATTGTCTAACAATCACAAGCAGATACCGAGACACTCGTATGCGTGTGACCTCGTAGGTTCATCACTAAACCGGTAGTCAATTAGTTTCCACTAATTAACTAATCGAGGTTGGCGTCTAGCAACACTCCCCAACGACCGGATAGCGTGA
>CM071860.1:33471944-33499241 GCA_036759665.1 Gynandropsis gynandra
TGTAGGGTTGATTTGGGTGCGGAAGCGTGTTTTATCAACCCGAATTGTTTAGATCTAGTCATATTCAGATTAGTTTTTCGGGGTTTTAAACGATAAACAAATATAGAAACAATTTCGTACCTGTAACGTTGAATCTGTAACAATCGGATGATAGACTTGATAGTACAAGTCCTCTACGTGTATCCACGCCGAGATCGGATTCTGCCTTCAACGTTTGATGCAGAATTCTCGATGAACGAAAACTATTTCGTTCTTCGTAGTTTTTCTTTTGACGGCTACTAGGGTTTCATGATTCTGAAAATCTTATGTCGAAAACCTAGTTTTCGTTTCTTAAATAGAATTATTAACTTTTAATAATTACACTTTTAACCCAAGACTATCCAAATATTACATAACAGGCATATAACTTTCATATACATTGGAAGAAACTCTAGGTAAAGAAAAGAATCAATGGTAGAGATTAGAATCTTTTAGTCGATGTCTTAAGTAGTCTTCGGTATACCCTCTTCTTTACCACAATGCATTCATAAGCTTTTATCACTTTTTTACTTTCCAAAATTTTCCTTCTAAACTCATTCTTCATTCCCCTTTTCTCTAGAAGTCGGCTCCTTTTAAAATTTCTCGTCAACCACTTTTAAATAATTCAAAATTTGAATTATTGACCGATTTTAATAAATTGTTCGATTGAGTAAAACTAGTTCAGATTGAGTATTTTATTTTCTTTGATTTTGACATATCGTTCAGACTAAATGATGATGTGTTCTAGCTTATCGCTCAAACGAGTAGTGATGCCCTCAGCTCAAGTGAAACCTCTATAACTTTGGTGACTTCCTTAGTTTAAGTCGAATATTCTTTGGCTCTGCCTGAGCAAATTCTCCAAAATTTTTGGCATCTCAACATGTTCTGCTATGTCGAGCACCTTGTTTCTTAGACCAAGAGAATTATCTATCATCTCGTCTATGATTCTCTTTAAGTCCTAAATCTTGTTGTATATTTCTCAAAGTTACTCATTCTTCCCTATTACTTTAAATATCATGTATAAATGCAAAAAAAAACATATAAAGGAACTAGAGAGACTAAAATTATTTGATACTCCAATGAAATGACAAGTAATAATCGAGTAGAAATAAGATGATTAGTTATTAATCATTTGGTCAAAGAATCTTCTACCATATGATCAATGAATGAATTGTCATATCAAATCATGCTACAAATTCAGTCTCTATATTGAAAGCAACAACGATAGAATACTTTCAACTTTTCCATGACCTAGCATTTTAACAGTAACTGATATCTAGTGGTGCACACTCCACTACACAAATATCGGGATCCTTCAAGTCATCCATCCGTTGGGCGTCCATCAAGTGTATCAGCAATCCGTTGGGCGTCCATCAAGTGTATCAGCAAACCTTATTCAGCGAAGGGAGGTAGGAGTCGGTTGGATATCACCATCCGTAGCTTCCTCATAGTATATCTAGAAAATCTTGCAATCCTTGAAGTTTAGATGAGTCTTCATAGTGAGGCGATGATAGGTCTTCCATCTAAATCTCAATAGGGTCTGCCACTGTAGACTGCCTATTAATTGTTCCATATGCTTCCTAATTCCAAGCTATTTACTGTGTATTTGCAAGGAATTTTGATGGTCGGAGGCCTTGTCGTTGCAATCTTTGATACTTTCTCTTATGTTCCTCATCTCCCCAATGAAGAAATATCAACCTCTAATATGAATCATTTATTCTTTAGGAATCGTATTCCTCTGGATAGCTACACGCTTAGGTGGTAGAGGATCATGCTCAAGAATAGGAAAGGCGTTGTTAGACTATGATGCTTCATCTTGTGGGCGCATAGACATCTGAATTACAAATATAACCATTGATGTCCCAAACGTAATTCTAATATACACAAAAAAATGTAAGAAGTGGATTTTACTCAAGATTTTGCTCGACTCAAGGAAACTTGATTGAACGAAACAAAATACTCTGAATCGGTCTAATCAATCAACCAAAACGCATCGTCTTCTTCGTTAAAATGATTGTTTGAGCACTGGACTTCTGAAACCCTAGGTTCAACGAAAAACCTCCATTTATTCTACCAATTTCAATATGTTACCTAAAATATCTTACATCACCAATATCAATCAAAGAAAAAAAATAGTATGCATAACTTGGTAGATTTCAACACGAAAACGCAAGATAAATTGTAGAAATATTTATGGCTCTTCGAAATTACTTTCGAAATTGAAAAAAAGAAGTGAACCGTCGAGCAAGTGTCGATGGCAGAAAAAAGAGGTGATGAAGCAAGCATCTTTGACGGTCTCTTGAGGTGAAGGCACATTAATCGCAGTTTGAGGCATGTGACTCTACTTCTCTTCAATGCGTTTCATTTGTATGAAGTGATGAAGTGAAAAAAATAATTGAATATACATTTATATGGATTTGGCTAGACAATCTGCAATATATATATATATATATTATTTAAAAAACTATTAAATAATTTAAAATATAATCAAATATTATTTAAATATTTGTATCCATGTATAGCTTATCAAGCTCGTCTTGGGTTATTTCAAGCGGCCCCAACCCTTTATTCTTACTCGATGATTCTTCATGAGATTTATAACTCTTTCAAGTGTTAAAAAATATTTAGAATTATATATACATATATATATATATTACAATATATCAACAAACATATTTAATTGTACCTTTTTTTCGATCTCTTCACCTACTTTGTTAGTTTTTCTATGGATTCATGTTTTATCTTCTTTTTTATCGATCTTCAACATAAGCTCTAAATGACTTTGACATCTTTGTATTCTTATTGCTGCGAAAATATATATTACTAAAATATTAATTACCAAATCGTAAAAGAGTCATGCAAATGGTTTCGCATCAGATGTATTGATTATTGCATTTTTCACTCTTTTTTTTTTTGCAAGTTGTTTTGCAAGTTTCTATTGTGTTAACGTCTTCTTTGTGTTATTTCATGATTTTACTAACAATGGAGACTATGGATCTCATTTTAGAGAAACAATACAAGACTCGACACTAAACAAACATCCTGACACGAATCAGAGTAATCGCTTGGCACGAGGACATGAACACTAACCGAGCGTGTTATTACAAGATACACAAAACTCTCAAGAAATTGCTCAGGCATAGCGAAAATCAACTCGGTCAGAAAAAACAAGCAAATATAGTCACTGAGAAAACGCTCGACCGGAGCACCTGACAACTGAGTCTAGTGATCGCTCATAACTCATTAATGTTTGGCCCAATTAATAGGGAAAACATGAGTAATTAGTCATCTCTCGCCCGAGCTGCCACCAATGTACCAAAATGAGCAAATAATTCAAAATTTAACTGATTTGAAAGTGGTTGATGATTGTATACATAAAGGGTCGACTTCTACACTTTGGGTTCAAAGCTATCGGCATAGACAATTTAAAGGTGAGGTCATATCGACGACTACTCGACATTCAACCTAAACTCTTTTAAAATTTTATACTCTGCTATACCTTTTTCTGAAGATATAGAGTCAAAATTGTATCCATGCTTTAGGCAAAAATTTTATGTATATGGATACATTGTGCTTAATATCGAATTTTATTCTTTTAATTTTAGCTCGTGATTAGTGATTTGAGACACTTTGTTATTGATCCTTACACTAACAATAAATCAGATTATGGTATTGGGATTCAAATATCATTCTTGGTCTAATAATGAAATAATAAAATAGTAAAAACAAATCAATTATAAATATTCTTCAATAATATAAAATTATTACAACTTACCATAAAACAGCCCATCAAATCTTTGGCGGTCTATGGTGTAGATATCCAGCCCGTATACGGATCAAAGTTTGTCTTGATGATTTGGTAATACTAAATCCGACTAAAGAATCAATTCAAGCCTACCAAAAAGAAAAAAATGAGTAAAATAACATTCAAATTTATATATAATTATAATTTAAATTTTGTCAATTTGTTAGTTTATCATCCGAGTTTTGACCTTTTTCTAGATGTAACAATCGCATAGACGTGCACAAGGAATGATGCAATATCTCTTTCATGTTCAAAAATGGTGAGATATGAAAACTGTTATATCGAGCAGCTCGTAGACACTTCGAAAAAAATCATCGACTGTCGGTGCAATGATGTCGAGGGGGGTGGGGATGAGCGAGATGGTACCGAAGATGAATCGCATGGCTGTGAACCACTAGGAGTGTCCAGCCTCCCCTAGGACTTTGAGCCCATAAAAGAAAAGACTCCGAGAACCATACTCATATGATTGATGAGACATACTGAAAAAGACTAAAAGATAATTAGATATATAATATCAACCACATGCCAACGATAAACCAACCCTAAATCTAACTTAATACCAACAAATACCAAATCAAACTAAATCAACCTTAACCAATTTATATTAATCCAAATTTCTACCTAACTGTACCCTAAACTAACCCTAAATGTGAAATTCAAACCTAAACGGAACCCTAAACAAAAATTCATGTCTAAATCTAGTCATAAGTTTACTCTAACCAAACTTAAATCTTCAAAATTCATTGAAATTCATTGAGGAAACCTAGTAATTCATAGTAACTTAACTAAATCGAACATCTTTACATAAAATCATTCAACATAAAAGAATAAACCCAAATATTAATCCAATTAAACCGAAATAGTATCATAGTTTTCAAATATACCTTGTAATAATATCAAATTTGGAATAAATGGGAGAGTTTTTGTAAAACTCGAAGAAAAATAGTGGAAGCTAGAGAAGAATTTTTTGTTTCTCAATTCGGAAAAAATGAGCGAAATGAACTCACAGTTCAAGTTTTTTAAAATCGCCAAACAATTGTTTCGAACTCATAACATTATGGAAATGCATTACAACAGTAGTGCAATAATGACGAGACACACGTCATTAAGGCCAACGTTGGGATAACCCCAAAGCATAATATTTTCTAATGAAATTTTATGTCCTATCTTCACTACAAAAAAGAAAACGATTTCCAACGGATCCGTTGGAAATCGCCATTTTTCCGTTAAAAAGAACGATTTCCGACGGATTGTAATAGATCGGGAGTCGTTGGAAACTCGTTGCAAATCCACATCCGTTGCGATTTGTAACGGGCGTGCAATGGATGCTATCCGTTGAAATCTTGTCAACGGTCTAACAACGTATGAATTTAGTGGAGACTGGTAACAAATCCCCATTACAAACAGTGCAACGGATGCCCATTATAAATAATGCAATAGATGATCGTTGGCAACTTGTAACGGATATCCTTTGCACGTCTATTGACACATAAAATTGCCGGGAATTAAATGGTTTTAACGTATACCCGTTGGCAATATGGCGGGACTTGACAACGGATTTTCGTTGCAAAGATGACGGGAATTTTCGTTACAATGGATGTCCGTTACAATTTTAAAAAATTGTCAACGAACATCTGTTGAAATATCTTCGGAAAAAAATAAATAAAAATAAAAAATTAAATAATAAAAAAATTTATAAATTAAAAACATAATTTATTTTATATATCATCTAAATTAGTTGTGCCGTCTTTATTCCAGTGATCGCCAACACCTCGTGAAGGTGTTGCATGAGAGTCGATTATCGGGTCTTGTCGCGGTGTTGTTTCCCCCGTCAGTTCTGGCGGTTGATACGCTCGACCGATTAGCAATTTGATAATGCTCTCCATGTGACACATCTTTTCTCGAGTTTCTTGAAGGTATAATTGCGTTACCTGAAGAGCATCATGTGTTGTCCGAAATGTGGTTTCTAGATGCTCCATATGTCGTTCTTTTGTGTAACTCTCTTGAACAATGGGGGGTACCGTCGTAACGTCCTTGACAATATCACTACAAAAAACAGGCCATTTCCAACGGACATATCCGTTGGAAAAGGCCAAAAATCTGTTGGGAATGACCTTTTGCAACGGACTGCAACGGATTTCAGTCCGTTGGGAATAGCGCGTTAGNCCCGTTACAAATTGCGACGGATTGCAACGGACAGGGCAACGGGCAGTTTCCGTTGCAAATCCGCCGTAAATTGTAACGGATGGCAACGGAAATGTTCCGTTAGAAATATTGTTGGCTCCGTTAAAATCCATTGCGATTTGTTTCCAACGGATGGATCCGTTGCCCCATCCGTTGGAAACTCAATGTTTTTTTGTAGTGTATTCTTTTGAAGCAAACTGATACCGTATAAACATCCCTTATACGGTCTAACAGACTACAAAATAAAACACGTTAAAGTTAGCATCGTTAACAAATATTTTATTAAAGTAAAGAATTATACACAATAATCTTATTAGTTACCTTCAAATAAATTTTATCCTTTTGTAAAAAACTCAGATCGTTAGAAGTTGAACCGTAGGCTTGTGATTGTTTTGTGATCTTATCTGTCACAGCTTTCACGGTCTATTTTGCCTGAGGGTAGACGCGTTCGGGTTCATCGCTCTTCCCCGATGATGGACTTCTTCTTGTCGTGGATTTCTACAACCAGCTCAAGAAGAGTCGGTTCTCGTCCTATTCTCTGGATCTTTAACATTATAGTTATATAATTAGATAACAATTTTATATAATAATAAAATTTAAATAGTGCATTAAAATAAATTTTACCAATGCATTAAAATAAAATTTACCAATTCTGAGAACCTTCTCGTCTTACCGACATTTCTTGGTCTTCTCGCTCTTAGCCTTGAAGTCCTTGAACTCCCAATTTTGGAAGAGTTGGTTGAATACCTCAACCGTTTTCTAGTTAGGTTTGGCATTCTTCTTGTAATAGTTTCGATTGGCGTTGTTCATCATCAAGCGCAACCGGGCTTGTATGTCGTGCATTTAAGTTGTGTAGATACGCGTTGTATCCTTCTTCCGCCATCTATATGTGCGCTGCAAAATTAAAATGCAATAAATTATTTTATAGATAAATGTAAATATCACTTTAAAAGTTAAATTTTATATTAAAATTTTACTTACGATGAATGTACACCACCATAGTCAGTGTATGACTTCTGGCATCGCCTGGCACGAATAGTACAGTCGATCTTGTAGTGATCCTTGGATGATTTTATTGTTCGTATGTTTCAGAACATCATCCACATCATGACGTTCAGGATCAATAATCGGGACAAAAGGACGCTCCTCGAAACTATCGATCAAAGCGTCTATATCCACCATATCATCTTCTTCATCAAATATCAGTGATGTCAATAAAGGTGAAGGAGGCTGATATGGTGGTGGTGGAGGTGATGGCAGGGCTCCTTCTGAATTTGCCAACATACCACTGTAACCGATGAATCGTCGAGTTCTCGTTGTATATTGTTTATAAGTGTTTAAGTGTTTAAGAGATTTTGTGTTTGAGAGGATTTTTTTTGGAGATTGTGTTGAAGAATAAATTGTTCAACTGATGATATAACGAATTTTCCAATGGGCATCCATTGGAAATATCAACGGATGCCTATTGGAAATTACGAGAACTCAACGGACGCAATTAATTGATGTGACTGTTAGGTTCTCAACGGGCATCCTTTGGAAATTGCAACGGATGCCCGCTGCGAATGCTTGTTCCCGAGGCAACGGACGCTGAAACGATGGTACGTCTGCCTTTGCAATGGGCATCCGTTGACATTTTCAATGGATGCCCGTTGAGAACCATAACCGATGTTGCAGGCGTAGGCTAGTCATGATGACATCCATCAACAGACATCCATTGCAAGTTGCAACGGATACCCGTTGGAAGCGTTTTAACGGGTATCCATTGCAAATTAGCAACAGGTACCCGTTGGTGGGGACCAACAGTCATCCATTAGCGGCCTGAATAGTCGCAACAAGCATCTGTTGGTGACCTAAACCGTCGCAACGGACATTTGTTACCATTTTCCAACGGATGCTCGTTGACATATTATAAACCTTAAAAAATTTCTAAGTGTTGATAAGAATTTAACGTTTCAACAGGTTTTTGTTGCAATTGGCAACGGATGCCCGTTGAAAGGTGAATATATTAAGTTAAAAAAATTTAAAAGTTAGAAAAATTTATATATTACAACTACATTATTCACATTTCTTCTTCGGTAGATTCTTCGATTGGCGAGTCTTTGTTCAATTGTTCATTGAATTCATTGTTGTTTTCATCTTTTACATCTTTCGGTACAACATCTTCATAATCGTGTATGCATTCTCCATCTATGTCAACGAGAATCTCCTTCCGGTTGTCTATATCAATTAATCGTATCGGCTCGGGGTGATCGATTTGCAACAGAACTTCTTTTTTAATCTGTGCTTATAACTCCTCGCGGCTTGATCTTTACAACGGCCCACCACTTCTCTCTTCTACGTTTCAACGTTGTTGGATATTGTACGTAACATACTTGATCTTTTTTATCTATTGTGATGAATGGATCATACTTACAATATTGTCGTGCTAGATTGATATCAATTCCCCCCATCGATTGTTTCGTGTACCACGTCCTACGGTTGGATCGAACCACTTACATTTAAAAAGCATTACCTTCAATCCAACGAGATTGAGATATTCCACCTGTAGAATTTGGTGCAAAAATTATCACCTTTATTTCACTATTAACGCAAACACCGTAATTGTATATGCTTATATGTTTTATGTGTTCGTACGTGTGGAATGTGTATCCACGAGTAAAACAAATTGGCCAACACATAGCATTTCGTGAAGGACCATTAGCAAATATTTTAACCATGTAGGATGTCTGTCATCAGAAGATTTGACCTATATAACATAAAAAAAATAATACTTTATAACATAATATTTTATCTTTATATATATAAAATGTATGAATATACGTTTACTTACGTAATCTCTCAACCACGAGCCATATTGTTGAAGTTTCATTTTCGTGAGTTCATTTGTATTTAGATGAGGATATGTACCCAATACTTCTTCATCAAATATCTATATATATATATTTGCATTAATAGATCTATTTTCATTGTTTGTATCTTTCAAACGGTAATAGCTCTTGACAATTTAGTAATATATGTGTGGATGTGATTATACTCCTCTAGAGTTAGCCAATATTCTTCGGATTTACCTCATGTACATCCAATCGGTGTAAATATCTAAGGAATCATGCAAAATTGCGGATTATATTGATATAGATAGTTTGTATGATTTTTCGCTGATAGTCTTTGTTTTGTCTGAATATGCGACTCGAAATAAAGTGTGTTGAAATATGTGATTTCTTCCAACAAGTATTGTTTAAGAATAGATCCTTCAACCACGGCTTTGTTTTTTGCTTTTTTCTTTAGATGAAATAAAGGATACATCCATCTGACTTGAATTGGCCCACCGAGTATTGCCTCATCTGGTAAATGTATTGGTAAATGTTTCATGTAATCGAAGAAGGAAGACGGAAATTATTTTTCCAATGAGCATAATACTTGAGAGATATCGTTTTTCATTAATTCCAATTCATCCCTTTTTAAATTTCTTGAACATATACCTCTGAAAAATATGCTAATTCTGCATAGCACATCGTGAACATTTTGTGGTAAGAGCTCAGAAAATGCAATTGGAATAAGTCGTTGCATGAAAACGTGAAAATCGTGACTTTTCAACCCGATCAGCCTCGAACCAATATCGACACACCGAGCAATGTTTGTCTTAGACAATCTAAATATTGGGATAGATGCCCTTTCATCTCGTAACTCCAACTCAGGTCTTCGAAAAATTGTCTTCAAATCTTCTCTTGATTGTATATTATCCTCAGTTTTCCCATCACATTCAAAACAATATTGATGATATTATCGAAAAAGTTCTTTTCGATATACATAACATCTAAATTATGACGTAATATCAGTGATTTCCAATATGATAGTTCCCAAAAGATACTACATTTATACCAGTTATGCCATTCACCTTGTCTTTTTGGTTTTCGATGCCCACGATCTACACCGCATTCTATTGATTCTTGTAAATCTCCCATTGTGTTTAATCGTTCGTAAAGGATTTGCGTTCCAGCTTCAATGCACGGTGCCTCTTCTTCTTGTACCACGCTCTTTCAAAAATGGTTTTATCTTTTCTAAAAGCATGTCAACGGAATAAAAATCTTCTATGACAATCAAACTAACATGGTTTCTTCCTATCTACTAGTAAAAATGAATTTGTGTCCTCCATAGAATAGGGACATGCCAATCTTCCGTTTGTACTCCATCCAGATAACATTCCATAGGCAGGAAAGTCGCTAATAGTTTACAACAGGACCGCTTTCAATGTGAAATTTTGCATTGCACTCACGTCATAAGCAAGAATTCCATAATTCCATAAATATCTTAATTCATGAATAAATGGCTACAAAAAGACATAAAAACTTTTTTTCAGATGTTTTGGTCCTGGAATCAGCAGCGTCAGAAACATTACTTTTCTTTTCAAACAAATATCATGAGGCAAATTATAAAGAGACATAATCACCGACCACAGAGAATATTGACTTCCATTTTATCCATATGGACTAAAACTATCGGTGCACAGGAAAAATAAACATTTTCGTCTCATACGCGAACTCAGAAAATATTTCATTGATATCTTTCCAAGCCTTACCATCCGATGGATGTTGCATTATTCCTTCGCTCGTCGAGTGTTCTGCGTACCATCTCATTGCCAAAACGGTATTTTTTTTATTCAAATAACCTTCTCAACCTGTTTGATACAAGCATATAGAACATTTTTTTGTATGGTACATATTTATGTGAAGATGGTTTCTTTGGACAAAATCTTCTTGCACCGAAAAATTTGCATTCCAACATGTCTTTATCATTTCCCCAAAACACATGCAATTTTTTATACAAATATTAATTTTCTCATGTTGCATTACCAAATCGTTTAAAACATTCTTTGTTTCGTAGTATGTCTTGGGAACTTAATTATTTTCTTGTAAATATTCACGCATGGTTTTGAAAAATGAATCCATGCAATTTTCAGCAACATCGTAGTATGTTTTTATACTCATCAATCTTGATGACAAAGATAAACGAGACTGACCTTCACGACAACCTTCATATATAGGTTGTTTCGTCGAATCCAATAGGTTGAAAAATTGGTGTGCCTTGATGTTCGACATCTCTTCATGTGGTTGTTCATGAACAACTCAGGAAAAACATTTGATATTATTTCCACATATAGATTGGTCGTCGATATATCATAACCAACTTCTTCATTTCTTTCTATTTCGTGCGCTTCTTGCACAATATCTCTAACGCCACAATTTTCGTCGTGAAATAACCAAATTTCGTGATTCTCTACGAAACCCACCTTGTAAAGATGTTTGCAAACAATTTCTTGACTTCGATACAATATATTTTTTCATCTTTTGCAGGGACATAACATCGTCCTGCGTTCTTGAAACAAAGATTGAATCGATGCAAAACTCATAAACTGCTCCAGTCCGTGTAAGAAAGTCGTGTTTCCGGTCATTAAACTGTGTTTTCAATGGACATCCGTTAGAAATATCAACGGATGACCGTTGAAATTTTCAAAGGATGTCCGTTGAAAATTCACGTTGAAATATTCCAACGAAAATCTTGAAAGTTAGAATTTTAACGGACATCTATTTCCATTGTCAACGGATATCCGTTGGTCGGTTTTTAGGGTTTCCAATGGCCGTTCAACGGATAACTGCAATGAATAGTTGCTCATTGATCATTCTATGGTATTTGTTGGCATCCATGAGAAAGTGTCATCAACGGACGGATCCGTTGATCCGTCCGTTGAAAAGTCTGTGTTTTTTTTGTAGTGCTTGGTAATTGATTTTTTAATGGAGTCATGTTGACATGTGTAGTAATTACATTAAATATTGTCAATGTATGTTTCTCATGTCGGTACATGACCTCGTCATCGAGTAAAATGGTATCTCTCGGAACTGCACTTCAATTCTCACATTTTCTTTTTGTGTTCATATATGTAAGTAGGACCATCTGATCAACTTGCAATGATAAGGTGAAAAGATTGTACTTCCAAAACTAGCATGATGTTTGAAAATCATAACAACCACTCTTATTTCTTCTAGTTTTTCTCCCGATCTTCGTATCGAACCAATCAAAATTAAAAAGTATCACTTTTAGTCCAATAATTCTTTGATACTCAAACTATAGAATCTCTTAAAAATTGTGAAATTTTGACTATTCATATAGATTACAATAATTGATTCTTTTTACAAAAAAAAAATCATAATTACTTGTCCTTCTATCTAAACCAATTAGTACTTTTTGTTGTTTCTCTATGTGAACATCCCTCAAAATGGACTTATCAGGTAGCCTTCAATGACTACCTTCCACCGTTGTTTAGATGTTAATGTAACTTTCATCTTGATTACTTGATTACCCATTGGCTGTAATTGTTTCCTTCCATGGTGGTATGAACTTCATTTTCTGATTTCTAGGTCATAAAGTATTTTGGTTTAGTCTTAAGTGTTACCTAGTATGCTTCCTGGAGTTGTGTTATGCGTCTCCTTTGTGCTTGTGCCCTCTTGTACTTTAGATGATGCTTGTACCTTTAACTCTCTTGTTCCATAAAAGCTCTAATACCATCTGATGTTTTAGGAATTTATGAGCATGTAATTAAGTTGTTCATGATCCCCAACGAACTGTAACAAAAAAAATAAATTGTGTTTCCGAGTTCTCATGTATATGCCTTTTCTCATGTTTTGTAGGATATGAAAAAGAGATTTTTTTTACCTTCTTCCACATTCCATATATATATATATATATACTAAATACAATAGATTAATTTTTCTAAATTTCTTTTTCTTTTTAGATAAAATACTCTATATTTCTAATAATAAATGACTTTCACAAGTGTTTTTGTGCTTACCAAAATAATTGTAGCCCTTCGTTCGGACTTGGATCTGTGTTTTGGGTTTCATCCTTTTCGGTTGTGATGTTGGGCATCAGCATTTCCTTTGCTAATCTAGGGCTTTTGGCTTCACACAAGCAAACTTCAATCTAGACCTCAGCTTCTTCAATTCCTTTCGCATTCTTCCTTTCGGTCAAGATCGACCATCTTCTTTCTTTGCAAACCCTAACCCTTGATATTCAGTGTCAAATCCGGAACGAGATAAATCACATCCATAAAAAATCCATAGGTCATTCGTTGAATTTGGTTTTGTTTTGGCCTTGAAAATATTTGTTGAGAAACTCCCGAAAGAACTGTGTAGGCTATGAACGGCGTGGGAGCGATATGGCGAGAGAGAAGCTTCAAGAGAAGCAGAAGGAGAGGAGTTCAAAAGAAGACTCTGGGACCCCTCGAGAAAATGAATCCAAGTGAGCCATGCGTGTTGTCAAGCCCATCACCGAAGAAGACGAAGCCCGTGCACACAAGCTCGATAGCAAGGTCCAAATATCAGCGGAAGCCCAGCGGATCAAGGCCCAGTAATCATGCTCCAGTCCAGCAGGAGCCCATGCGAATAAAACAAGAAGAAATGAGGTCATTTTGGTAAAATTAAGCAACGGCAATATTGATATAATAGGGTAAAAACAATACAGTTTAAGTATATGTCAAAGGCTATTACACTACAAGAAATTAAGATTTAGGAACTGCAAAATCCGTCCCTAATCCGTCCCTAAACATTGATAGAGATGGATTAGGGATTTCCAAGAGGCGTTCGCAAACGAGCATCGCAAAATGATATTCGTCTTTAATCTTTCCACAAATAATGACTGAAATTTCAGTCCGCAAACCGTCCGTAATTGCAGACCACCAAGCCGTTCGCAAATCAATGGGAAAAGTCGGAGAATTTTCTTTTAAAAAATTACGGACGGGCAGCCCGTCGACATTTGCAGACGCCCAAGTCCGTCCGTAAATTTGGGGACGGGCTGGGCGTCCGCAAATGCGGACGGGCGGCCCCTACGTAATTTTTTAAAAATTTAAAAAAATTGAAATTTAAATTAATTTAAATTAATTTAATTTAATTTAAATGTTTTTATAAATAACAATAATTAATTAGACTCAGGATGACCATCGGAACTCGGAATCGCCGTTATTGTAATCATTGTTATCGGAATCCGAATCATCGTTATCAGAACTCATCACGGCCGCCGAAACTCGTGACGGACGGTGGTACTCGGGATGGTTGTCGGAACTCGGGACAGGCGGTGGAACTTGGGACGACCATCGGCACTTGGGACGGGTGGCGTAACTCGGGATGGGCGGTGGAACTTGGGATGACCTCCTTTGATCGTCGGAAATCAGAAGAGAAAGGAATGGAGAGAAAGATTGAATGAAATAAACAAGGGGGTGGGATGAAATTTATAGATTTTCTTTCCGGACGGTGGAGAAAAACCGTCTGTAAACTGTCCACAATTACAGACGGAATGAAAACGATCGTCCGCAATTACATACGGAAAGGAAATGTTCATCCGTAATTACGGATGGAAAGAAAGCGGTCGTCTGCAATTGCAGACGGAAAGAAAACGGTCGTCCGCAATTGCGGACCACCTGTGGCCGTCCGTAAATTTTCCGGACGGACACCTCGGTCGTCCGCAAATTTTACGAACGGATAGCTCGATCGTCTGCAAATTTGCAGACCGTGTGGCCGTGACCCGATACCGTTCGTCTGCCCCGAGCTTTCTCCGTTCGTGACCTGAGCATTGGGACGGATAGACGGTGTCAGATCACAGATGGAGAAGGCTCGGGATGGAGAGATGATATGCATGATTTTGTGAATCTGTGATATACATGATTTGTGAATCTATGATATGCGTGAAGAATCGGGAAAGTAAGAAACGTGGAATATTTGTGATATTCAAGATCTATGATATGCATGATTTGTGAAAGTAAGAAACGTGAAAAATCACATACAATCGATATGATTGATTTTCGACCGCTGTATGCTAGTGAATGTTAAATCCCTAAGGCGCTATCTATCGATTCTCGGTTAATCGGAATACAATGCAAATATCTATCATCGTAAATAATGGGATCTAACAGCAACAATCGAGCATCATTGAGAATAACCGATATCAATGTTGCATGAAGACTGGTATGCGTAAATTGATATAAGATATCAATTTAACATATAGCTACATGTTAGAGAACAATGTACTAGATCGATCTGCCATGAGATTGCTACATAGATTGCTATATGAATATCATATCAATTCTTATAATGATTATGATATTATGATATATGTAATTCTATGACTTGAGATCCCCAGAGATCTTAACATAAGTAATTGCATGCTTTGACACTATCAAACGTCACTCGTAAATGGATGGACAAACAAGATAGTGATCACTATCATGATTGGGTAGACAATTGATAGTATGTTGTTTGATCGAGATAAGGATTTTTTCCTCCTATATAACATGACTGATGTCACGAGCTCACACATTAAACTAGATGAGTATGATAAGGCTTCTCGAACCATCCCTAAGAAGATATGTGGATGTCCCAGATTAGGGACTGCGACCCAGGGACGTCCGTAAATCGCGGACGGCACTCGATCCTCGTCCCTAATTCAGAACACCCTCGGTGTCTGTATCCAATCCGTTCGCAATTGCGGACCGCTTAGGGACTGCTTGTCGGTCCGCAAATTTAAGGACGATTTAGGGACTGATATTTTTTCTCGTCCCTATTCCGTCCGCAAATTTAGGTACTGACTGGTCAGTCTGCAAAATCCGTTTGCAATCTTCAAATTTCTCGTAGTGTTATAGAAGCCTATTTTGAGTAATTTAGTATCAGGTTTTTGTAAGAACTTGTCTCCAAAAGGAAAGTGATGGAATATTTGTAATAGGAGTATATGAAGTTTAGGAAGGGTGTGAACTTTGCATCACATCCAAAATAATTTCCCAAAAACCGTGTGTTTTTCATTTCTTTTCTTTCAATCTCATTTCCTTCACACACATGGCATTGCACAAACACAAGAGCCAAGTCCATTTTATTTTGTTCCGCATGCACAAGATATCTTAAGGTGTTAAGAGCTCATGAAAATAAACATTAGTTCATGAGCAAAAGATCAACAATTGGTATCAGAGCTTTTCAGATCTAAAGGTCGAGAGAGAGCACAAGCACAAGCACAATATTCAGTACCATCGACAACACAAAAAGACCTGCACAAGCAATAAACAACAACATGCAGACTACACCACCTATACATGTGTTCGGCGGCAAAATCTACAACTTTGGGTGATAAAATGAAGGTGTTGCTTAGGTCTAAGAAATTGTGGAAGGTGGTCACCGAAGGACTACCCGAGAAGCCCATCATAGGGGTTGTACCAGTTGAGGAGGATTTACAGAAGGCCTTGCAGTTGTGGGAAGAAACTGAGGCTAAGGATCATACGGCCTTACAACTCTTATATAGCACAATTTCTGATGATATTTTCGCACCACACTTATCCGTGTGTGAATCGTCGAAGGCTGCCTGGGATCTGCTCAAGGAGAGATTCCAAGGAGACCCCAAGACAGCCATGATAAAACTCCAAAGGTTGAGGGCAAGTTACTACACTTTAAGGCAAGGTGAGAAGGAAAGTATCAAAAATTTTGCTAACAAGGTGACAGAGTTGGCAAACGAGGTGAAGGCATTTGGAGATGAGATTAGAGAGGATACTCTAATCTCGAAGATTTTGTGCTCGTTCCAGGAGATATTCGACCCATATGTTGGGGTCTTAGAGCAGACAAAGGACCTCACAACACTTACGGTGGGGGAACTGGTGATATCTTTGCAGTCTCACGAGTTGAGACTGGATGATAGGCATGAGGGTGGTCTGGAAGGAGTATTTAAGGTGAAGTTTAAGGGACTTAAGATCAATAATACCAAATCTGAATCCAGCAAGAAACCGTATGGAAAAACAGATTACAAATTTAAGGGGAAGAAGGGTTGCAGTATATGTAAAAAGGACAATCATCAAGAAAATCAGTGTTTCTTCAGAAACAAACAATCTCAAGATAGAGAAGAACAAAGGAGACAGAATAAAAACAAAAAGGAGTGCTACCGATGTGGCAATTTAGGTCATTTCTCATGAGAGTGCGAAAACAAAAGACCTACTCAGAATCAAGCACAAGTAAACTAGCAAAAAAGAGAAGAAAACATGTTATTCACAGCAGCACACTTAACTCATCAGGTTTTCGAAGTTGATGTGTGGTTGGTGGACAGTGGTGCTACAAATCACATGGCCAAACAAGAAAGTTATTTCACAACACTTGGTAGGTACTTTAGAGTACCTATAAAGGTTGGAAATAGAGAGGTTTTGACCACTGCCAGTAAGGGAAGTATTCAAGTTTATACAAAGAAGGGGATTAAGACAATTAATGATGTTTTCCTAGTGTCGAGGTTGAACAAAAACCTGTTAAGTGTGCCGCAGATGGTTCGTAATGGATATGAGGTTATCTTCACCGAAGACAAGTGCTTGATAAGGGATAAAGCTGGGACAAAGATCATAGATGTACCTATGATCAAGAAGGCATATCCTCTTAAGTGGAGGATAGCAAAAGAAGAAGCTAGAGTAGCTGAAGAGAAGAATGGAGTATCTCACCTTTGACACAAAAGGTTGGGTCATACAGATTTACATAACCTAGAAAAGTTATAGAAGGGTAATTTGGTGAAGGGGCTACCACAAATACCATTAGTGAAAGAGGTCTGTGAAGTGTGCATGAAAGGCAAGCAACACAGACAGGAATTTTCCAAGGCATCAGATTACAAGGCAAAGCAAATTCTGGGGTTGATCCACACGGATTTGTGTGGACATATGGACACACCCTCGCTGAATGGGAGTATCTATCTATTAACAGTCTTAGATAATTACTCCCACATGACTTGGATATATTTCTTGAGGCTCAAGTCTGATGTGCTTGGGATATTCAGAAAATTCGTGACTCAAGTGGAGAATCAAATGGATAAAAAGGTTAAGAAGCTGAGATCAGATAGGGGGACTGAGTTTAACTCTAAGGCGTTCTCAGAATACTTAGCCGAGAAGGGGATTTTAAGGAAGTTGAGTGTTACTTATACTCCCCAACATAATGGGGTTGCGGAGAGGAGGAATCGCACCCTAATAGAGATGACTCGATGTATGCTAAGGAAAAGAACATGTCCAAAAAATTATGGGCAGAGGGAGTATTTACAGTGGCATATATCCAGAACAGATTGCCTACAAGGGCATTACAAGACAAAAACCCCTTTGGAGGCATGGAGTGGGCACAAACCCTCTATTGGACATCTATGAGTGTCTGGATGTCTATGCTACAAGATGGTGCCAATACAGAAAAGAGGAAAATTGGATGACAAGTCAGATATTTGTGTATTTGTGGGCTATAGCAGCCAAAGCAAGGGTTATAGAGTCTACATGGTGGAGACAGGAAAGATTGAGGTTACAAGAGACGTAATTTTCGATGAAGGAAAGAGTTGGATTGGGAGACAAAGCAAGAGAAGGGAGAACCATGTGTTCCATTGAGTTTTCTATATCCACAGAGAGTTAACAATTCAGAGGGAGTACCTACAACTCTCGACCCACTTCTGGACAGCAAAGTGAGAGTAGCAGAAGGAGAACACCACTTGGAATTCCTCTGCAACTCTCACTATCTAATACACCATAATCACACGAAGCTAGCACTGTAATACCAATGAATCATCTCGAGAAATTCACAGGACACAAAGACTGAGTGACTTGTACAGAATTGAGGAGGACACAGAAGGGGTACTGACAGAGGAGAGCTGCTACCTAGCTGTGGTGGTACCCACATCCTATGAAGAAGCTATAAAACACCATGATTGGAAGGAGACTATGGATGTGGAAATGCAGATGTTGCACAAAAATCAGACTTGGTATCTGACCGAAAGACCACCAAATTAGAAAGTTATTGGAGTCAAGTGGGCTTACAAGATAAAAACATACGAGGAAGGCAAAATCCAGAAGTATAAGGCAAGGTTGGTGGCACGGCACCAAAAATTTATGTGTGAACTATCAAGCAATAAAAATGCCTAATATCCACTTACTGCAAGAGTACGGATCGGTGTAATACAAGGGTCGAACTCTGGGGACTAATGCAACTTAAGCTAAGAATACGACGAAACTAAGACGGGTTGAATTGATGGTGATGTGGGACAATTTTCTAGAACACTAAACGGATAATGACAGCAACGAGGAGACATGAAAAACTTGATTATTAAGAACACTATGGGGTTTGGATTACCGGGATTTGCAAGGATGCAACTAACAAAGGATCATGAACCTATCGAATTATCTTGATGACGAGGAATTCATGTTCATAAATAAGAAATGGTTCTCTCGACACCTAAACCTCCTAACCATAACAGCGTGCAATCCTACCTTCCAGCAGTGATTAACTCGTGATTACGGTAGCGTTAAAGCGCGCAATCCTAATTCCTGAGTCGATTAACTGACCGGTCAGATTCTCATTAATCAAGTTTAATTTACAATCAATCGTTCCAAATTCATAATCTAACCTTCCAACTAAATACAAATTCCTAGATTACTGAGCGGTCAGCACAAGTATAAGACATTTACGATGTTGATTGTAAAACCGAATTTCAAGAAAGCTTCGATAAGTCTAAGCATTAACGCATAATTTCAAGCATCCATTACAAATTCTGGCAATCCTAACCCATAGCTAGAGGCTTAGTCACTCATGGAATCTAATGTAAAACAAGAGAAATAAACCGTAGACATGATAAGGGATAAGAAATACAATTCCTCGATCTTCTCTATCTTGATACTGTCCGGATTGTTGTTTCTCTTCTTCTCCAGCTTCTCTTGAGTTTCTCCTTGTGTTTTTCAGTCCCTCTCTTGGCCTCTGCGTCGTTCTGTTTGCCCTAAATTGCCCCTTCTCTTTCTAATTTATGTTTGAAATTCAAAACAGAAGTTGTTGTTGAAAAGGGGGCCCGCGCGGGCTATCCCTCAATCCGCACGAGCTCATGCTCCTCAACCAGCCCGAGCGGGCTGGTTAGCCACCCAACTTGTGCTACTTCCGCTGGAACGGCAGCCCGCACGGGCTCCTTATCACCCCCGCGCAGGGTCATGTTCTGTTGCCAAATCCGTGCGTGCTGATCAGCTCCCCGACCCGTGCAAAGTTTGCTGGAGTTGCAGCCCGCACGGGGCCTCTTCCAAACCCAAGAGGGCTGTGTTATCTTGCTGTTTTGGTCCTTTCGCTTGATGCTCGAGTGTTCCGTTTGGTTCCGTGGCCGTGCACATATTGTATCTTATTGTAATCACTCGTGTTTGCTTCACATGTCTTCATTTCCTACACAAAACACGAAATCATAGAAGAAGTCCTCGAATATACTCAATAAGTCGGTAAAGTTCAAGAAATCTATTAAAACTAAACCTAGAAATGATGAAAATACTATGATGGATTACATGTTATCAATGTGGAAATGCAAATTTTGCACAAAAATCAGACTTGGTATCTCACCGAAAGACCACCAAACTAGAAAGTTATTGGAGTCAAGTGGGCTTACAAGATAAAAATAGACGACGAAGGCAAAATTCAGAAGTATAAGACAAGGTTGGTGGCACTGGATTTCACATAGACTTATGGACTTGATTATGGGGAAACGTTTGCCCCAGTTTCAAAGCATGATACAATTTGGGCTCTAATTGCTATGGCGGCTTAGAAAAAATTGCCACTGCATTAGATGGATGTTAAGTCAACATTTTTGAATGGTGAGATTAAAGAAGAGGTTTACGTGGAGCAGCAACCAGGATATGAGGTAATTGGCTCAGACCATAAAGTTTTAAGACTTAACAAAGCTTTATATGGTTTAAAACATGCACCCAGGGCCTGTTATAGCAAGATTGACACTTTCTTCTTGCAAGAAGAATGTGTTAGAAGCCATTGTGATGCAACCATGTACATCAAAATGGCGGGAGATAATATTCTTGTGATCTATTTATATGTGGATGACATTATATTGTCTGGAAATAGTTTAAAGATGATTGAGGAGATTAAGGTGAAGCTGAGCTCGACTTTTGATATGAGTGATTTGGGTTGACTTAAGTATTTTCTAGGATTTCAGATAAATTATCTCGAGGATGGGATATTTTTAAGCCAGGAGAAGTATGCTACCCAACTTCTTTCGAAGTTTGGTATGCTAGACTCAAAGGGAGTAAGTACTCCCTTGACCCTAAACTGCAAAGAAAAAAAAGACGGCGAAGAAATTACCGAACAGACTGTGTACCGAAGCATGGTAGGTAGCATCCTCTACCTTGCATCCACTCGTCCAGACCTCGCCTTTGCTGCTTCGTACTTGTCACGAAGCAAATCAAAACCGACAGTACACAATTTAGAAAATGCAAAAAGAGTACTAAGGTACATCAGAGAAACAACAGATTATGGGTTGAAATTTAAACAAGTGGAACATGCAGAGCTTATGGGATATGCGGATGCATATTTAGCAGGAAGTTTGAGTGATATGCGCAGCACGAGCGGGTTTTGTTTTACAATAGGTTGTTTAGTGTTTTAGTTGGGAAACACAAAAGCAATCTATCGTGGCTCAATCAACAGCCGAGGCCGAGTATATGGCTCTAAGCTCGACAACTAATCATGCAACCTGGTTATCGCGCCTATTCGAAGAACTAGGGTTTTGCATGCGGGATGGAGTTTTGATTTACAGTGACAGTACCGTTGCGATAGCTATTGGAAAGAATCCAATAGATCGCAAGCGGATTAAAAATATTAAAATATTTTTCATGTGGTTCGTGAAGCACAGATCGAAGGGAGGATTAACCTACGCTTTGTGCGTGGGGAAGACCAGCTGGCTCATATATTGACGAAGCCACTGCCTACTAAGAGGTTCGCGGTGATGAGACGGAGGATCGGAATCGCCCCACGGCCGGTCAAGAAGGAGATTGTAGACTGTGAACGAGGTAGGAGCGATATGGCGAGAGAGAAGCTACGAGAGAAACATAAGGAGAGGAGTTCCGAATGAAATCCCTCGAGAAATGAATCCAAGTGGGCCGCGCGTGTTGTCAAGCCCATCACCGAAGAAGACGAAGCCCGTGCACACAAGCCCGATAGCAAGATCCAAATATCAGCGGAAGCCCAGCGGATCAAGGCCTAGTAATCATGCTCCAACCCAACAGGAGCCCATGCGGATAAAACAAGAAGAAATGAGGTCATTTTGGTAAAATTAAGCAATAGTAACATTGATATAATAGGGTAAAAACATTGCAGTTTAAGTATATGTCAAAGGCTATTATAGAAACCTATTTTGAGTAATTTAGTATCAGGTTTTTATAAGAACTTGTCTCCAAAAGGCAAGTGATGGAATATTTGTAATAGGAGTATATGAAGTTTAGGAAGGGTGTGAACTTTGCATCACATCCAAAATAATTTCCCAATCCCAAAAACCGTGTGTTCTTCGTTTCTTTTCTTTCAATCTCATTTCACAAACACAAGAGCCAAGTCCATTTTATTTTGTTCCGCATGTACAAGATATCTTAAGGTGTTAAGAGCTCATGAAAACAAACATTAGTTCATGAGCAAAAGATCAACAAACCGTGTGT
The DNA here is from genome assembly GCA_036759665.1 of Gynandropsis gynandra. NCBI lineage: Eukaryota > Viridiplantae > Streptophyta > Magnoliopsida > Brassicales > Cleomaceae > Gynandropsis > Gynandropsis gynandra. The sequence goes on from CM071860.1 coordinate 33,494,441, forward strand.
TTTGAATTTAGTGTAAGTTTAATAATCAACAATAAACTCGTTGTTTCTTGTTACAATGCAACATTAATATGCAACCATTTTGTTGTTTTTTCTTTCTGGCGGTTTCTTTTATTTGTTACAATTGAGTATGATACACTTGATAAACAATCTTACTTGCCCGACCGATAAAGTTGTAACCATATAATATCTGACCGCAGTTGTTGTAATAGATACATGGAATATAGCTTTCAGTCCTTGTTTTATGTGGGATACAAAACCACATAAATAAGTCAGATTCTCACTACTTTCCTTCTTCGTCACATATGCAGTTCGAATTCGACAAGGACGAGGATGAGGCCGAGCTTGAGCTTGAGGCCGAGCTTGAGCTTGAGGACGTAGAAGATGAGTACGAGCCACTGGACTTAAACGGGTTCTTGGGTATCAATGGGTTCTTCTTGTCGCCGGGCTTGGGCGAAAATGGGTTCGACATTCCCATCATCGGCTTCTTCGAGCTTGTACTGTCCTTCGGCTTCCCCATCCCGTCCTTCGGTTTCATTGGGTTCATGGGCATCAACGGGTTCTTCTTGTCGCCGGGCTTGGGCGAAAACGGGTTCGACAGTCCCATCACCGGCTTCTTCGAGCTCGTACCGTCTTTCGGCTTCATTGGGTTCATGGGAATCAATGGGTTCTTATGGTCGCCGGGCTTGGGCGAAAACGGGTTCGACAGTCCCATCACCGGCTTCTTCGAGCTCGTACCGTCTTTCGGCTTCATTGGGTTCATGGGAATCAATGGGTTCTTATGGTCGCCGGGCTTGGGCGAAAACGGGTTCGACAGTCCCATCACCGGCTTCTTCGAGCTCGTACCGTCTTTCGGCTTCATTGGGTTCATGGGAATCAATGGGTTCTTATGGTCGGCGGGCTTGGGTGAAAACGGGTTCGACATTCCCATCATCGGCTTCCTCGAGCTCTTACCGTCCTTCGGCTTCATTGGGTTCATGGGCATAAAGTGGTTCTTCTCATTGGCGTCGCACGCCGAGCCACCGGGTTGTGACGGACTCTTGGGTTCCTTCGGCTTAAGCGGGTTCATTGGCATCAACGGGTTCTTGGGTTTTGACGGGTTCTTCCCATCCTTTGGCTTGAAAGGGTTCAAGGGCGTCAACGGCGTTTTGGTGTCCGTTGACGGAGACGGAGCTGGGACAGGAGCCGGGGTACTGGGGTCAGGTGGGTTCTTCTTGTTTTCCTTTTCCACACACTTCAAGGCCTCAGGGGCGTGTTTCTTGGGTCGAAGCTGGCTCTTGTAGATATGTTTGACAACTCCGTTCTTGTCGAGAACAAAAGTCTGTCTCCCTCCAGAGAAGCTTCCTCTAACTCCCCACTCTTTCTTCACTTTGTTTTCTTTGTCGCTCGCCAATGTAAAAGCCAACTTGTTCTTGGACGCGAACTTCTGCGTTTGTTTTTGTCACAGAAACAAAAAACAACGTCACAACGTCAACTTGTGTAAGAAACAAATAGAGACAACGCTGTCTTCATACCAGTTGTTTACCTTGTGAGATCGAATACTGTCATCACTGATCCCGATGACATTGGCGCCTGCTTTCTCGAATTTCGCATGACTGTCCCTGAAAGAACAAGCCTGTACAAACACAGCAATCACTGGTAATATTTATTCTCGAACATGAATCTTTGTGTGAAATTACGCCCCCAACACGAAAATAGTTTTTAGTTTAGCAAAGATTATTTCGCCTAAGGTATATAGGCATATATAACTGTTGATGCTAATAGTTGGGCATGTAAATTGTTTAGAAAAATAACGTTTTTTCTTCCATAACTTGTCATACACATAACAAAACGATCACAATCTCTTGTCACATTCATGCATGAACCTATATGACTTGTTTCATCTCGTGAAATTATATATTTATATCGAGAGAGAGATATATGATGGGCAAAAACATTTACCTCCTCCTTGCAGCCGCGTTTCTTATTACCAGGATAGAAATAGACGACACAAGGCCTCCCTCTGAAATCCCTAAGGTCCACCGTTTTTCCAAACTGATTCTTCAAAACGAAGTTTGGAGCAACATGCCCCTTCTTCAGCTGTACACAATCAACATACACATACAAACATTATAAAAGCTAAGTAAAACTTATTCAAAAATTGTTTAGATCCTCATAATCTTGTTTTATCCAATCTATTCATAAGCTCACCAGGTCATAATCTTGTTTTATCCAATCTATTCATAAGCTTAACGACAATCAGAAGAAGATCACTGAGAGCCAGCATATAGGAGAAATAATTTGATGTATATAACAAAATCAAATAACATCCACATGACCAAGAAAGCAAACGTGGGTAAAAAAGAAAAAGGAAATGTACCGTGGAAACTATGTGAGTTGTCCAAAGGGGGGAACGAGAAGGAATGGGGAGAGACGGAGAGTGAGACAGCCTGAGGCCATAGAACTGAGATTGGAGTGTCTTTCTGGGAGCTGAGATGTGAGAAAATGTGAAAAGAGCTTTAGGAGAGGGTCGTTGGGGTAGAGATAAAACCGAGGTGGGGTTAGAGAAAGTGACCAAAGAAGCAACAGCCATTATATTATTTCTACCAGACAAAATATGTTCTCTGCCTCATCCACTTTGTGAATTAATGTGAACTTTGTAAACAGTATATAAAGCGAACGCTCTCTGGTGAGAGTGGGAGGTTGCAGAAGAACATGAAGCATATACGGAAAGACAAAAACTTTTTTGGGTCACAGAGAATGCAATGCATGAATCTGTGACCATTTCCAACAAGCATTCTCCACAGGTTCCAACACGTCATTCTTTCCTCTTGAGCTTTTTGGTGGGCCTTCACGTTTACGGGCCTCAAAGCCTAAAATTGTTAATTGATATGACATTGAACATTACCCAAACTTCTTTAAAAAGGCCGAATATCATAAATACCTTTATAGGGTTAAACCACTTCAAAAATACCCTTTCCCAAAATAATTATTAAATCCGAAAAATAAAAACTGAAGAAAAGACAAATTTGCCCTTAATGTTCGAACGTGGAAAAATGGAAGTTCGGCAGTTTTTCGACGTGAAAAACTGCCGAAAACGAGAAAGCCGAACAGTTTTTCGCCGTGAAACCTATTTAAAAGTTGATAGCAAGAAAGAAATAAGTGATTTCGAACTTGAGAGGGAACGATTTGAAGTTGGCGAACGATTTGAAGTTGGCGAGAAGGAAAATGGCTAGAATCAGCAGCATCACTGGCGAAAAGAGCACGAGTCAATCTTCAATGGCGTCAATAAGTGTAAGTAGTTCGATTTCTAGGGTTTTGCAAGCTTTCGAGTCACAAAATAGTTTATTGATTTGAAATGGGTGAGTGTCAGTGTCAGTGAGTCGGTTAGGTCGCAAGGGTCGCAAGAGTTGCATGAACATCTTCGACTCCGTGAGTCGGTTGAATAGCAAGGGTCACAGTAGTTTACGTGTCGGTTGAGGGTCGCACGGGTCGGTTGAGTCGCATGGGTCGGTTGAGTCGCATGGTTCGCTTAGGTCGGTAGAAGTATAATGTATTCGTAATTGGTCATTTTGCAGGTGGCGCCAAAGCCGAGATTTGTGTATGAATTCAAGCACATGGACAGAATTCCAAAATCACCACGAAGTGTTATCCTCACGAGACAATAAGGATGCTGAGAGGAATCTTAAATGATTAGGAGTTGCATTACTTCTAGAACGAGTCACAATTTAGGCATTTATTTCGCTTACAATGTCACTCCACATTGACGAAGGTTCAAATGTCTGTACTACTAAATCACTCCGTGATTATACGGGACAATACAAAGTTGGGGTTCGTCATAAACGGCATTCCCATCCGGTACTCTATAGTGGAGCACGCACTAATTTCCGGATTGAAATGCGGACCATATCCCATAGGATGGGAGTCCATGATGGGTGTCACATTCAGGCTGAAGAATTTCGGCCGTGGAAAGGTGACCCCCGAACAAGTCAGTGAAAAGCTTGTGAAGGCGAAGAATTCCGACGACCGGAAGAGGTTCGCAACTTTGATGTTGTTGGCGCAAGTTATGGCTCAAAAGCCTTCAGCAGAAAACTCTATCAGCCATGATCTCATTGACATGGTTGATGACTTGGAATTTTGTGAAGGCTTTCCATGGGGTCGTTACAAATTCGAGATGATTGTGGATACTTGCCACAAGCACGTTAGCGGGGAATCACCGAAACCAAAATGGTATTGTGGCGGTTTCATGATCCCACTAATGGTAAGTTGTATATATTATTCGAATAACTTGAATGTTTTCGTACTTTTTGCATTCTTATCATTTTGTTTTAATGTTTCAATTACTTCCATTTGAAACCATCCTTAGATTGGACGGAAAGGGACGGTATGTTGAGGTTATGGATGCGCATTGATCATGCCCAAGAATGTGCAAGAAGATGGTTAAATCCAAATTTAACCCGAAGTATGTAGATGTGATAAGGCAGATTGGAGATTCTAAGGTAACAATTACACAAGGTTCACAAGGGAAACAAGGGTCACAGAGGGTAATAATGGTTATGTTTTGTTTTTCAGGATATTCTAAGTATTCTTCGTGCTGAACACAAAGAGGAAGCTTTACTGTCTTGTCTGGAGGATTACGAGGGATGCGACGATCCCGATGTTCAGATATGGATGAAACATCTTCGTAGAAATCCGAAGGGTATTTGTTGGGAGGATATCCGTGAGCAAGAACTGCTGACACGAAAAGCAACTCTTGGTGATCAAAAAAAGGAGAAGGAAAAAGGGACGAAGAGGAAGGAGAGCGTGAGTGATGCTGATGCTGATG
>CM071860.1:33505890-33523654 GCA_036759665.1 Gynandropsis gynandra
GGGATTGATGAGTAACTAATAACCAGTGCTCGAGAAATCGGCCTAGGCGGCGCCTGGGGGCTGGGCGGCCGCCCCGATTTCTCGCAAATCGGCCATTCTGGGCGTTGGAGCCGCCTAGGCGGGCTGGGCGGCCGATTAGGCGCTGGGCGGCCGCCTAGGCCGATTCTTTATCAACACAGAAGTACGTTCCCGAGCGACGAGCGTATTGCTTAGAGGACTTCCTCATGATCTCCATAGATTTCTCCGACGGTTCCGCTGTAAAACCAACAATTACAAGCCAAACCCAATCTCGGTAACCTCAAATCAATCGAAAGAAGAAGAAATCAAAACGACCCAGCGTATTGCTTAGAGAACTTCCTCATGATCTCCATAGATTTCTCCGACGGTTCCGCTGTAAAACCAACAATTACAAGCCAAACCCAATCTCGGTAACCTCAAATCAATCGAAAGAAGAAGAAATCAAAACGACCCAGAAGAAAGGATTGATATTTACATTTCGCTCGGATTACAAAGCGCCTTGAAGAGGTTCTCGGAGAGGCAAGCGGAACCGAAACGGAGCTGAAACTACACGAAGTTGCTTGAAGAATCATGGGTTCCGATCTTTATGAATCAACAAATCGAGGGTTTTGTGAAATTTCTTTGATTTTCGCAGACGACGACGCAAAAGTTTCCTTTTTGATCTTTACGAATCAACAAACCGAGGGCTTTGTGAAATTTCTTTGATTTTCGATTGTGTAGATTTTAGTTCTGTTTTTTCCTTTTCAGACTTTTTTATGCTTATCGCCTACCACTTGTCGTAAGAATATCAACTCCAAAGCCAATGGTTGCCACTTAGCAAAAACTCTCTAACTGATCTAGAGGTTATCTCAAACATGGATGAATGAATATTCATCTAATGTACTAAACATGAATGGATGAATATTCATCTAATGTACTAAACTTCTATGTATAGTATAAATAATATAATATCACCGCCTAGGCCCCGCCTAGGCGCTTTAGGCGCTAGGCGCTGGGTGTCCGCCCACCTAGCGCCTAGCGCTTTCTTGAACCTTGCAACATTTATACGGGTACTTTTGAAGTTAAAAATTTTTTCTTTTTCGGGAAGGGTATTTTTGAAGTGTTTTAGCCCTACGAGGGTATTTTTGAAGTTACCCCTCTCTAAAATTTATATGAAATTATCAGATCTCGTTTCTTTGAATTAATTTTTTTCCCGACAAACTCTTTTATTCTACCGTATTTCATTTCTATACTTCAGTTCCAATACAAATAGTTTTGAATAAAATTTTATAGATTTCGTATGTAATGTATCTCATTAGATTTAAGATTAACAGAAACAACAAATTTTCATCGTGAAGATTTGGAGACCATGATAAAAAAGAATGAATTAAGTTTGCAAAATTTGTAAAATGAAAAATCAGATCTGGAAATTTGTTGTTAAAATGCTCGAACTAATGAATGATTTTATGAGTTTCATCATCTTTCTCTTAATTTGGTGCAAACATAGAAATGAAAAATGGAACTGTGAATAAAGTGTTCTCGTATTGCTATTCTCTCCTCTCTCTCACGTGTTTGAGTTTGTGTGTTCTGCAATGGTGGTTTTTCCAAATTGAGTGTAACACCGTTTTACACCCTTCCTCTTAGTATATATCCTTAGAAAAATACAAAAGATAGATTGAAAAATATAACAACCTCTACCACATGCACAGTTCTATATGTCCCAAAATAGCTATAAAATATAGTCCTCTACTTGATTCCTCTGCTGCAAATGTTTGCCCAGAACTTTAATTTTCCGTTGCTTCCCCTGCATCTCTGACCCCTGTTTTCTTCCCGTGCATGTTGATGTTGATCGCCGGCTTGCTGTGTATCTGGGCTTCACGATTGGACTGCTGCTTCTTGGACTTCATGATGCCGGGCTCGTGTCTTGCTTCTTGGACCTGAGCGTTACTGGGCTTCATCAGATAAGCTCGGCCCAACTGATTGTTACTTCCTTCAGTCTTCTCAGGCACAATTCCATCGCCTCCAGAATGTTCCTCTCGAACATTTCCTCCCCTTCTATCGCTCTCACGCCGGACAGCTCCTTCAGTCTCCCTCCTGTCCGGTCGTGATGCGACGCCTATTTTTCCCCTTAGCTCACAGAATCTTCTCGGTGGTAGCGGCTTCATGAGGATGTCAGCGATTTGCTCCTCCCCTCGGATAAACCGTAAGTCAACTCGTGCTTCTGCTTGAGCCTCTCTAACTACATGAAAACAAATTTTTAATATGTTTAGTTCGTTTATGGTCTATCGGATTCTTACTGAAAGCGATTGCGGTCGTACTTTCGCTAAACATCGGAACCCCTCCTTGCATGTGAAACCCTAGCTCTTGAAATAACCGGGATAACCATGCTACATGATTCGTTGACGCGCTTAAGGCCATATATTCGGCCTCGGCAGCCGATTGTGCCATAATCGAATGTTTCTGTGTTTCCCAAATGAAAATCGAACTTCCAATTGTAAAACAAAATCCTCGCGTGCTTCGCATGTCGCTTAGACTTCATGCTAAGTATTTGTCTACGTAACCCACAAGTTTCGAATAATCAACCCGTTTAAACCTCAACCAGTAGTCTTTAGTCTCTTTTATGTATCTAAGTACTCGCTTAGCATTTTGTAAGCTTTGTACTATCGGGTGTGCGTTACATCATGACAGGTACGATGCCGCAAATGTTAAGTATGGGCGTCTAGATGCAAGGCAGAGAATACCCCCCCCCCCACCATGCTCCGATACTATGGAGTACTCACTCCCTTAGAGTTTAGTATACCGAACTTCGACATAAGTTGGGTAGCATATATTTCCTGGCTTAAAAATATTCCATCACTGAGGTTCTTAACCTCAAATCCCATAAAAAACTTCAATGAACCTAAGTCACTCATATCGAATGTTGAGCTCAGCTTGACTTTAAAATCTTCAATCACCTCAAAACAATTCTCAGATAGTATAATTTCATCAACGTATAAGCAGATTACCAGAATATTACCTCTTTCCACTTTGATGTACATCGCTGCATCACAATGGCTTCTAACACAATCTTCTTGTAAGAAGAATGTGTCAATCTTACTATACCAAGCCCTGGGTGCCTGCTTCAATCCATATAAATCTTTATTAAGTCTTAAAACTTTATATTCTGAACCAATTACCTCGTATCCTGGTGAATCTCACGAGATCACTGAGTCTTCGTGTCCAGTGAATCTCACGAGATGATTCACTGGTATTGCCAGTGCTGGCTCCTTGTGATGATGGTGTATTGGATAGTGAGAGTTGCAAAAGAGTTGCAAGTGGTGTAGTCCTACTTCCACTCTCGCTTATCCGTCCAGAAGAACTCCCCACCTCAAATTTCGTAGGTACTCCCTCTGGGTTGTTAACTCCTTGGGAAAATAGGAAACTCACTGGAACATTTGTCTCCGTCTTCTCTTGTTTTGTCTCCCAATCCCAGCTCTTCTCTTCGTAAAAAATAACGTCCATTGACACCTCTATCTTGCCTGTTTGAATCACGTAGACTCTGTATCCCTTACTTTGACTGTTGTAGCCCACAAAGACACAAGTGTATGACTTGTCATCCAATTTCCCTCTTTTCTGTGTTGGAACCATCTTGTAGCATAGGTATCCAAACACTCTAAGATGTCCAATAGAAGGCTTATGTCCACTCTAAGCCTCTAGTGGGGTTTTATCTTGCAATGCCCTCGTAGGCAGTCTATTTGGAATGTATGCCGAAGTAAATGCTCACTCTGCCCAAAACTTGTTGGGCATGTTCTTGTCCTTAAGCATACACCTGGTCATCTCCATTAGGGTGCGATTCCTCCTTTCAGCAACCCTATTCTGCTGAGGCGTATAGGCCACACTCAGTTCTCTTAATATCCCATTCTCGGCCAAATAATCTGATAACTACTTAGAGTTAAATTCAGTCCCCCTATCAGACCTCAGCTTTTAACCTTCTTCTCCGTCTGGTTCTCCACTTGAGTCACAAATTTCCTGAAAATCCCAAATACATCAGACTTAAGTCTTAAGAAATATACCCAAATCATGTGAGAGTGATCATCTATGAATGTTAGCAGATAGATACTTCCATCTAAGAGGGTGTGTCCATTGGTCCACACAAATCTGTGTGGATTAACCCCAAGATGTGTTCTGCCTTATAATCTGATGCCTTTGGGAATTCTTGTCTGTGTTGCTTTCCCTTCCCGCAAGCTTCACAGATCTCCTTCACCAATGATATTTGTGGTAGCCCTAGGGGTGGGCGTTTCGGGTTACCCGGACCGACCCGGACCGACCCAACCCGAAAAACCCAACCCGCGAGATAAACGGGTTATGTCTAAAACCCATATGGGTTCTGAATCTGGAACCCAAACGGGTTCGGGTCAGTCCGGGTTGGGTTCGGGAGAACCCGAAAACAAAAAAAACCCTAAGTTTCCCTCCCTTCCTTTCTTCAAGAACAAGAACGAATGAATTGAATTTACGGATTTTTTATTTGGAATTTTTTTTAAAATTTTTACTTGGTATTGTTGTTTATGGATTTTTAGCATTGTATTTTTTAAATTGGTTGTATGTTAAATTTGGAACCCGAAATACATGTTTTAAGCCCGAATTACCCATTGAAACCCCGAAAAACCCGAAGAACTCGGACGAACCCGAATACAATTCGGGTTTTTTGGGTTCAATATTTGAGAATCCGAACAACCCGAATCCAACCCGAAACCCGAGGAACCCGTCCCGAAAACTAAATGGGTTTTTATGGGTTCAATTTTTTAAAACCCGAGGAACCCGAACCCAACCCGAACCCGAGGAACCTATCCCGAAACCCGAAACGCCCACCCCTAGGTAGCCCATTCACCAAGTTACCCTTCTGCAACTTCTCCAGGTTATGTAAACCTGTGTATCCTAAAATTTTGTGCCATAGGTCAGACACTCCCTGTTTCTCTTGAGCTACTCTTGCCTCTTCCTTGACTATCCTCCATTTAAGAGGATAAGCCTTTTTAACCATTAGGACATCCACGACCTTGGTTCCAGCCTTATCTCGAATCAAACACTTATCTTCAGTGAAGACAACTTCATATCCATTTCGCACCATCTGCGGCACAGTGAGCAAGTTTTTGTCCAACCCCCGCACCAAGAAAACATCGTTAATGGTCTTCACTCCCTTCTTTCGTGTGAACTTGAATGTTTCCCTTACCGGAAGTGGTCAAAACCTCTCCATTTCCAACCTTTATAGGTACTCTAAAGTACCTATCTAGCGTTGTGAAATACCCTTCTTGTTTGGCCAAGTGATTTGTAGCACCACTGTCCACCAACCACACATTATTTTCAAAAACTTCTTGTGTTAAGTGCGCTATCGTAAACAATGAATTTTCCTCTTCTTCTTCTTGCTGGTTTACATGTGCTTGATTCTGTATAGGTCTTTTGATCTTACATTCTCGTGAAAAATGACCTAACTTGCCACAAGTGTAGCACTTTTTCTTTCCCTTGTTCTGTTTGTTTTGATCTCCTTGTGATTGTTTGTTTGTGAAGAAGAATTGACTTTCTTGATGATTACCCTTCTTACATATGCTGCAACCCTTCTTTCCTTTAGACTTGTAGTCTGTTTTTTCGTATGGTTTCTTGCTGGACTCAGATCGATTGGTGTTGATCTTTAGGCCCTTGAACTTTGCCTGGAATGCTCCTTCCAAACCTCCCCCATGTCTATCATCCAGTCTCGACTCTTGAGACTGCAATGATATGACCAATTCCCCCACCGTAAGTGTAGTGAGGTCTTTTGTTTGTTCTATGACCCCGACATATGGGTCTAACCTCTCCTGTAATGAACACAGGATCTTCGACACTAGAGTGTCTTCCTTAATCTCATCTCCAAATGCTTTCATCTCATTCGCCAACTCTGTCACTTTGTTAGCAAAATCCTTAATGCTTTCCTTCTCACCCTGCCGTAGTGTGTGGTAACTTGCCCTCAACCTTTGAAGTTTTATCATTGCTGTCTTGGGGTCCCCTTGAAACCTCTCTTTGAGGAGATCCCAAGCAGCCTTCGATGTTTCACACACTGATAAGTGTGCTGCGAAAATATCATCAGAAACTACACTAAATAGGAGTTGTAGAGCAGTTTGATCCTTAGCCTCAGTTTCTTCCCATAACTGCAAGGCTTTTTGCAAATCCACGTCCACTGGTACAGCCCATGTAATAGGCTTCTCAGGTAGTTCTTCTGTGACCACCTTCCATAGTTGCTTAGACCTAAGCAATGCCTTCATTTTTATCAACCAAAGATTGTAGCTTTTACCATCGAAAATGGGTATGGGTGGTGTATTATGCATCTTCTTGTTTGTTGCTTATGCTGGATGTTTTGTGTTGTCTCTTGTGCTAAAAATAGTGCTTGTGCTTGTGCTCCCTCTCGGCCTTTTAGATCCAAAAGGCTCTGATACCTATTATTGTTAAAATTCTTATGAACTAATCAATGATTTTCATGAGCTTCATCATCTCTCTCTTAATTTGGTGCAAACATAGAAATGAAAAATGGAACTTTGAATAAGGTGTTCTCGTATGGCTATTCTCTCCTCTCTATCTCTCTCACACGTGTTTGAGTTTGTGTGTTCTGCAATGGTGGTTTTTCCAAATTGAGTGTAATACCGTTTTACACCCTTCCTCTTAGTATATATCCTTAGCAAAATACAAAAAAGAGATTGAAACATATAACAACCTCTGCCACATGCACAGTTCTACATGTCCCAAAATAGCTATAAAATGTAGTCCTCTACTTGATTCCTCTGCTGCAAATGTTTGTCCAGAACTTTAATTTTCCGTTGCTTCCCCTGCATTTCTGATCCCTATTTTCTTCCCGTGCATGTTGATGTTGATCGCGGGCTTGCTGTGTATCTGGGCTTCACGACTGGACTGCTGCTTCTTGGACTTCATGATGCTGGGCTCGTGTCTTGCTTCTTGGACCTGAGCGTTACTAGGCTTCATCAGATAAGCTCGGCCCAACTGATTGTTACTTCCTTTAGTCTTCTCAGGCACGATTCCATCGCCTCCAGAATGTTCCTCTCGAACATTTCCTCCCCTTCTGTCGCTCTCACGCCAGACAGCTCCTTCAAAATTTTAAACGGGATATAATCCGAATTATTCATACGAGAATATTATGCAAGATCTCATTTACTATTCCGAGGATATTCTATGATATAATCAAAATATTATCTGATTTCTCATTGAATATTAGATATATTCTCTAAGATTGTATGAATATTCTGTAATTCCTATTCTGAGTATCTCGAAGAATATTCTCAAAATATTATGTGAGATCTCACATAATATTCTTGTATTTATAATAGAGATTATATCTTTTAATAGTAATCTAAGTATGTCGCAAAAATTCAATGCATTTGAATCAAAAGGTTTTTTGTAGTTCAACGTCGTAAAATATTGTTGTGTGATCGTATACTGAATTTTCCATTGGCCATGAGAGGCATTAACCTCACATATCTATGACAGATTCAAGACAAGATATGGACACAAAATTGCTAATACTCAATGCTAATTCTTCAATTTATAGGTAATGAAAAGTCAAAATGAAAACCAACATTTGAGGGATCAAAGAAGAAGTATGGAAAAAATTGTCAAATACTGAGGCATTCCTTCAATGGTCATCTATAAGGATGAAAACAAGAAAGATAAGCCTCTTGAGCAATAGACAAAAATTGAGAAGAGATTTTCCGCATTCAATACAAAAATATTTGTTGTTATATTTTATTAATTTGATACAGAAAAATTCAAACTAATATAAGAATGTGAATCCGCTATAGAAACTTAGAAAACATTGAAGACTATTCATCAAAGAATTTCAAGCTGAAAAATTGGCGAGAATGAGAATCTTAAAGATTTTAGTTGAAAACTCAATACTCTCGCATATGAAATCGCAAGTCATTGGACAATTTTACGATGACATACACTTGGCATGGAAGTTCTTTTGAAATCTCTATCAAAGATTTGTTGCACAAAAAATCCGTAATGAATATTTCACTAAGAAATGTATAATGCGCTTCAATGATATTTTCTAATTTTCTATCCGCATATGAAATAGAGCTACAATTGGAACACACATATTCCACCAAGGAAACCATCAAGAATCTTCAAGCTGTAAAGGATGGAGAAAAGATCTATAGTTTGGGGCAATATATTGTTGTTGGTAAACATTTAAAAATATAAATAAAAAAAGGGAAAATCTGAAATACAATGTCATGAATCTTAATGTTAAGGACATGTGAAGGCATATAACAACATGTGAAGACATAGTGTTCTGGTATATAAATGAGAAAATCAATGTTGAAGATCTTAAATGGAACAAAATATTTCAATTGTCAAGGATATGGAAACACAAAACATTCATGGGATAAGACTTATAGAAGAATGGAAAATCATTTCTTACACAACAATAAATGGATTCACTCTCCAAACATGAAAAGGGAGAAAAAAGGTAATGACTAAATTTTTAATATTTCTTGTGATATGAACCTAGATCTACTTCCTTGAATTTAGAATGATGGAATGATATATTGAGACCGTCTAACAATTCAAAATAAAAAAAACTTAAAACTTGATTGATAATCATGAATTCTCCAAAACCCACTTTAAACCAATAAAAAATTTTGAAACAATACAAATGATACCACAATACTTGTGATTTAGTATTGATAAATCACAAGAACACTTAGACTAAAATTTAAGAGTCCTTTAGCTAGTTTTGAAAGAAATAGTAGGACAAAAATATTTAAACAATAATTTGATTTGTTTGTACAAAAATGGTATCTCCTAATAAAAATAGAAAATACTAACCTTTAAAAATTTTGTCACGTCGTTTTGGACATGGAAAACAAGAGAATACGTAAAATCAGAAGAAATGCTCGGTCGAATGCCCTAAAGCTCGGATCAATCATTGAATTATTCAATGTATTCTTTGGATTCCAAGAGATCCGATCAATCAAGCATTTGATACAGAATAAATGCTCGGGTTGAGCATACAAAGACTTTGACAAAGCACACATATCTAGTTAAAACGCTCTGGGTAATCCGTGACATTTTCCAATTGTAAAAGCATCCCGAACTTGTGTTCGCCTTGTCCATCCATCTTTGTTGTAGTCTTGGCTTCAATTCCTATTGTATCATCTTCATGAAGGTGCTCTGAACCTATTTGGTCCTCGCTTGCGTAATCAATCCTCAATCAAGAAGTTCGCAGCTGAAGTTACAAACAAGGGAAAACATCCACAATGAAGACCACAAAGATCGCATGGTAAGCAAACATTTTGGACATCTCAAACTTTAAACAAATTTGGATAATATACCCTTTTACAACATTATAGCATTTACTTCTACCAATGATCAGTATTATTCGTCGTAGTACTTTGATATTTGTTGTTCAAGAAACGCACATAGAGAAGTCTATGATTACTCAAGTTCATGAAAAGAATCAAAGAAGACTGTGTCACTTATGAAGATGTGCACAATGAAAATACATAAGAAAATGTGATCTCATAATAGACAACTAATATGAGTCGGATAACGTGTATTTGGTTTAGTAAATCTGATAGGGAAAGCGAGAGGAAAACATGCAGAGGAAAAACAAATTTTTTCTCGGCTTTCCCTTTGATGAGATCTGATTCAGAGACAGATCTAATTAGTGTTTCTTAGCACATACCTTGGTATAACGTAAAGCTTAGATCTGTGAGTCACGAGCAGCTACGAATCGCTCCTACCTCTGTCAGTTATCCACATGGACGGAGGAGATCTGGACAAAGTCGAAAACCCTAGTTGCTAGATTAGGGTTTCGACCTCTAGATTATATTGGACGAAATGCCTTTGCTTTTTTTTGTATGTCTTTAGAACAGAGCTTACGCACTATATTTATAGAAAAAAATGGTTTAGACCTAATTTAAAACCCTAATTAGGGTTTTGCCCAATTAATCGTAATGGGCCAAGTTAGGCCCAATTAAATTGAATTCACAATTCAATTAGAATTCGCCCTAATAACTTGAATTATTCTCAATCCTATTCATAATAGGATTGGTCCATTTACATGTCCAACTCTATTCGTCTTTTTGTGCGACCCAATAGGTTCTTATTGCGTTGATCGCAGATAATGAGCGGTGTCTAGCAACACATCATTATTTCCTAAGGAATGAAAATGTGTGTAACTCGATATTACCAATCTCGTGAATTATGTATATTAATCCATTTGTCTTTGATGTCTAGATTGAACATGAGTCATGGAACGTGTCATACTCATCTAATTCAATATACGAGCTCGTGACATCACTCATGTTTTATAGGAGGGATAAATCCTTACCTCGATCAATCTCAATCTTACTACATAAATAGATTGCATACCCAATCACTATCTTGTTCGTCCATCCATTTACGAGTGGCGTTTGATAGTGTCAAAGAATGCAATTACACATGTTAAGATCTCTGGCGATCTCAACTCAAAGGATTATATATACCATAATCACTATGAGAATTACTATGATACACATATAACAATCCATGTAGTAATCTCATGGCGGATCGTCCACTACATTGTTCTCTAATATGTATCATGTGTTAAATTGATATCTCATATCAATTTACACATACTAGTCTTAATGCAACATTGATATCCTTATTCTCAATGATGCTCGACCAGGGATGTTTTAAGACTATCTTAAATTATATTTCTTATTTCATCTATTTATATACGCAGACAATAAATGAAATGAAATAATAAAATACCATTTTATAAAAAATGTCATGATACATCAGAAATACTCAAATAATAATCATCCAAATGATTGGTCTCTAGAGCATTGTCCAACAAAAATGTGATCATGATTAATCAATAATGTGATGAAGATTTAAAGGTTCAATTTGTAACACCCTCAATTCATAATTCGCCCTTGGTATTGAGAACAACCATCATCACCCAGAAAGGGTCACATGTATCATTCATCATAGTTATACAATAAAAATAATTTCATTAATATAACCTCAACACCTTAAAAATTCAAGTTTCAAAAACTTAATTGGAAAAGAAATATATATGTATATATAAACGTAAAATCTCCTTGGAAATAATTCAATGTGATTTTCAAGACTTACTTCCTAGCTTTCATCCATTTCTTCATTCTATGTTCATTCATGACAGCCCCAAAAGAGTGAATACAAATAAGCTCAGCTAAACACATATGTCCCAAATGCACTGCTATCTGTTGGATATCATCATATTGTAATGGATTTCAATGGCCCAAAATCTTCGCAAGCCGTTGGTAATGTCATGAGTTTACGCAATAATTTTTATTAGGGTTGGAATAATTCGTGAGTTTCACACTGATGCAACCTTTGTTTCAAGAATAATTTTATGTATGTGCAAAAGGTGTGTGAATATGAAGTACCATAATCAAATTATAGTTTTCAAGCATAGTTATAAGGTTATTTTTTTAGAATTACTATGCTTGGTTCTTACACGATAAAGACAGTAGTATAACAGGTGTGATGATGCTCAAATCATGATCACTACAAAAAAACACGTGTCGGCTAACACAAATTTGTGTTGAATGCCCTTTTCAACACTAATCCAGTGCGGTTACAATGAAGGTTCGACACAAATATGGTGTTAAGTTGGTTTTTGCAATGTTTGACGCATCAATCACACAAATTCAGTCCATTTTAAACCCTACATATTCGTTACCCTTGCATTAGCATTGGTAACGCAAAGGTAACATCATTGTAAAAACATTGTAACATTAAATTTGCGATCCCATTTGCATTGAAACTTGCAATGCAATTGAAATGAAAGTGCAACATCGTGCCAGTGACAAGGACTGTGTTATCCTTATGATACAACTTCAAATGCTATGATAACGTAATTGTACACAATGCTAATGAACACATAGCTACGTGATTTGTGCTTAAACTAACGAAAGCCCATGAAAATTTTTTAATAATTTTTTTGTTGATAACGTTGCAATAGCAATAATTTTCAACTCAATTGTGTAACTATACCTATGCCATGTCAACACCATTGCGATTGTAACACCCGTTTACAAAACAAAATTAATATGACAACATAAATACATGGAAGTGGTGTGAGAGAATTACCAAATACTAACGTACATTCGGTCAAGAAAAAAATGATTGGTCAAGCTTTCCAAAGCTCGGTCGAGTTCCTTAGTGCTCGGGCCAAGTGGTCAATCCTTCTGCATGCTCCATTGGTCCAATGGATTTATTTGGATCGAGCAGTATGTTGCTCGACCCGAGCGCCATTAGCTCCTCTAGCTTTTTTATCCTTTTGGCATTTTCTCCTTGTAGGTTGACTTTGTAGTCTTGGCTCAGCTGCTCTTGACGTCCCCATCCACCCATGGGTTGTCCTTCCATGTCCATTTGAATGTGTGCATCCCTCAGTTCCTTTGATTTCATCCTCATTATCTTCATGTGTAAGACCCCTGGTGGAGCCACGAGTAGGTTCTCAACATCCACCCCTCTTTTAAAATAATTTGTCCTCAAATTCGGTCCTTCAGTTCCATCAAAATGGACCAAGTCAGTATAATGAAGAATGACACTCATAATGTTTTTAGCGAGGAAGGTATGTTGTGATTTGAGTCTTTTGGTCGTCCATTCGTAATGTTCTTACGCCATCACTTCTAGCCCCTCATCTGATGGTGTTTTCTTCTAAAATCCATCGTGGAAACCCTGCAACAACTTATCACCAACACTAGAAAAGGAAGACATTAATGTGTCAAGTAGTATTGCCTCTTTGATTTTCTCAAGACCCACTAATTTGGTAATCTACCTCACAGTCTCTCATTCTTTCACATTGGTCCTCCTTCTATAGACACAATTAATCTTTGTAGGCTTCCTTGGGTGTAATGGAGGCTAACTGGACTTGCTTATCTTGCAATTGAAGCGTGTATTTGTTGTTGACCTTGACATGTTGATCTTGTGCATCAAATTTCTACGACCTTTCCAAAAAATAAGTTCCCAGTTTGTATGAATACAACGTAGGATAGAACAATATATTTGTATTTACCAATACTAAACAAAATGTTTACCTGACGATGTACCTTATTTTCTCCATTGTCGTTTAGCCACTAAAGATTGTAAGGCTTTAAATGCTTTGTGGTGGTGAGATCTTACTTATCAACAAGCGAAGCTTTTGTCACCTTCGTGCAACTCCCACCATCTATGATGATGCTACACACATTCTCATTGATGAGCTCCCGTGTATAGAAGATGTTTTCCCGCTGCTCCATCGCATCTTTTATAGCATGTAGGTTAAGCACTTGTTGCACAACATGCATTCACCCTTTGCAGCTTCATACTTCTCAGCACTTTCATCTGACTCTACAACCTTAGGTTTCACATCCTCATCCGATGCAGTCTCATAACCTCCATTCATGTGTACGACCATAATCCTCTTGTTCGGATAAGCATTGGCGTAAGGTCCACTTCCTTGGAATTTGAAGCATATAATATCTCAATTACTGGTTTTGATGCCTCAAGTTTTGGATCTATTTTGCTGCTATGACCTCTTGTGCTCATGAGTTGTCCTTCCTCTTATACAACTTGATATGATCCTAGATCGTTATTCAATTGTTAGAAAGATGGACTTGGAATGAAACCTACTAGCAACTTGATAATTGAATCTAGAACTTGTCTTCCCGAGAAAAGAACACCCTAAACCCATACAACATGACTAGAGAACCTCAAATGCAGAGAATGACGCCACAACATTTGTGATCTAGTGTTGATAAGTCGAAGAACAACTCAGAATCTCTCCAAGAGTTTGATAGCTAAATCTCTAGGATAAGCAAGGACGAAACACTTTTATTGACAAAACCTTGGGTAATAATGTCATATAAAGGGTTATCTATTTATAGGGAACAAACAAAAATGTAAACTTAATAAAATAAGACAACTTAACTAAACTCGACTAAAATAATCGGTCGAGTAATGTATGCTTGGCATTAGAATTTTCTCAAGACATCTCGCGTGTTAGGAAAGCAAAGAAATCTTGGGTCATGTTTTGGTTGATTTTGGATCCCTAATGCATGGAAAATCCTTGAGGCATGCACCCCATGTCTTATAAGGTTTTCTAAGACCTAAACAAGCATAAAGGATGCAGTGAAGGCTTCGAGACTGCAAGGGTCGAGTTAGAGATGTTGTGTTCATGTGAGGATGGAGCTTCTGTGAGATATGAGAGAGGACGAGGTGAACGTGTCACATGAGGAATATCAAGTTAGAGGTGATAGTTCTACAGTACTTCTACGGTACCTTAGGATTGTGATGGAAGGGCCTACCCATGTTGGGATCTGGTGGTATCTTGCAAGCATTAGAGCTGGGTGGTTGGGGTTAGTGTAACTTGCGAGCGTTACAGTTGTGCTGGATTTCGATGGGACTGTGTGAACACCTGTTATGCATGTTATGATCCTGTGGGATCTGCCAAGCGTTCTGCTAAGAGTCTAGGGTCATGTTGACCTTGCGAGTCTTATGATAGTTGGAGTCTAGTGGGACTTTTCGAACCACATCATGGTAGGGTATTAGTCTTTAACTGCAGACAAGTATACTTTTGAAGGTGAGCTAGGTGACAAGCGTTTATATTTTATATGTATGTATTATATTGTCTATTGAGAGGGCGGCTGGATATACAGAGACTGTAGATTCATTGGTCGCATTGAATGCAATTAATTGTGTTCACCATATTTTTGGGATGTCATGGATGGATAGGACAAATTTCAAGGGTTACGAAAAAATTCTTCCCAAAGAGCATTTACTTTTCTTTTACTTTTTATGTATATGGATTTAAAGTTTCGAGGCAATATATTTATATATTTGAATTGTTAATGTGCATTGGGATTTGAGTTCTGATGAAGTATCATCATTATTATTATTTGGATTATCAATATATATAGCTACCCTTGGAAGGGTGATGTTGTATATTCCCAGTCTCAATGGAGGATGATAATGTTACAACAATGTCATTACGTTGATAATTATACATATATGTGTGTATTATTGAAAGATTGCATTAACTCACTCATATCTAAACAAGCAACATAATGTAAACTTATTCAAATATAATATCTTCGAACGATTTATATATTTTTTTCATTTCAAATGTGGATATATGAGATGTTGGATGCAAAGATGAATAATATTTTCTATCGATTCAAAAGTGGGTTAGAGAATATGACTTTTTCTATAAATCAAGTTTGATACTCAAAGAGCATTAAGTTATACTATCTATATTAAATGGAAAAAATACATAATACGAATGTTGTTAAATCAACTATACAGTAAAAGTTCGAGGAAAAATATTACATTTGCGTGTACCATGGTGAAGATATGAGTACAAAAATGACTCATATGCATCTCGTAGAACAATCAAAAGCTGCTTATAATTATGCATCATATACGAGTGAAAGTAATTTTGACGATCGTGCTCGTCATGATGAATATATGGAATCGTTGGGGATAATTTTCACGATCATGAATGAAGAAGTTTCAAGTGTTGAAACTTATAAGTTTTCTGAGCTACTTGAAGTAAACGTCTATATGGTTGTTAGGATTATTCTGAATGATCACTTGTGACAAGATTGATGAGAGTGAAAATGAATTATAACGCCATAGATTATTGCATGGATCAAATATGTCAGACGTTGTACGATGTTTCGTCCAAAAGGTAATACCACACCTAAATCTTTTATGATATATTAAAGCTCATTGGAATTGTCGGAATGCAACATAAAAATATTGACATGTGTCAAAACAACTCTATTATTTAGGAAAGACGATATAAATCTTTTGATTTATCATATTGTGAAACACCACACTTGACATGGCATGTGGAATAACACCAAACAATAAATGAAAAAAATGCAATATCTATCATATGGAAAAGCTTCAAATCATTTTTTAGGTACATCCTAAATTTACTTCAAAACAAGAAATGTAAACTAGTGTTATCCCTAGATGGTTTCGTAACTTATGGTATGTCTAGTAACTTATGGTATGTTTAGTAAACAAAATTAATTGAGATCCATAATGATGTCATCACATAATTTACCACCAAATATATTTTTGAAAAATGAATTCTTGTTTTCGAATATTCTCATACTTGATCTAAATCATCTAAAAAATGTTTTTATATATTTCTACAATGATTGAATGATGAGTTGAATTATTTGTAGAAATATAGTGTTGAAGCATATGATGTTTAAAGGAAACAAAATTTTCACTTGAAATTCATATTGATATAAGAGATTTTTCTATTTATGAAGTCTACATTTGTATTCATATTGTATTGATGATACAAATTCAATCAAATGAGAAAATGGTAGGAACTATGTTGGTTTGATTTTTATCGTTACTTTTTTCCATTAGATCATCATTTGAGGTAGAATAAAAGTAATTTAAAAAAATATGATGGT
Source organism: Gynandropsis gynandra (assembly GCA_036759665.1). Classification (NCBI taxonomy): domain Eukaryota; kingdom Viridiplantae; phylum Streptophyta; class Magnoliopsida; order Brassicales; family Cleomaceae; genus Gynandropsis; species Gynandropsis gynandra. The sequence continues at coordinate 33,522,354 of CM071860.1, forward strand.
GGATGAACATGCATCATACATATTGACAGGAGCTAAGATACTATTTGATACATTAGATATAATTTCTTGGTTACAAAGATTGTTGATCGCGATTGAAATCACTAAAAACACTACATTTTCAACAGATGAATTTCGTGAAAACCAAAATTGTCCGTTGAAAATGGAGATTCCAATGAGTTTCAATGCATTCACAACTGTTAAAAATGACTTGAGAAAATTTTAGTGGTGTTGCAATGGCTCACATCTATTGATATATCAACTGGCTTTCAACGGTAACATCCGTTGAAAAAGGATCAACATGTGATAAACGGTAAATTCATTTCATACTACAAACGACATCATCCAGAAATAGTTTTAATGGAATCGTCCCTTGAAATACATTATATTTCATGGATGTTATCAAAGGATAGACCGTTGAAGACCACTGATCTTGTGCACTAAAGTTTCTATGAACCATCTCTTAATTGATCGTTGAAACTTTGGCATATAATTTGAAATTTTCAAGATGTGTGTTGGAAATTTGGAGTGCAAATTTTTTAAAATAAAAACAAAATTTAAATTTAAAAAAAATTAAAATTTTAAAAATATTTAAAATTAAAAAATTTAAAAAAATATTGATAACGTCTATTTTGTTCTAGTATTTTCATCTATTTTCATAGTTAGTTTCATCATTCATTTGGGTTTTACCAAGCATTAAGTATCATGATCATCTCGTTTTCAGTCATTTTATAGTTAAAGGACGTGCCAAGAAAAAGTACAAAAATCGAGGATCATCACGGGACAAATGGGACGAGAATTGGCAAGGAATAGCCACTACCCGCGCGGGAAATTCCCTAGCCCGAACAGGCATTTGTTACGGCGATTTTTTCCAGCGAATTGTGCACGAGTCGAGCAAGAAATACAACGCCCTGGGCCTCAGCCCGAGCGGGCAGCACATCAGCTCAAGCGGGCTGCCTCTTTTCCATCGCGTTCTTGCGCGATCTTCCACGCTGTACCCGAGCGGGTCACTTACCCTGCTCGTGCGGGTCGCATCCGTCACCTGCAACTCCAAATAAGTTAATTTGACTTAAAACAAATGGGAGTTTGTTGTGGACTTATACAATAAGGAAAACGCCTTTGGAGAAGAGGAATAAGTGATATTTCGCTGGAGAAAGTAACGGAAACGTTGCCAACTTAATCAAGTAATGGAAAACTCGAGAAAAAGCAAGAAAAGATGGGTGGCTGCTGTAACGAACGGGGAGAGCTGGAGGGATGAATTGAGACAAGAAACGAGGAGAGGAGAGAGAGCACACAGAGGGAGA
>CM071860.1:33533039-33554738 GCA_036759665.1 Gynandropsis gynandra
TCTTGACATTTAATATTAATGCCCAAGCCCACAACAAGGCCCATGCCCAAACCCATGAAAACCCTCTTACATGTCTTTTAACCCATTTATACATGATCATTAAATGATCCCTTATATACATGCGTTCATTTATTTGGTTTTCTCAATGTGGGACTCTTCACCTTCACCTTCTTCTATTCCTAAAATACCCCACATTATCTATTCAAACCGAGACAAGACCCCACATTTGAATAGAAAATAAGATATTAGGACCATTTCGTCACTTCTCGGAATGGTGGTTAGATATGCATCTGAATGGTGTCTTTGGGACTTGAACCTTTCTTAGTAAATACTTATCGAATTTACTTTGTGAGATAGTGAATTCAAGTCTTGAACTACTCACGTTTCGCAGCACATTAAAACAATAAGTGTCACACATACCAACCGATACATTTTGATTCTTATGGTTGTGTTCATTCTAGTCCTGAACATATCCTTCATTCATGAGAATTTTAGAGAACTTAGCCATATCAGTTCTCAAACATGCGATCCACATCAATCTCATATGGGCCCATGGCCCTATCTTGACATTTAATATTAATGCCCAAAACAATAACAAGGCCCAAGCCCAAGCCCATGACAAACCCACTTACATATCTTTAAACCCATTTAGACATGATCACTAAATGATCCCTTATATACATGGGTTCATTTATTTGGTTTTGTCAATGTGGGACTCTTCACCTTCACCCTCTTCTATTCCTACAATACCCCACATTTTCTATTCAAACCCAGACAATACCCCATATTTGAATAGAAAATAAGATATTAGGACCATTCCATCACTTCTGAGAATAGTTGTTAGATATGCATCTGAAAAGTGTCTTTTGGACTTGAACCTTTCATAGTAAATACTTATCGAATTTATTATGTAAGATAGTGAATTCAAGTCTTGAACTACTCACGTTTCGCAAGTAATCAAAACAATAAGTGTCACACATACCAACCGATACATTTCGAGTCTTACGGTTGTGTTCATTCTGGTCCTAGACATATCCTTCATCCATGAGAATTTTCGAGAATTTAGCCATATCAGTTCTCAAAGATGCAACCCACATCAATCTCATATAGGGCCCAAGGCCCTATCTTGACATTTAATATTAATGTCCAAGCTCACAACAAGGCCCATGCCCAAGCCCATGACAAACCCTCTTACATGTCTTTTAACCCATTTAGACATGGTCATTAAATGATCCCTTATATACATGCATTCATTTATTTGGTTTTGTCAATGTGGGACTCTTCACCTTCACCTTCTTCTATTCCTACAATACCCCACATTATCTATTCAAACGAGACAATACCCCACATTTGAATAGAAAATAGGACATTAGGACCATTTCGTCACTTCTGGGAATGGTGGTTAGATATGCATCTGAAAGGTGTCTTTTGAACTTGAACCTTTCATAGTAAATACTTATCGAATTTACTTTATGAGATAGTGAATTCAAGTCTTGAACTACTCACGTTTCGCAGGTAATCAAAACAATAAGTGTCACACAAACCAACCGATACATTTCGATTCTTACGGTTGTGTTCATTCTGGTCCTGAACATATCATTCATTCATGAGAATTTTAGAGAACTTAGCCATATCAGTTCTCAAAGATGCGACCCACATCAATCTCATATAGGGCCCAAGGCCCTATCTTGACATTTAATATTAATGCCCAAGCCCACAACAAGGCCCATGCCCAAACCCATGACAAACCCTCTTACATGTCTTTTAACCCATTTAGACATGATCATTAAATGATCCCTTATATACATGGGTTCATTTATTTTGTTTTGTCAATATGGGACTCTTCACCTTCACCTTCTTCTATTCCTACAATACCCCACATTTTCTATTCAAACCGAGAAATTACCCCACATTTGAATAGAAAATAAGATATTAGGACCATTTCGTCACTTTTGAGAACGGGTGTTAGATATGCATCTGAAAGGTGTCTTTTGGACTTGAACATTTTCACAGTGAATACTTATCGAATTTACTTTGTGAGAATAGAGAATTCAAGTCATGAACTACTCACGTTTCGCAGTAAATCAAAAAAATAAGTAACACACATACCAACCGATACAATTCGATTCTTACGGTTGTGTTCATTCTGGTCTTGAACATATCCTTCATTCATGAAACTTTTAGAGAATTTAGTCATATCAGTTCTCAAAGATGCGACCCACATCAATCTCATATAGGGCCCAAGGCTCTATCTTGACATTTAATATTAATGCCCAAGTCCACAACAAGGCCCATGCCCAAGCCCATGACAAATCCACTTTTATGTCTTTTAACCCATTTAGATATGATCATTAAATGATCCCTTATATACACGGATTCATTTATTTGGTTTTGTCAGTGTGGGACTCTTCACCTTCACCTTCTTCTATTCCTTCAATACCTCACATTTTCTATTCAAACCGAGACAATACCCCACATTTGAATAGAAAATAAGATATTAGGACCATTCGTCACTTCTGGGAATGGTGGTTAGATATGCATCTCAAAGGTGTCTTTTGGACTTGAACCTTTCATAATGAATACTTATCGAATTTACTTTGTGAGATAGTGAATTCAAGTTTTGAACTGCTCACGTTTCGCAGTAAATCAAAACAATAAGTGTCACACATACCAACCGATACATTTCGATTCTTACGGTTGTGTTCATTCTGGTCCTGAACATATCCTTCATTCATCATAATTTTAGAGAACTTAGCCATATGAGTTGTCAAAGATGTGACCCACATCAAGGCCCTATCTTTACATTTAATATTAATGCCCAAGCCCACAACAAGGCCTATGCCCAAGCCCATGACAAACCCTCTTACATGTCTTTTAACCCATTTAGACATGATCATTAAATTATCCCTTATATACATGGGTTCATTTATTTGGTTTTGTCAATGTGGAACTCCTCACCTTAACCTTCTTCTATTCCTACAATACCCCACATTTTCTATTCAAACAGAGTCAATACCCCACATTTAGCTAGAAATAAGATATTAGGACCATTTCGTCACTTCAAAGAACGGTGGTTAGATATGCATCTGAAAGGTGTCTTTTGGACTTGAACCTTTCATAGTGATTAGTTATCGAATTTACTATGTGAGATAGTTAATTCAAGTCTTGAACTACTCACGTTTCGCAGTAAATCAAAGCAATAAGAGTCACACATACCAACCGATACATTTTGGATTCTTACAACTGTGTTCATTCTGGTCCTGAACATATCCATCATTCATGAGAATTTCAGAGAACTTAGCCATATAAGTTCTCAAAGATGCGGCCTACATCAATCTCATATAGGGCCCAAGGCCCTATCTTGACATTTTATATTAATGCCCAAGCCCAGAAAAAGCCCCATGCCCAAGCCCATGACAAACCCACTTACATGTCTTTTAACCCATTTAGACATGATCAATAAATGATCTTTTATATACATGGGTTCATTTATTTGGTTTTGTCAAAGTGTGACTCTTCACCTTCACCTTCTTCTATTCCTACAATACCCAACCTTTTCTATTCAAACCGAAACAATACCACACATTTGAATAGAAAATAAGATATTAGGACCATTTCGTCACTTCTGAGAACGGTGGTTAGATATTAATGCTCAAGCCCACAACAAGGCCCATGCCAAAGCCCATGATAAACCCACTTACATGTCTTTTAACCCATTTAGACATGATCAATAAATGATCCCTTATATACATGGGTTCATTTATTTGGTTTTGTCCATGTTTGACTCTTCACCTTCACCTTCTTCTATTCTTAATATGTCCCATATTTTCTATTCAAACCGAGACAATACCCCACATTTGAATAGAAATAAGATATTAGGACCATTTCGTCACTTGTGAGAACGGTTGTTAGATTTGCATCTCAAAGGTGTCTTTTGGACTTGAACCTTTCATAGTGAATACTCATCGAATTTACTTTGTGAGATAGTGAATTCAAGTCATGCACTACTCACGTTTCACAGTAAATCAAAACAATAAGAGTCACACGTACGAGCCGATACATTTCGATTCTTACGGTTGTGTTCATTCTGGTCCTGAACATATCCTTCATTCATGAGAATATTAGAGAACTTAGTCATATCAGTTCTCAAAGATGCGACCCCAAATCAATCTCATATAGGGCCCAACGCCCTATCTTGACATTTAATATTAATTCCCAAGCCCACAACAAGGCCCATGCCCAAGCCCATGACAAACCCATTTACATGTCTTTTAACCCATTTAGACATGATCATTAAATGATCCCTTATATACATGGGTTCAATTATTTGGTTTTGTCAATGTCGGACTCTTCACCTTCACCTTCTTCTATTCCTACAATACCCAACATTTTCTATTCAAACCTAGACAATACCCCACATTTGAACAGAAAATAAGATATTAGGACCATTTCGTCACTTCTGAGAACGGTGGTTAGATATGCATCTAAAAGGTGTCTTCTGGACTTGAACCTTTCATAGTGAATACTAATCGAATTTATTTTGTGAGATAGTGAATTCAAGTCCTGAACTTCTAACAATTCGCAGTAAATCAAAACAATAAGTGTCACACATACCAACCGATACATTTCGATTCTTACGGTTGTGTTCATTCTGATCCTAAACTTATCCTTCATTAGAGAGCTTAGCCATATCAGTTCTCAAAGATGCGACCCCAAATCAATCTCATATAGGGCCCACGGTCCTATCTTGACATTTAATATTAATGCCCAAGCCCACAACAAGACCCATGCCCAAGCCTATGACAAACCCACTTTTATGTCTTTTAACCCATTTAGACATGATCATTAAATGATCCTTTATATACATGGGTTCATTTATTTGGTTTTGTCAATGTGGGACTCTTCACCTTCACCTTCTTCTATTCCTACAATACCCCACATTTTCTATTCAAACCGAGACAATACCCCATATTTTAATAGAAAATAAGATGTTAGGATCATTTCGTCAGTTCTAAGAACGGTGGTTAGATATGCATCTGAAAGGTATCTTTTGGACTTGAACCTTTCATAGTGAATACTCATCGAATTTACTTTGTGAGATAGAGAATTCAAGTCATGAACTACTCACGTTTCGCAGTAAATAAAAACAATAAGTGTCACACATACCAACCGATACATTTCGATTCTTACGGTTGTGTTCATTCTGGTCCTGAACATATCATTCATTAATGAGAATTTTAGAGAACTTAGCCATATAACTTCTCAAAGATGCGACCCACATCAATCTCATATAGAGCCCAAGGCCTTATCTTGACATTTAATATTAATGCCAAAGCCCACAACAAGGCCCATGCCCAAGCCCATGACAAGCCCTTTTACTTGTCTTTTAACCCATTTAGACATGATCACTAAATGATCCCTTATATACATGGGTTCATTTATTTGGTTTTGTCAATATGGGACTCTTTACCTTCACCTTCTTCTATTCCTACAATACCCCACATTTTCTATTCAAACCGAGACAATACCCCACATTTGATTAGAAAGTAAGATATTAGGACCATTTCGTCACTTCTGAGAACGGTGGTTAGATATGCATCTGAAAGGTGTCTTTTAGACTTGAACATTTCATAGTGAATACTTATCGAATTCACTTTGTGAGATAGAGAATTCAAGTCATGAACTACTCATGTTTCGCAGTAAATCAAAATAATAAGTGTCACACATACCAACCGATACATTTCGATTCTTATGGTTCTGTTCATTCTGGTCCTCAACATATCCTTCATTCATGAGAATTTTAGAGAACATAGCCATATCAGTTCTCAAATATGAGACCCACATCAATCTCATATAGGGCCTTGGGCCCTATCTTGACATTTAATATTAATGCCCAAGCCCACAACAAGGCCCATGCCCAAGCCCATGACAAACCCTCTTACAAGTCTTTTAACCCATTTATACATGATCATTAAATGATCCCTTATATACATGGGTTCATTTATTTGGTTTTGTCAATGTGGGACTCTTCACCTTCACCTTCTTCTATTCCTACAATAACCCACATTTTCTATTCAAACCGAGACAATACCCCACATTTGAACAGAAAATAAGATATTAGGACCATTTCGTCACTTCTGAGAACGGTGGTTAGATATGCATCTGAAAAAACAATAAGAGTCACACATATCAACCGATACATTTCGATTCGTACAGCTGTGTTCATTCTTGTCCTGAACATATCCTTCATTCTTTAGAATTTTAGAGAACTTAGTCATATCAGTTCTCAAAGATGCGACCCCAAATCAATCTCATATAGGGCCCAAGGCCCTATCTTGACATTTAATATTAATGCCCAAGCCCACAACAAGGCCCATGCCCAAGCCCATGATAAACCCACTTACATGTCTTTTAATCCATTTATACATGATCATTAAATGATCCCTTATATACATGGGTTCATTTATTTGGTTTTGTCATTGTGGGACTCTTCACCTTCACCTTCTTCTATTCCTACAATACCCTACATTTTCTATTCAAACCGAGACAATACCCCATATTTGAATAGAAAATAAGATATTATGACCATTTCGTCACTTCTGAGAACGGTGGTTAGATATGCATCTGAAAGGTGTCTTTTGGACTTGAACCTTTCATAGAGAATACTTATCGAATTTACTGAAGCACTCACGTTTCGCAGTAAATCAAAACAATAAGTGCACACATACCAATTGATACATTTCGATTCTTACGGTTGTGTTCATTATGGTCCTGAACATATCTTTCATTCATGAGAATTTTAGAGAAATTAGCCATATCAGTTCTTAAAGATGCGACCCCATATCAATCTCATATAGGGCCTTGGGCCGTATCTTGACATTTAATATTAATGCCCAAGCCCATAACAAGGCCCATGTTCAAGCCCATGACAAACCCATTTACATGTCTTTTTACCCATTTAGACATGATCATTAAATGATCCCTTATATACATGGGTTTATGTTTTTGGTTTGTCAATGTGGGACTCTTCATCTTCACCTTCTTCTATTCTTACAACTGCTAATATAAAAATATGCGGAAGATATCAATCGAAACCGAATTAATGTGAAACAAATAATAAAATATGCTATGGAATTTGATATATACTATACAAAAATAAATAAAATAACTATTACCGGTGAGTTATTTGGTTTTTGTGATGTAGATTAGAAAGTTACGAAACTATATTTTGGAAAGATGTTTCTTCTTCAAGATGAATACTTAAATGTGTGGGGAAAAAATTGTATATTCTTATTTTCTCAAAATTCACCTTAAATTCCAACAATCCACAAAATCTAAACAACTCACCCCCTAATTTGGAGGTTTTGTTCCTTCTTCCACCAATTCAGAAAATTTATCCTTTGTTTTGGAAAATTTTTCACTAAAATTTTTGAATTTAGAGTGTAAAACATATTAAAAAATTAAATCAATTTAGAAACATTAAAAGGAAAATTTGGAGCGGAAAGTATTTGATTGTCGTTTATATAAATTTGATTATGGTCAATATATGATCGAAGCGTCCAATAATATTAACTATATAAACTCATAACTAAAATTTAGAAGGACTAATATAAACTTCAAAAGAAAAATCTGTACTCTCTCGAAGTTATAACATAATGGGATATATCATAATTAGAAATTTAGTCAACCAAGCTCGCATGGAGGAAGAAACGGGAGCACGTCTTAATTTGAAAGTAAAAGGATAAATTCATAAATATATAAATATTTTATGATCGAATTTAATTAACCAAATTTCTTGCTACATAAGGACAGAGAGACTTGCATAGTTGGAGAGGAAATGGCGAAAGCGACGGAAAGGCCATGAAAATATTCCCGCGACGATCAATGAAACCATAAATCCAAAAAAAGCCAACAAAAATCTTATTAATTTAGTTTATTTTAATTATTTTTCTACTTGAAAATTTCTTTTCCTCGCCGGTGAGCTTGCCATTTCGTGCAGCAAATCCGTCGAACCAAAAATTCCGAAGCTCCTTTCCTGTATTTTATTTTTTTCCCATGGCGGTTCCTCTTTGGGTCCATAGCTAAAAGCGCTTCGATTTGTGTTCCTCTTCGGGTACTTTCGATATCCATGTGCTCTAATGGGTTATTCCTTTCTCTCTTTTCTTTTTTTTATAAGAAGGCTGAATTCATCTGGGTTGTTCTAAATTTCAAGAATTTTCTATGCAAGGGTTTAGATTTCATCTGGGTTTCATTTTTGAGATTTCCTTCATGCGTTTGATGTGGATATGAATGTGAATCAGACTGTCTGGTTCAGTTGGTCTTGAAAGAGATGGTTGGCTTGCTGGAAAATAAAAACCCGGTTGATGATTTTTGAGATTGGTGCTGAAATGTGTTGACAAGAATATTATTTACACTGATCAGATTCTCTCGATGTCGAGCTGTTTGGCCAACGAGAAAACGAAGGGAAATAGGATAAAAGTCTTAAGGTTCCATTTTTGTGGAGATCTAATATACGGATTGTCTCTGTGTATCAGATATGTTTTCTTAGATATATGTTTACATCTATCATTTAATTATTCTGCAAAGAGACGATAAAGGTATCTTGGGTCCCGCGTTGGATTTAAGAAATTCTTCTTGAGAACGACAGCTTTGGTTTAATTGTCTAAATGTCAGTCCTTTGTTTGGTTGTCTGGAGAAGATTTGACTTTATAGGTTCATCAAGTTCTTTAATGGAAGCTATGAACTGATAATTCAATTGGTCTGCATGAAGTAAAAAGGTCTCTTGTTGCCCGTGATGTTGAGCAATGGATACGGAGCAAAGCTAAATAATTTTGGCGTTGTGTATCTGAATGCAGCTAGCCGAGGAGATCTTATGAGACGCTTGATCTCTCACTGACAAAACGTTCCGTATTTCACCGTCTATCCAAAGGAAAATGGATGAAAATAACGGAGCGAAGTTGACCGGAATCAGGCAGATTGTAAGACTGAAAGAGATCCTGAAGCAATGGCAATCTGTGACACTAGTGTCGAAGTCAGATGGCCACCAAACGAGAACTAGAAAGCACGGCGGTATTATTTCGCCGGCGCTCAACAAAAGGCTAATGGACGTGAAAGCTTGTGACTCGGATGAGGAAGCATGCCAAAGTCCTGAACCGCCACCAGATGTCCCTAAAGGGTATTTGGCGGTGTATGTTGGACCGGAGCTTCGGAGGTTTATTATACCAACAAGCTATCTCAGCCACTCTCTGTTCAAGGTTTTGCTGGAGAAGGCTGAGGAAGAGTTCGGGTTTGATCACAGTGGTGCTCTCACTATCCCTTGCGAGGTCGAGACTTTCAAGTTTCTACTTCAGTGCATGGAGAACCAACACAAAGATATTCCCGATGACACCTCTGGTATGTTCCTATACTGTCCTCTCTCTTAGCCTGAAAAGCGATATAATTGCTAGAAAAAAAGGAAAATTTAGATTGACTGATAAATTGTAATCTCATAAGCAGCAATGCCCTTGTGGAGAATACATTTTTGTGAGATTAGATTAAGCAAAATCGGACCGGTTCTTAAGGTACCTTGTCTTAGGCGATTGGTGAACTCAGGGAGATTGTAGAAACGAGCAATGCTTACAGCTTTCTTTTTGTCTTTGCAGCTGGAGAATCAGTAGAGAAGGAAGAGTAATTAACGCGAATCAGGCATTAATACTTCTTGGTTTGTTACTAATCCTCTTGTTCTTCATGGAGATTCGTAGGGCTGCTTAACTTGGGGTGTAAGTCATGTTCTCTTTGTATTTTCCAGGCAACCTCTCTTCTTCTTCATTCTTTCTCGAGAACGAGAAATTTTAGGGAGAATTTGTTAGTGTGAAGGATTTGGTCATTAAATGTGATGTGATATGACATACCATACCAACCCTTTTGCATGGTGTTAAATGCAAACAAAAAAGTGCACAATGTTCTTTTGTTGTGCATTTTGGGATTAAAAAAAATACAATTTCCTAGAATTGAATTTATTTAATCCATTTGTTATTTAAAAAATTCTTACATACCTGTACAAATTTATTAGAATTCATCGTAACTATAAATGATTTTGTGATATAAAAAGATGGTTGAATGTCATGTGGAAGAAGAAGATGACAAAAGGGCAAAAAAGACTTTTAACAGTAGTTGGTTAATCTGTTGGTGCACGAACACACTGTAATTCCATCAATCCGGTGACGATGAACTTATAATCTCTTGTTTCATGTGTTGTTATTTGGTTATCATTCTCACAAGCGCAACAGATTTTATTACTTAATATTAAATAATAATCGGATTTTTAGGATGTGTATATTTAGGATGACAAACTAATATGTTATACAAATTGGATAAATTTAATCTCTATATATAAATTGGACAAGTTGATTAGATATAATGTATTTTAGACTTTTCTTAATTTTTTTCTCTTGCACTATGTGAAATGTACTAAATAAAATTTATTATAAATGAATTGTAAACAATGAATGTGTATTTTGACAAATAAATTTACATTCATATATTGTATTAATGTCAAATGATAAATACATTATTATCTTCTTATTCACGTCCTTTGATTTTTCTATGTAAGCCTATAAATAGCGGTATTTTTATTTGTATTGTACACACAACAATTCACTTGTTGAAGGGAGATGAAATATTATTTAAACGATTAGAGATTTTTGATGGTTATAAAAGACCATTGATTATGAATGTAATGAGCATGATAAATCCGAACGATTTGGAGATTATTGCAATTGGTATAAATAGGGTATTTTTTGGATCTCTCATATTAGCGAAACTATCTTCTTCATAACCTTGATGTGATGCATATTGATAAAACGTTCTTTGATAAAATTATCAATACGATAATGAATGTTTCTGAGAAATCAAAATATAACGTGAAATTAACGTTAGATATTATAGTTATATTGGTACAAAATAAGTTTGAACTAAGTAAAGATGCTAAAGCACATGTATGAACAATGCGACCAACATCAAGTAATCTAATCAAGCTCATATCGAGCACTACCTTATTTTACACGAGTGTTTTCTCTTTTTATAAATGTGTTATACTCTTGAGTTCTTTATCAGTCTTGAAATTTTTATATATTAGAGTATGGCTCAAATTAAATTAGGTTCTTGATTTCATCCGCTACATATTCTTCACCAAAAATCTTGGTTCCCTACCTACTATCACAGTCGATCATGGTCGATTTCAACAAAGAAAGTTTGCAATGATCTTCAATGGAGACAATTATCATGTGTTGTCTCAATTGGTAAAATCCAACCTCGGGAACATTGGCCTATAGAAATATATGGTGGTTATACCACAGACATCATCCAAATCCTTTAGCCATATCATAAATATCCCCACATTTCAAAGGAAAAATAAATATCCCTTGAATCGATTTTGACTTAAATTCTTCACTTGTACAATTACTTTCTTGGTCATCCAACACAAATTTAATCCATTCTTTATAGTCATTTTTGTATCACTATGGGTGCCTCCACTATAAAAAAACAGGTAAATATCAACGGAATATGCCGTTTAAAATAGTTTATTTGAGTTGGAAATTATTGTTTCTAACACTATTTTAATTTAGATACAAAATTCTGGATGGAATTTTGTTCGTCCGTAATTTGCAAACATATTTCTTTATGTCCATAATTTCGAGATAAATTACGGACGGATCTTTATTCATCCCTAATTTCTAGAAGAATTAAGGACGAATCCTTAATTCGTCCCTAAACTCTAGACGGATAGTCTTTTTATATTATTGTTTAACTTTTATATTTTTGGGGAAAAATTTCGAACGAACGAAAAAAATCTTTCTCTGATTCCGAACGGATTACAAAAGTATGTCCCTAATTCTGGATGGATTTTATAACTTTTTTTGTTTTTTCTCAAGGAACAATTTGTGGACTACCAAAAAATCCGTTCGTAATTTCCGGATGGATTTTTTCGGTAGTCCGTAATTTTTTTAAAAAAATCATAAATCCAAAAGATAAAAAATTATAGAATTAGTCTCCAATCAATCAAAATTAGGGACAATTTTTTTTAACCCGTCCAAAATTAGGGGTGTATTTTTTAATCAATCCAGAATTATGGACAAATTTTCAGAAAAAAAAATCGTCTCTAATTAAAAATTTCAACCAAACAAAACGGGAAAGGAAATTTAAGATTAAATTTTAGTTGAGGAAGATGAGGAGGTTTTTGTTTAGTTTATTTTATTTTAATTTTTTTTACCCAGAAAAAATTTTCTGTACAGGTTTGTGACTAAAAATTTCGTCAATAATTTTTAAATTTGTTTTAAAAAATAAGGACGGTTTTCGGAATTTTAGATGGATTCTGATATATATTAATTAGTGATGTTTAATTACGAACAGACAAAATATGTCCAAAAATGTTTCGACACAGTTTTCCAAAATAATTAAGGACGGATTTTGCCGTCCTAAAATCTAATATTTCTAGTAGTGAATTAGTATTGGATAGACCATCGTTGGTAAATTTTAAATTTGAATTGTCGTAAGTAGGGTAACGTTACAACACAAAGTCGTGTCACAAAGGTTTACACACGGTCAACGAAAAGGCACCAATAATGGGTTAACCTTAGCATTGGTAACACAATTTTAATGCACACTAACATTACAATGAACTAATCAAAGTCAAATTTTACGTTACGCCATGCCTGGAGATAATATTAAAAGCAATACCGTTCTGAAGAATATAAAAAATAAAAATATTCTTTTAATTTATAAAATTAAAAAATATAAAAATATTACTTTTCGTTTAAAAATCTTAAATCTCACAATATCGATCTTTGGAGATGAAGAACACGATAATCTTGATGTGGGTGCATATGCTGGTGCAAGATTGGGAGGTGTAGAGTGTGACATCGACAGTCGTAAAAGCTCTATAACCTATTTAAGATATATGTAATTTGTTTTGAACCTCATGATCTCGACTTTGTTGTGTCGGTGAGAACACCAATGCATAGTACAAAACTCACAACCTTGCTCATATCCATTGAAATTCTGACGCCCGAAGTTCTGGTGATTTTATCGAGCTTTAAATGAAAATATGTCCCCATTGGTTTGGCTGTATGACATGAAAAATATGAATAACAAAACATTATTAATAGCTTAAACATAATCAAATTTCATTTAAAATAATTACATCCATGTATAGCTTTTCGGACATTTCTTGGGTGATCTATGGTAGTCCCAACCCTTCGCCTTTAATTGATGATCCCTCTTGGAATTGCATTAACTTTTCCCATTGTTCAAAAATTTTGTTAAAATATATACGAAAATTTTGTACCTTTTTCAATGTCATCGGCTACTTCTTTTGCCTGTCGTGAATCCATGTTATGTCTTATTTGTACCCGTATAAGCTCCAAAAAGACTTTAAGATCGACTAAATTCTTGTTGCTGAAAGATAAGTTATTCTAAATGATTATTGAAAAAATAATTAGTATTATAATTACCAAGTGATAAGAGACTTGTGAACGATTTTGCATCAGATGTATGCGTCAGTGACATTGGATCTAGTGCAATAATTGTCTTTCGGTTTCTCTTTGCCTTTTTTATTTTCCAAAGAAATTTTAGACTCAACTTATAGTCTATAAGTGCCTCTAAATCTCCGAAGCGACGAAATTCGGAAGGCACTTCTGAATGGGGATCGACAAGTTAATTCTCTTTTTGGCTCATGATTAGTGAGTTAAAATGCTTTGTCACTATATTCTTCTACCGAACATAAACTATATTATAATATTAGGATTTCCAATACTATTTAAAATTAATGTAGAACTTACCATGAACATAGTACACCAATAATCTTTGGTGGGTTATGGCATAGACATCCAACCCATGTATGGGCTTAAATAGTTCATTGTGATGAATAATGTTAAACTCAACTATCGCATCAATATCAAACCTAAACAATAAATAAAAATGAATTAGTTAATTTAACTCAATATATAATATAACATTAAGTTACCAATAAGTTAGTTTACCATCTAGGTTTGGACTATCTCCGTATGTAACGAATACACATAGGTGGCTTGAGATGGTGCAATAGTTCATTGACATTGGGAACGACTAGGAAATGAAAAATAATTATTTACGACAATCCAAAGTACGAAAATGTTGAATTGCAAAATCGAGCCCGAACTGTTCGGCAAATTCCCACGCCTTATGCACCCATTCGCCAATTCTTCGATGTTGTGAAAATGACATTTTCGGTTTTTGTTGTGATGAACCGTGGGATTGCAAGACACTCATGGTGATTTAGGTTGCATCCTAGATTGATTTAGGATGCATTTTAGGAGAATATTTATTTTCAGAAGATAGACATGAGCACACATACATTTAACATAGCCTTAGTGTATAGGAAATTAGAGTTTCTTTCCTGTCCAGATAGCTATGTATATCAGACTTAGTATCAACTAAATATTTTGAACAAATTTTTAAACATAATTGACTTATCGGATTCGATTTTAGGTTGATTTTATTGTTCTATGGGGTAAAATAATACTTAATCATCTTGAGATCGTTCTTAAATTATAGTTCCAAGCTTATAAATTTGACTAAGAGTTTTTCCCCATTCCTTTGAGTATTAGGCATTTTCATTCTTTTTTATTGCACCGTTTTTATAGTCATATACCTTCCACTCGAACAAGATCTAGGCATCTCGCCTGTAGGTGGCGGTAATCATCATGTGATAGTGTTAGCTCTGGTTTCCATTCTCTTTACCCTTTTTCATATGAAAATATTTTCATACATGAAAAAATAAAAAAAGAGATGAAAGACCAAAACGTCAAAATTCTTGCATAAAAAATAATACATATAAAGGAAATGAAGAGACCAAGTCTCAAAAAGAAAACAAATCTATGCAAAATTGCTTTTATCATTTTTACCAAGCCTTACATTAACCTTTTGGACCAACTTTCTCCTTAGGACAGCGATAAATAGACTCGACAAATACACTTGTTATGATTCTAGTTTGTTTTTTAGAGATTTTTAGTGTTGGTGTAAATCTCCAACTTAAATTTGTTTCCTAATTATAAGACTTTATAGAAAGCTAGTTCGATTTCGTTCATGATTAACATAGTCTAAGTGAGAATAAATGTTGTTTAAATCTTTGTTGATCTCGAGTTTCTTTTTGCTCCTTTTTCAGAGCTATTCATCAATTATGTTTGCTCGAGGATGAGCAAAAGCCAAGTCTTGGGGAGTGTAACACACAATTTTTCTCTATAATTTGTTGCTTGTTTCATATATATTTTAGATTGTTTTAGTTCTTTCTACGCTTTATTTGGGTCATTTTATGATCTGCCATATAATAGGGACTAAGTAGTATATTTTCGATGAATATGGCAATATTCAGCATAAAACGAGCACCAATGGTCAAAAAAAGTAAAAACACTCGACCCGAGCAACACAATCGCTTAGTCAAGCAAGTTTTGAATTTAAATGCTCAAAAGTTTTAGAAAAGTTGCTCAGATAGAGGATTTAATCACTTAGTCAATATAATACCCTAAAATCCTTCCAGAGGATTCGTTTATCTGAGCAAGATCAACTATGTCGAGCCTTCAACCAAACAAGTAAGATCTTTACACTCATAGTTTCACTCGACCCAAGCATGCTAAGACTCAGTCAAGCAATCTGTCTGACTATGTCAAAGTTGTCTCAGATTTTCATGGGAAAAATGCAGAACAATCAACTGTTCATCGTGAGCATAGGCCGACTCGATCGATCGGTTTATTGCATTCAATAGATATTTCAAATTTTGATATAGATTATGTAAATATTTTTCATTTTTATTAGTAAATATATATATATATACAATTCAAAAACTATTTACATTATTAATGTTGTATAATTCCAAAATTCATATAGGTTCAATGTAGCAACGAGAGATATATTATGTGGTTGAGAGATTTGTCAACAATCCCACAAAAAATGTATTGTGCTGGCCAATTATGTTCATATGTGGATACATATTCCATATAAACGAGCATAAGAAATATAGAAGCACATACAATTATGATGTTTGCGTAAATACTCGTTTATCACAAAAAGATAAGTTTTATGGAATTTTACATCAAATTCTTCAAGTTGAATATCTTGGCATAGGTTGATTGAAGATAATACCTTTCAAAATTTCCATGATTTGACCTAACCACAGGACGCGATGATATGAATGTAGACCGGTGTTCTATTTTTAGATAGATAGAAATTGGACTAAAACTCCCTAGCAACCTGGTAATAGAAAAACTTGTTCTTCCTAAATAATGAATGCCTCAAACCAAACTACACCTCGACTAAAAAATCCAAGCCTTATGGACAGACACCACAACACTTATGATCTAGTGTTGATAAGTCGGTGAATATTCACAATATCTCCAAGAGTTCGGTAGCTAAATCTTTCAAGAAATAGCAAAGAAAAAAACACTGTAAAAAAATAAATCTTAGTTAAATTCCATACAATAGGTGTCTTATTTAGAAGGTCCAAACCATAAAAAACTAAACAAAACAAACCAAATAATCAAAACACGATAAAGTATCGTATGACAAATCTTTCAACCGCTATCATACGTTCGGTCGAGGAGTTCCTCTACTCGGACGAGTCGGTCAAGCACACTATTTTTCATACTGGGTGACCACCGTTTTGTTGTGTAAATTGGTCCAGAGAGTTTGCTAAGGTTAAGCGAGTGTATGCGTAGGCCGAGTGTCTTTAGCTCCTCTAGCTTTCTTGCTCCTCTCAAACTCTTCTACTTCTATACAAGTCATGTATGCTTGCGTTGATGCCTTGTGATGCCTTTATGTGCCTTTACAAGTTGTTATGCCACCATTCTAGGCAACATGTTTCGACATCCTCTTAGCCTTAGCCCTCATGATTTGGTGTGTACTTGGTGTCTCGTTTGCAGTTTCGTCCTCATTATCCTCTCATTCCTCAAAAGGATTTGAACTCAAATCAAGATAATTGTCTACATCAAAACAAGCCACATCTGCATTAAAATAAGCTAAGTCACCAACAATGGAATTTGAACCAATAGTGTAAACATTATCATTGATATGGTTGAAAACTTTTTGAATTGTCCATTTTCTTGAGATGCGAGCTTGGATTTATACTATTGGGGAAACTATCCTTGCGTAAATGAACCCACCCAAGATTTTTTTATTTGAAAGGCCTTTTCTTTTGTCCCTTGTTTGCATGTTTGGTGTATTATTCCATTTGCTTCTCAATATTCACATGTGCTTTCTCATGTATATATTTGACAAACTCATCTTTATTTCTGCAATCTAGATAAAAAAGACTTGGTTAACGGTAAAGGAACCCTATCCAGCGGTATAAGCGGATTAAACCCATCAACAATTTCAAAAGATGAAAACAATGTAACACTGTGAACCACCCTATTGTTAGACCACTTCTGTTTTTCAATCAGTTCGTGGATGACGAGTGGTGGAGAGCAAAATTTTCGTTCCTAACTTAACCCCAGTAAATTTTCAAAAAATAACTAAAAACTTAACATTTGTATTTTATACTATAGTCTTATGCATTCCATGCAAACATACAATATCTCTAAAGAATAATTTATCTAAATTTAATACCTCATATATCTTATGACATGCAATGAAATGAGTCATCTTGGAAAATCTATCAACTATGAAGAAGACTGAATCATGTCAAGATTTAGACCGAGGAAGTCTTAATACAAATTCCGTGGAGATATCATAGACGTCAATGATCATATCGAGAGATAGGTTAGTTGGTTTAGGAATGATGATATTGGATGATAATGGATTCATATGTAAGTCATAGCCATCAATAATGTAGATGTTGGATATCAATCTAGACTACGAAAGCAAGTAGATTTATTTATATAATGTTCCTTATGTAGGTCTTTAGATAAAGACGAAAATGATAATATGCTAGAATATGGTCTAGACTGCGAGAACAGGTATATCTATATAAGATGATTGAATTCGTTAATAAAAAAGTTAAACCTTTAAAAAGTCTTTAATGAATTCATGTACGTGAGAACACTTCTCAAACGCAAAAGCATTATCTCGCTTGTATATATTTGTAATTGAAATTACTTTACATGTCTATATTAGATATACCTACACTTTTTGATGTTCATGATCGTACTTTTTATGAAATCGATAGTTTAAATTCCTCATTGTTCTTGTATTCGCTAGTAGTACACACGAGCCATAGTTTTTTTGTGAAACCGATAGTTTAATTTCTCGTAGTTTTTTTTGTAAAATCGATAGTTTAAATTCATCATCTTCTAAATCATCACTTTCATCATATACATCATTGCATCCTTTATCATCTTTGGTTTATTTATCTAGTATTACACCTAACTCGTTTGGAGTTGCAAGTAGTTCAATACATAACAATTATGTGTCACTAAGTCCAATGGGTGATGTTGTATCCATCATGACTTAAATAATCCTTGGACAGTTGAAACCTAGCCGTTCTAATTAGTGATCCATACATCTTCTTAAGATATGTGAGATTTGCAGTGAGTGCATGTCTTGAATCTGACATTAAATTTCATTACTCATGGATACCAAGATGATACACTTTGAAGTGTTCACATCATCTAAGTTTTTTAGGTAAAACACTTATAGGATTAGCATCTTTCAAAGAGGAGCCTTCATGACTGGTTTATTGATCATATCATTCAATTTTTCATGCATGAGAACCAGTAAAAGGTTACGGTCTCAGTCTTCAAAGTTTGACTCTACCAACTTATGGACTTCTATTATCGATTACAATGAAATAGCAGACATTCTTCCTTACGAATCAAGAGATCTATAAAACAAATGAAACACGAAAACGTTATAAAAATTCTTAATGCATTTTTTATATGTATTTCATCCAAATAATGCTAACTACTAAAAAATTATATTATAGCACTACAAAAAAAATTTATTATTAGTAGTTAATTAACCCATTTTAATATGAATGAGCCACCTCATTATCAGATCCAATCTCAATCATATTAACTTAGTTAATCGTGCAATCTCCTAGTGACTTAATATCACATAGTCTCTTGGTAGTCAGATCGCTCTAATGGACGTAGTTGAGTCTACTCATCACTCATGGTTGTAAGAAACTATAATATGTATCCTTGTGGATATACAATCTAATTTTTGACTCTCGTTGTGCATCACATGCAGCAAACTACACTCATCGAATGTCAACTTACATGTCTCTCGGTAGTCAGGTCATTCTATATAAAAGAGATTTTGAATATTGTGTCTACTTTTGATGGGAAAGTCATTAGCCAAAATAATTTGATCATTTGGAAGTCAATTACTAAGCAATGATACATTTCTATGATTGATTTCTCAACCGATTCATAAATTAGAGAGAGTACAATCGGAATTAGCATTCATATGCTCGGTTTGAGTAACCATTACCCAAGAAATTACTCGAGTCGAGCAACATCTTGTTCAGTCATCACACTACTTTAACTCTATAATTAGTTTCATATTTCTATTGCAGTTTGGATTATTTTAGTTTATTTTACATGTTCATAAATTAGAGAGAGTACAATCGGATTTAGCATTCATATGCTCGGTTTGAGTAACCATTACCCAAGAAATTACTCGAGTCGAGCAACATCTTGTTTAGTCATCACACTACTTTAACTCTATAATTAGTTTCATGTTTCTATTGCAGTTTGGATTATTTTAGTTTATTTTACATGTTCATATTAGACTATTTTATGACCTTGTAGACAACATGGGTTAACGAGCATATTATGGAGAAACATGACCAACTTTCATAACAAAAACTAGCATCAAGGATGGATACAGAGAAATCAATCGGCCCAATCACCAAATATCTTGTCTGGGCGTATATGTATGAGTGCACAAAGTCTCCGAGAAATCGCTCAGATAGAGCGATTAACCACTTGGCTAGAACGAAGCACCAAAGTTACTCCCATAGGTTTTCTTAACCCCGAGCATTTTTTGAATTGGTCGAGCGAAGATAGAAATGTTTAAATAAGGTTTAGACTTCAAGATAAGTTAAATCTATTTATATTACATTATGTGTAAAGGTCATTAGATGGAGACATCCATGATTAAAATACTTGAATAGGATCTAGATTTCGAGAGGATCTAAATATACATAAGATTATTAAATTTCTCGATAAGAACAAATTTACACTTTCAGAATCTTTAATGATTTCATGTACATGAGAACAATTTTCAAACCCTAGAATCATTGTCTTGTTTGTATATAATTGTAATTGTAGTTTATTTTATTTATTTATATTAGATAATAGATATACACATATCATTACTAATTGTTTATGGTCGTAGTTTTACTGAAATCCATAGTCTAAATTCATCTTAGTCTTGGTGTTCGACCTTGGTACATCACCATTCGTATCTGTACGGAATATCTAACCTAGGTATAAATTATAAAAATTGATATGCATTACATCACACCTATATGAATGTATTTTTTTCGTTTTATTTGATTTTATCTTTTTGAATAAGATATTTAGTGGATCATGTTTATATAGGAGGAAATATATGTATGTCTTATCATTGTAGGAACCACTAGAAAGAACATAAAACGTTTCCACCGAATGAAAAAATATTGAGAAAAATGCTTGAGTCGAGCTACATTGATCTCTACTCGCTCGGCTGAGTCCCAAGGTTTCAACACTTTAAAGGTAAATTTCTCGAATAGTTTCTCTCACCTAAAAAAATCTCCTGACCAAAAATGTACAACAAAACAGTGCCATTAGAGAAGTCGTTGCAAAGCTTCGTTGCCCCATTGTTGTGAATGGTTGTTGAAAGAGAGATTTTGGTCCGCAAGTGAGAGACTGAGAACAAAGACCGAAACAACCACTCATTCTTACATAAAATTTCTTCAAATTTAGTATGCTGGTTCATACACTACAAAAAAACAGGCCATTTCCAACGGACATATCCGTTGGAAACGGCCAAAAATCCGTTGGGAATGGCCTTTTGCAACGGACTGCAACGGATTTCAGTCCGTTGAGAATGGCGCGTTAGAAATTCGGATCCGTCACAATTCGCAACGGATGGGCGACGGATAAATTCCGTTGCAAAGTGGTGACGGATGTTCCAACGGACAAATCCGTTGCAAATATTGTAACGGAAGCCCGTTGCCAGAATTGGTGACGGATGCCCGTTAACATTTGCAACGGACGTCCGTCGGTACACGGCAACGGACGTCCGTTGCAAATTTGCGACGGGCATCCGTCACCAATACTGGCAACGGGCAGGAATTCTAATGGACGTCCGTTGGGATATTTGAAAAAAAAATAAAAAAAATTAATTAAACATTTAAAATTTAAAAGTTTAAATATTTTACAAAAACATTCCAAATTATACTACGCTACTAATTAACCTATTACATTTCAGCTAAATCTGCGGGGTCGATATCGTCTCGACGTTCGTCGTCACCTCTAGAAGGTGTAGCATCTGAATCGGGATGCGGTTCTTGCTGCGATGTTGATCCCCTCCCTTGCCCCGACATGAGCTCGATCACGCTCTCCAAGTGCTGAACCTTGGCTTCGAGCTCTTCGATCCTCCGTTGTTGCGAGAAAGTCTCCTGCACAACGGGAGGTACCGAGGTGGCGTCTTCGACAATATCTTTCTGCAACGCCCCGAGACCGTATAAACGTCCCTTATACG
>CM071860.1:33558752-33571829 GCA_036759665.1 Gynandropsis gynandra
CGACCGGTGAACCTCGATATTCACAATTGCAACGGTATTCCGTTAACATTTCTAACGGATGTCTGTTACCAATTGAAACGGACGTCCGTTGGCATCTGTTGCGTCGGATTCTAACGGAGATTAACGGAGATCGCCAACGGAAACTTACTGTTAGAAACCCGTTACAAATTGCAACGGATTGCAACGGATACGGCAACGGGCTATTTTCGTTGCAAATCCGTCGTAAATTGTAACGGATGGCAACGGAAATGTTCCGTTAGAAATATTCTTGGCTCCGTTAAAATCCGTTGCCATTTGTTTCCAACGGACGGATCCGTTGCCCCATCCGTTGGAAACTCAATGTTTTTTTGTAGTGATATTCCAGGGCAGTCGTGTAGTGCTCGGCTGAATGACACACTAAGCAACCAAACATTTTTGTCAAGAAGAAGACGATAAGCAATCGAGTGCTCATATATGATTAGGGTTATGCCTAATTTCTCGGCCATATTAACTTAGGTCGAGCAACTTCTTGGATCTCACAAAATTTTGCATGCCGAAGTGAGCACATATCGGACAAACCCGGAGACCTTTTGACAACACCAAGATTCTTTGAGCCATGGAGCATTGGCACTTCTAGGAGTGACATGTTTTCCATCTCTCCTTTTTTGTTTTTGTTTTATTTTCATTTTCTCGTAGAATGTGGTAATGTTAATCTCAATGTATACTACTCGAGAGTCTCTATTACTTTGTATTTGTGATTTTAGATTCTTATACGAATGAGTACTACATCGAATGTCCACTAGACGAAACGATGGAATATGAGATGGAACATCAAAAAATCACATTTAGCACAAACACAACACCACTTTCACTGATATCGAGGTTTTGTGTTTCAATCTTTTTTTTCCTTATTTTTTATGGTCGTCTCTCATGTTAGTTTGACACCAAGGATGATGTCGAACCTAAGTCTGGGGGAGATATAGATTGACATCTTAGCACAACTGAGGTTGAATTTAGGTTACATCTTAGTATAATAAAAAATTAAGAATTTGATAAGCGAGAACGAATATACACTTGACTTAACCATGAGGTAATCCCATGATGTACAGGAAGTTAGATATCTTTTCTTGCCCTGATAAATTTAGTATCAATTAAATATCTTGAATGAGTTGTCGAACATAGTTGAGTTAGAGGATAATATCTTAAGTTGATGTTATTGTTTTGTGGACAGATTAACACCTAGTCATCTTAGGATCATTCTTAAATCTTAGTTTCATGTCTATATATCTAATAATAGCTGTTCCATATTCTAATATGAATTTTTCATTTTATTCGAGTTTATTGCTTCAATAGTTATATACCTTTCACCAAAATAAGAGTTAGGCATCTCGCCTAGGAGTGACGATAATTATCATATGTGCCCCGAGTTATACATATTTTTATCTCTTCATATTATTGTAACTCCATATATGAACAACGAAAAAGAACACCAAAAGTACAAAATGGCAAAAAAACTCTAAATTCTCACATATAAAAAAGAAAAAGAATATAAAAAGATAATAATAAGAGAATGGAAAGGTCAAGTCTTGTAAATAAAAAAATATGTGAAAATTCATTTTCATCAGTTTCACTCAGTCTTCCCATAACCATTTGGACCAAACAACTCCTAGGTAGTGATAAATAGGCTCGAGAAATGTGCTTGGCAAGAATTTTAGTTCGTTAT
Organism: Gynandropsis gynandra; assembly: GCA_036759665.1. Classification (NCBI taxonomy): domain Eukaryota; kingdom Viridiplantae; phylum Streptophyta; class Magnoliopsida; order Brassicales; family Cleomaceae; genus Gynandropsis; species Gynandropsis gynandra. The sequence goes on from CM071860.1 coordinate 33,560,455, forward strand.
CCAAATTATATATATAAAAGTTTTTGCAAAAGAAGGCTTGTGGTAAAGCCACCTAAACAAGTCTTTTTTTTAAACTAATTTTTTATTAAATGTAATTATATTGTCATTAATGTAATTAAATGATTTAAAATTTTTAAATATCTCTTTTAATATCTTATTAATGTAATTATATATATTATACAAATATAAATATAAATATTTAAAATGTTTTTAAATTTATTATACTTAATCAAATATTAATATATTATTTATAACTATATACTTATATAAAAATTATATAAATATATATAATTTGTTTTAATTTTATTTTATTTTGGAATACAAAAAGTCACCTCATTCATCACTTTAAATTTTCATCCAAACATTCTTTACTAAATTTTTTATTAGTTAAAATATCAATTTTAAATGTTTTTATGTATGATAAGTTCAACATATAAAAAATTAAATATTTAAACGAGTAAAAATAAAATTTCATTTAAACATTTTTATCTCTAAAAAGTTCAACAAGCAAAAAATTAAACAATTAGACGAGTAAAAATAAAACATGTTTCGTCCCTTAGAAGTTCAACCGACTTTTCCTCATGTTCTCTTCATCTCTACAAGATGTTGCTCTCGCCGTCGTCGAATCGAACCTAATCCAAGATCAACCATAACCAATAAATTCCACTACTCTTCAAATCGAATCCTCACACTCATCAAAGGAGATGATAGATTTGTTTCTCCTTATGTCGGAGCTTCAAATGAAAGTCGGATTCCAACCGATCAAGTTGTCCCTTTTACATATGAGAAGGTATAGATTTGCTTCTCCTCATGTCGCCTTTCTGAATGCTTTGTATCACTACGCAAATGATACAATTCATGTTCTAGCTTATCGTTGGCAGACGAACTCTTGAAGCTTGGCAGGCGAATCTCGAAGATCCTCATCCACCTCCACTTCTTCGTCTTGGTCCTTAAGGTAAGGAACTTTATATCTCGACGAAGACGAAGAGGGCGACACGGATGATAACGTGGATGATCATCTCGACACCATCGTTGTTGGCTTGAATCCCAAAACCATCGTTTTCGGCTTGAATCCAGGCACTTTCGGTGAACCCATGTAAGTTTAAAATGTTTGACCATCAATTGTATGAAAAAAATGCTCCAATAAACCAATATGGGTATTTTTTAGTCCTTAAGGATGAAAATAATGTGTTACTTTTCTTCACGTGATCTTTAAGATCTGAGGCGAGGATTGTTTCATCCTAAAGTTGGAAACGAGCCTGATAGTGAAAGATTACTCCATCCAAAAATCAGTCTATTCGATAGATAACCCCACTGGGCCTTTTTGTTGTGCAACCTTACTGTAAAAGGTAAATTATTATGTATGTCTTTACAAGCTCATTGAATCATGTCGCTATTATGGTTTCTATGAAAATAAATGCATATAGATTTTCTTTGTTGGAGACAATTAAGTTCATGGAGAAGAAACAATTAAACATTGCAATGATATATGTCTTCATTTACTACTTCGATATAATTTTCCTAAACTTAGAATCCTAAACAATTTCAATAATATATTTGTTATTTCCATATAATTTCAAACACAATTATTTCACAAATGCAAATATAAATCAAAAATTGATCATGCAAAAATACGTTAACCAAGAATATTGGATAAAATTTTGCTAATCATTTTTTATCAAAATTTATTAAGAGTGGGGCCTATTGTTTTATCATTAGACCTTACATCGCCAAACTATTTCAATATTATCAACGGCTAATTATAATCTTTATTTTAGAAATTGTTTAAGCTTTAATGTTGTTTATTTTAATATATTGTTTCCTACTTATTATACCTAATGTTTTAAATTAATTACATAAAAACAAATCATCATCTGGCATATCGTGCAGGGCTTTTCCTAGTATTTCTAATAGAAATATAAATCCCACAACTTAGAATTTTTTTCGTAGTTTGTGAACTCTGTAAGAAATTTATTTGATTTCCTTCACGAACAACGAAGTCTGAATGTACACGAATGTTATTCAAATCCTTCCTGAATTCAGTTTGAATTATTTAAAGGTTAGAAGAGTTTTTCTACAAGTAGGAGGAGATACTTCACAAACGGGTAGGAGGAGATACTTCACAAACGGGGGATGGAAAATAATAGAGAGAAGAGACTTTGATATTGTGCTAACATTTTCGAATCGAAGAGAATTTTGTTTCTCTTGTTTACTCTTTGTTGCTCTGTTTTTCTGAATGTGTGAAAAAAATGTAACTTCTGATTTATGTGGCTAATGACATACACATATTGCATATATAAATAACACTTTGGACATCATTATACAATTAATCAACTTTTAGTTAGTTGTCTTATAATCCCTCTATTTATCATCTAATTGCAGTTTAGGCATAAACTATTTTAATAGAAAAAACTGAGAAACTCTTCAGCATTTTGTAATCAATGATCCGAGAAACACAGAGAATCCTTCTTAGTCGTCCATGAGAATGATGCACCTCAAGCTCCTCTCTCCTTGGAGCATGAGAGCGAAAGCTCTGTTGATCTCTAAGAACGAGATGGTGTGTATGTGATGAAATTCTCCAGTTCAAGCTCTAACAATGGTGGACATAAGAATGTTCTTGATGCTTATGCTCTTGGAAATGTATAACGAGAAATAATGGTTTGATGAAAATGCGGGCATAACGACAAGAATACCTTATTCTTGTACTTCTCCACAACTCTAGGAATGTGAGTTTTGGGTTTGTAGTTTACAAAAAAAGTGCCTATGAGGATGGATTGAGATTTCAACATATTGGTGTGAATTCTTATCAAATCAGGGAAATGAAAGACATTTATCCGTCTGTCTGAGCAAGTGGAGCTGCATGCATTTCTGCTGGTTTTGTGATATGTGCAGAAACAAAAGTATGAAACCTTTTAAGCATAGGAATCTCAAACATTTAATGTATTTACAAGGAAGACTCTGAAATAGCCAGAGTTCAAGCAACGCCGGAGAAACAGAGAGACCCAAAAACATGGGCAAAAATAGAGGAGAATAACAAGAAGCCTGAGGACATTATAGCCCTCTGCAATGATCATTCGCAGAACGTAAAATAGTCCTTTTATTGTTATAAAACACTGAAAACTTCTTGAGACAGTCTCGATGTAGCCGCTTTGTTCCTTGTTTCATTCCTCTTGTGCAAGAGGAACAGCCTGCGCCTGCGAGGACACAGAAACATATATGAGATATGATCCAGAGACCAAAAATGGTCATAAGCTGCTAAAGCCAGAGTAGTAAATGCATACCAGTGGGCGGTACTTCAGAGCATAGAACATCTCAAGGTATCGACGGCTCTCGAGGCGGTCAAGGTTGGATACATGTTTCCAGAAGCCGTAGACCCCAGTTAGCGTCAGAAGCCTCTGTGAATAGATTTGCCAGGTATACCTACGAACCCATTAAATAGTTTAAGTTAAGAACTTCAACTAGGAAATCAGAATCTGAGAGAATCGAGAAAGGAACAAGGCGTAAGTTCTGTAGTGCGCACTTCTCCTCGATCCTCTGAAGCCCTCCCTGTGAGATCTTGTCCCAGTGAGATGGATCCTCCTTGCACTTGGCGAAGAAATTTGCAAGAGTCTCGGCCGCTTGATCTCCATGGTACGGGTCAATATGGAAACCTGATTTACCATGAACAATGATCTCAGCTGGACCACCGTTGCAAGTGGCAAACGTCGGGAGCCCACAAGTCATGGCCTCAACGACTGTCAACCCAAAGGCTTCGTACAGAGCGGGTTGCACGAAAGCTCCCTTTGTGTCACAGATGTAACGGTAGAGCTCACCGTTCCTCACACGGTTCATCTGAGAGGAGATCCACCTGAATTGACCATTCAGGTTATATTTCTCAATGAGATCGTACATTTTCTTCATCTCGGCCTTTTCTTCGTTGTCCTGGGATTCCTTCCTCCTATCTCCTCCAACTACCACCAAGTTGACCAGTTCGCGTAGGCGAGTGTTCTTTCCATACCACTCGACAAGTCCAGTCAAGTTCTTGACACGGTCGAGCCTTGCCATGGTGAAGAGGATCGGCTTTTTCTTGTCCTTCAGGACACACCTGATTCAACAGCCAAATGAAGATCAAAAGATTATGAGAAGTGGAACAATGACAATAGCAGTGAGCTTGAAATGTGACCCCAAAGTGTGACGTCGTTCAAATTTCAGAACATCATCAAGAAGATATATCTGAAGCTTACAAGTGCTCTTCATTCTCGATGTCACTGTAAAGGAGCTCTTCGATCTCAGGGTGAAACGATGTCAGCCTACGCTTCTCCTCCGTGTAAGGGAAGTAAATGCTCATATCAGCACCAGGGGAGACAATGTTGAACTTCGGATCGAACACATTGATCCCATGGACCACACGGTAGAGCCCAGGAAGAGTAAAGGCAGTGTGACTCTCATACTGACCGACGGTATCTTTGCTGCGAAAGAGCAAAGACGAGTGATTTAACAATTACGTATCTCAAGAAATAAGAAACTTTTAGCAGAGTTTTCCTGATTTAGAGCCTCTCTTACCTTCCGGCAATTTCTTGGAAAGTACTGGTTATGATGAAATCGGTGTGGTTCATGGCGTAAAGATCAGCAGTGAATTGACACGAGAAATGGTACTTTTCATCGAGCTTTTTCCAGTAGATATCAGAATCTGGGTACTTCGTCTTCTCCAGAGCATGAGCAATGGTACACTGTAAGAACATTTCAAATCAAGAAACATCAGGGAAACCCGGGAAAAAAAGGAACTTATCTGATTCGATATGAAAAATCATCTCTGGATAAACAGAAACCAAACCTGAGTGACACCAAGCTTGTGTGCCAACAATGAAGCAACAAGATTCCCATCACTGTAATTACCAATGATAAGGTCAGGCTTCCCCTGTAACTCTTTGGAGATCTCGAGTGCGACGTCCTGGGCATGAAAAAGATGAATTCAGTTTCAGATTGATGATGAAAAGGAAGAAAAAGAAAAGTTCTCCCAAGCAAAAGGCGAGTGCTTCACCTCGGTGTAAGTCTCCAGATAAGGCCAGACTTCGAATCTGGAGATCCATCTGCGAACCATACCCTTCTTTGTTCTAAAGGGCACTCGAAGAATGTCAGAATACTCAGTTCCATACACCTTCTCGAGACGCTGACCACACGTGGTTCCCGCAGCATCAGGAAGTAGCCTAGTAATCTGTACCACAGAACAGCAATCTGAGACGTGTTTTTTCCCAAAACAATCCATAGTTGAACATGAAAGTTTGCGCAATCAAAGCTTACGATGAGGATCTTCGGGGTAATGTTCAGTCCTTGTTGTTTGATACGTTGGAGCATCTCGGTTTCCAGAGCACGAACTTGATCTAAGATATACACAACCTGCAGATACACAATCAAAAACTCTAGAAAGTTCATAAACAGAGATGCATAAGAACTCTGTGATGAAGCCAAAACTGACCTGACCACCAGTGTCGGGGTAACCCAAAACGTTGTCCTGGGCGAAGTATCCGTGCGGAGAGAGAATAACAACGTTGAACACCATTGGAATTCTTCCGAGGAAGTTCTCGAGAGTACAAGGGTCAGGTGCCTCAAGAAGATCCAACAGAAGACGGATCATCTCAAGAACACGCTCAGCTGTGTCTCCCCAACCTCTCTCCAAACCGATCTCCTGGAACTTGTGCTCGAACTCAGAGTAAGCTGTTTCTGGAGCAAGGGTTGTCAGATACTCCTCTGCTTTCCTCAACACGTGTTGCAGGGTGTTGAGGTTTTGGATCCTGTCGTTAAGCATCAGGTTCTACACCAAGCAGAACATACTGTTGTCAGAGAGACAAGGATCGGATAGAACCAAGATGTACGTGTAATGAAGGATAAACAGATAGATACCTTGCCCTTGCGGCAATGAACACGGAGGAATTCCAGCAGTGGGTGCAAACTCTCCTTATCATGGAAGAGCTTCGCAGAGAGGTGTCGGTTGAGGAACTCAACTCCATCTCCAATGTACTTGGAGAGTGTTGGGCGAGGGAAAGTCGCGTTGAATGGCTCGAAGTCCAGCTCGAGCACGAAGTTGCCATTCACACTGCAAAACAAGGCCATTGTTAGTGTACGGTTCGGATAAAACTGAGAAAACCTGCATGAAAACTAGAGAAAAGATTCACCTTCCATCGACCAGCTCTTCCTTAAAGTGAAGATACTCGGCAACACGAAGCTCCTCGACAACAAGAGCATGGAGATTCACTCTTATGTATTCCCACACACCAGGCCTTGGCCTGATAGCAAGAGCAACCCACGGAGGCAACACGATTGCTTCCTGTGTTATAAAACACAAAGACTCGTTAAATCAAAGATGAAGAAAAATGAAAATTATGCGCTGAGAGATTGTTTCTCTAACCTGAGTGGATCGAAGAACTTCAAAGAACGCACCACCTTCGAGCTTCTTCTGGGTTTCTTCAGGCAGAGCCTCAAATTCAGCAATGATCTGGTGGGGTTGCAGAATTCCCTTCCCCTTGGCTTCGACACTAAATCCAGTTGAAGCACATAAAACGACATTCAAACATCATTCATTTAGCTTCTTGTTCATACAATATCACAAACGCATCTACATACACTAAACAGAGAAACCGCTCATGAATTAAACAAATGTACCTCGAGAGCAAGGCAAGGACTTCGTTTCTCTGAGCAGCGAGCGTCTCGTCCAAACGCTCACGTTGGCTGTGGACGCGAGTGATCACACGTTCCGCCATTGACAAGTGACAAGAAAAACAAATTAAAGTTTTGCAGCTGCAGAGAAGCAAGAACAAGGAGATGATTATTACATATGAAACACAATGCTTTTACTAACATGTATGTAACTCCAGTATATAATGAAAAATGGATTGACATTATACAACGAGGGTCAAGAAATTTCCAAGTTTTTTTTCTTCCTTCACTTTATAGGTTGCCATATTTTTCCAACCCTACCAACCGAAATTCAGAGTTCACTAAATTCTTTTTTTTTCATTTAATTCAGATGGGTATTTTTATACCCCAAATCCAGCGTTATTTGTTAATATAAAATTATAAAATATTTTTTTTACTTTTAATGTAAGAAAGCAAGGGAAATTGATGACTCAGAAAAAAAAGGCAAAATTGTTTTGTCAGAGATGGAATTAATAAGCAAAATATGAATTTTCTCAACAAATAGTCAAAGCTCACAATTTCAAAGAAGCAATTGTCCCACCGGGTCATAAAATGGAAAAACAAATTCAAAATCAAAATGAAAACGAATGAAAGGAAAAAATAAAAAAATTTAAAACAAATAAACAACATTTATTACATTTTGTTGGGGTTGTGAATACGTGATAGCGAATTTACTGGCATAAAACTTCAGAAAAAGAATTTGCAAGAAAATTCTTCCAAATGAAAAACAGAATAAAGCGTTGATTCGAAACATCGAAATTTAGAGAAAAATCCACTAGAATATAGAGGCTTTTCTTTACCAAATAATATCACCGAATATAGTTTAATTTTCTTTACCAAATAATATTACCAAACATAGTTTAAGACAAGAAGACAAGAACTTGTTCTAGAAAATAAAACAAGAAACAATCTCATGTATGAATATTAGACAGCATAAAGACTTCATCTGTGGCTAAAACCAAAAAAAAAAGATCATGTATGAAGATTAGCTAGCACAAAGATTTCGTCTTTGAATACACCCAGAAAAAAAAACACAATTTTCTCCCAAAAAACAAAAAAAAAATCATGTATGAAGATTAGGTAGCTCAAAGATTTTATCTTTGACTAAACCCAGGGAAAAAACAATTTCCCCCCAAAAAAGAAGGATAAAAAAGAAAGAACTTCGCAAGTAGAATCAATGGATCAAAAGTTTAAGAAAAAAAAAAGTTAAGAAGAAGATGAAGAATGAAAGAGGTGAAAAAGAGAACCTGTGTAAAGAGAATGCTAAGTGAATGGAGATGTTGCAGAGATTCCCAGATTTATATAGAAGACGAAACTGAAACTACGATTCTATATTTGGTAAGAAAAAAAGGAATATTGCCTAAATACTTTAATTAAAACAAATGCCTAATCATCTATTTATTTATTATATATTATTTGTTTAATTTTTATTTACTTGTTTATTTATTAAACTTAGGTGATATCTTTCTGGCTTTCTTGGGCTCCAAACCCATAACAGAGGAATGAATATTCAGAGAGTTCCAAGGTGAAGGGCACTTTAGGAAAATGAGAACGTTCGAGAAGAACTAACATTCAACAAAAAGAAAATTTCGGACATCTTAAAAAATACAATTGATAGTTTGAATTCCTTCGCACGCAAGAAACATTTCCAATTAAGTTGAATATATATATATATATATATATCCACTCTTATATGAAAAAAAAAATTGATAATTTGGCATTACTGTAAGTAATATATATGTATATTGAAACTCAAGAACATTAGTTATGAAATATATAATTGTTAAAGAGATAAGAAAACTTGTTACAATTCAAGATATATGATAATTATATATCGGAAAAATAAATTGTTTATTTGATATTACTAATATTCAAAATAAAGCATTCACTTTTCAAATCTTAAGTTATAATTTTATTATTCATTGGATTTTTTTACATCTTATTACATCTTTAACTCAAATTTCCACTAAACTAAATATTTTTCTTAAAACTAAAACTTGAACCTAAAAAATTTAAATTTATATCATTGACTCACTGGTTAATATGATCCATGTTGAAGTTCTTGTAAACATTTTCACGGTCTAAAAAAGTGGATTATCTTAAAAAGGATTCAAAATATGTAAAAGAGGTCATTAAGTAGACTATCTAGACAGACAATCTAGGTTGAATATTCCCTCGTATTAATTTTCTCAACCCAATTTATTATAAACAGGGTATTTTTTTACCAAATTACCAAATTACTCTTAATGAAAATTTAAACCCCGATTATATTATAATTACCACTAAGATTTACATCACTAATCTGCGGATTTAAAATATATATATATATATCGCTGCCTGAAAAATCATAATGGAATGTTTTGTGATGTTATTGAAATTTATTCCTCACCCGGTTAGTAAGAACACATTATAATCTATTTTTTAATTTCTTTTTTTTCAATTGAAATGCAGAAAGGAAATTAAGAAAAATAATCAGAAACATATGCAGTAATATAAAAATTTTACCTGGAAATGCAAACGCAATTTCGTTGGCCAGGAAGTTCAATTAATAAAATTTCTAATTGATGAAGATAAAAGAATACAAATACGAGAAATAAAGAAAATAAATGCACAATGGGAATACGATGAAGAAGAAGATGTGGAGAATGTTTGAGAATGTGAGGACCCTTTTATAGTACTTTCTTCTAGTTTGCAGCTAAGATTTTGCTATCGTCAACTTAATTTTTTTTCTAAAAAGAAAAAATATATTTTTTGGACTTCTTAATTATGTTGCTTAGATATCAAACTTAAAATAATTATTTAAATTAAGCAAAAATAAGTATTTTCCTTTTGGGTAGTTATGACCATAATCCATTGGAAATTATATATCATGCTTGATTTGAATGTCACTAACAACAAGTTTAGTTGTATCACTTTAATAATATATTTTTAAATCAAATCTGTCTAGGCATTAAGTTATTTTTTAAAAGTTAGAAATTCAATCACTTCATTGATTTTTAAGAAATGAAAATTTTTAGTGAAATGTATAATGAAATTAGTTCAATTTGTGAATATAGAATATAAGAATTTCAACTATCAAGATTAGATTCTTTATTTTGGAAATCTATTAAGTCTCAACAAAGAGACATTAATTTTAAATTTATTAAATTTCTATAGACGTTAAAATATAAACTTGAAATATTAAGAAAGTTTACATAAATTCATTGAAAAATTTAATTATTGTTGTAAGTTACAACTAGTAACTGTACTTCCAATAATTAAAAAGTATATTGCGTTATAAATAATTCAGTTTATGAAACCAGAAACCGCTCATGGTTTAAGAAAGTAAACAGTGGCTTTCCTCCATTTATCGATTTCCACGTAACTTACTTGCGTTGACGAATTATTTGTCTAGCGTGGCATAAATATGGTGGATAGTTTAATGAGAAATATCGATACGTTGTCGTAGTGAAATACTGCCACGTATCAAAAAGTGGGGAGACGACGAGATCTGAGAGAGAGAGAGTTTGTTGGGTGGGGTATCGCTGCGGACGTGGCGTATGGATATTATACAGAATAATTTCTAAAGTTTTTCATTTTCAATTATGCGTGTAGTTTTTGTTCATATTTTTCATAAATTAAAGTCTGTATAAATTTTGAAATTGAAGAAAAGACAAATTTGCCCTTAATGTTCGAATGTGGAAAAATGGAAGTTCGACAGTTTTTCGACGTGAAAAACTACCGAAAACGAGAAAGCCGAACAGTTTTTCACCGTGAAACATGTTTAAAAGTTTATAGCAAAAAAGAAATAAGTGATGTCGAACTTGAGAGGGATCGATTTGAAGTTGGCGAGAAGGAAAATGGCTAGAATCAACAGCATCACTGGCGAAGAGAGCACGAATCAATCTTCAATGGTGTCAATAAGTGTAAGTAGTTCGATTTCTAGGATTTTGCAAGCTTTCGAGTCACAAAATGGTTTATTGATTTGAAATGGGTGAGTGTCAGTGTCAGTGAGTCGGTTAGGTCGCAAGGGTCGCAGGAGTTGCATGAACATCTTCAACTTCGTAAATCGGTTGAGTAGCAAGGGTCGCAGTAGTTTCATGACCATCTTCGACTCAGTTTATTGATTTAAACTGGGTGAGTGTCAGTGTCAGTGAGTCGGTTAGGTCGCAAGGGTCGTAGGAGTTGCATGAACATCTTCAACTCAGTGAGTCGGTTGAGTAGCAAGGGTCGTAGGAGTTGCATGACCATATTCGATTCAGTGAGTCGGTTGTCTCAGTGAGTGGGATGGGTCGCAATGGTCGTTTGAGGGGCGTGGGTCGCATGGGTCGCACGGGTCGGTTAGAGTCGCACGGGTCGGTTGAGTCGCATGGGTCGCTTAGGTCGGTAGAAGTATAATGTATTCGTAATTGGTCATTTTGCAGGTGGCGCCAAAGCCGAAATTTGTGTATGAATTCAAGCACATGGACAGAATTCCAAAGATCACCACGAAGTGTTATCCTCACGAGACAATAAGGATGCTGAGAGGAATCTTAAATGATCAGGAGTTGCATTACTTCGAGAACGAGTCACAATTTAGGCATTTATTTCACTTACAATGTGACTCCACATTGACGAAGGTTCAAATGTCTGTACTACTAAATCACTCCGTGATTATACGGGACAATACAGAGTTGTGGTTCGTCATAAAAGGCATTCCCATCCGGTACTCTATAGTGGAACAC
>CM071860.1:33572505-33586757 GCA_036759665.1 Gynandropsis gynandra
TCACCGAAACCCAATCTTCCGACACTGTTGGTGATTTTGCTTTTGAATTCCTTCGACGTCCAAATCCAGTGTCAAGAAAAGAGCCAAGCGGAGATGGCTCAGAAGAGGATTTGGCAAATATTGCTCCTCATGGAGTTCCACCAAGTAAGTAATATTTAGTGAAAAGGTCATTTGAGTTTCAATTTCCATCGAGACATATAAGTTGTAGGGTCGCATAAACCGCAGGGTCGTTAAAGTCGTAGGGTCGTATAAGCCGCAGGGTCATTAGAGTCGCATGGGTCCCATGGGTTTCATATGTCGCTTGTGTCACTGGGTCGCTAAAGTCGAATGGGTCGAATGGATCGCATGTGTTACATAATCAATGTAACGAACCAAGTAAGTACGATCATTTGAGGTCGCATAGGGCGCATGGGGGGTTGCATGGGTCGCATTGGTCGCCATATGTTTAATGAGGTAAATGTTATGCAGGTGTTGGACCTTTATCGAAGGAGTCTGCGCCATATGTTGAACCTCCGTCGGCGAACATTGGTCGCATAGGTCGCATTGGTCCCATTAGTCGCCATATGTTTAATGAGGTAAATTTTATGCAGGTGCTGGACCTTTATCGAAGGAGTCTGCGCCATATGTTGAACCTCCGCCGGCGAAAAGAGCAAGAACAATGCGAGGGCGAGGGCGAAAGAAGGTTGTTCAAGAACTCGAAAAAACGGTGGTTCAAGAACCTGAGGAGTTTGTGTGGAATCCCAGAGGATTAGTAAAGGGCTTGATAAGCCGATTTCCTACGTTCACTGATGCTAGCGGTGAAAAGTTGACTAAACTATATTTTGTTCCTGAAGGCACCTCGACATGATCAGTGGTGGAAATCTGAGCTAAATATTCCCTAAATTTTTTTAAACCCTTAGTCTCACAGAGTTTTGTGTCATATGTATTCCTGTGTGTTAAATTTTTTTTTTGCAGCAATTGGATGAGACGTTGATGGAGCTGTCTTCTCGTTTGGCATTGGATCCCAGCGCGTATCAGAATTATTACGTTTGTCCTGTTGCTTTCATGCAGACACTTTCGATGTGGAAGTACGAGGATATGAAAACTTTGCCGGAAAAGCTTAGTCAGTTTTTGAACGCCAATGCACCAATTAGTGATTATGAAGGTTTTGTCTCGGTTCTAAACATTCCATCGGACAAAAATCGATGGGTAGGATGTCATTGGGTAGCCATCAAAGCGGATTTCAAAACCCGATGCATCACGGTATACGACTGCCAGATGAAGCTTAAGGAAACGCATATCGATCCGGTTATTGAGAAGATAAGAAAAGTTGTCCCCAAGATGCTCATTCTCGGAGGGTTTCCTTCTTTGGCTTCTGGAGAAGATGAATGGAGGTATGTGTATTATGAAGGTCTGCCACAGAACCAAAGCGGGAATAACTGTGGTGTTTTCTTCTATAAATTCGTAGAAGCCTCGTTAATGAGGAGGAATGTGTTTCGCTTAATTTGCGACGACAATGTTACTTCCATGAGTGAGAAGATGGCGGCTGATATATATAGTAATGGAGAACGTATCTATGAACCCGAAGAAGACTAACTTGATATTTGGTACATTATTTTTTTTGGACTGGTAGATGTAAACATTCGGTACATTGTTTTTTTAATATTTGGTACATTGTCTTTTTTTAAATATTTGGTACATTGTCGCAGGGGTCAAACGGTCGCAGAGGTACAAGTGTCACAGAGCCTCATACGACCCTTGCTACCCATGTGGCCATTGCGACCCTTCCGGCTATTGCGATCATTGCGACCCTTGCGACCCATTTGTCCATTTTGACCATTGCGACCCTTCCGGCCATTGCGACCCATTTTTCCATTTCGACACTTTCGAAGAGGTAAAAGAGTCACCGAGGGACCTCTGCGACCTTTGGACCCGTGTGACCCTTGTTCTTCTGCGACCCTTGGACCCCTGCGACCCTTGTCCCTCTACGACTCTTGTTATAATAATACTAAACCCACAAAACAACGATACTAACAATATAGTCAAAATAATTTATTATTTACAAATAATATGAATAAAATTTTGAAAATAATAATTTATCAAGTTATTTACAAATAATTGACTCAAATATCAAGGTAGACATTCGCAACCCTTGGACCCTTGTCCCTCGCGACCCTTGGACCCGTGCGACCTGTCCTCGCGACCCTTGGACCCGTGCGACCTGTCCTCGCGACCCTTGGACCCGTGCGACCCTTGTCCCTCGCGACCCTTGGACCCGTGCGACCCTTGTCCCTCGTGACTCTTGGACCGTGCGACCCTTGTTACAATAATCGTAAATCCACAAAAACAGCGATACTAACAATAATACTAACAATTGAATAATAGTAATTCCACAAGATCAAATGAAGTTCGAGTTAAAAGGAGGTTCAAAGAAATCAAAATACAGCTCAAATCAAAATATATTGTTGATAAATCGAAGCACGGGATCTACTCCAATGGAGAACTTTTGTACTATGAGAGAACAACCCAAGTTCAGTCCATTTTCTTGACAAAACTGTCTCCATCCCCCTCTGATGCAAGCGCCACCACGACTCAAGGGCCTTTAAATTGCTACAAAAAATGGAACGTTCCGGGATCGATTCTGCAATCGAGGTACATCATTACATGACATCGTCTACGGCAAAGATCGTTCTCCCTTGCAAACCCTATCGGAAGTGTCTACGACATCACCAAGTTACATCAGTATAAATGAATGAATAAATAATCAAATTATATATGATGAATCGGTTTGAGGACACTTACCAATGAATCTAGGGCCAGATTTGAACGCGTGATTGGTACAATGAAAACCCTCTCATCAAGAGTGGCTCTGGTGACGTTAAAGACCATGTCACCTTAGTGATGGAAAAATACGACATCCCTATTACGAATGTTTTGGTCGTTGTAGAAATATGTCCATCCATCAGTGAATTTGGAGCCATCCAACTTGACTTCTCATGTTCTGTTAGACGCATTCGATTTAATCGTTTCCATGTTGTTGTCCCTCGTATTCCCGTAAATATACTCATCAAAGAAGATCTTCGGAATTTCCTATAACAAAAACGAAAAACAAAGTCAAATATGTACATTCTCTACATGTAACATACCGATAGAGTGTTTTAAAGAAGATTACTAGGTAGTACAGATGCTGCACAAGAATCTCTTGGAAGAAATAAGGGAAATTTGGCATTTTCGGAAAAATGGATGGAAGATGATGAGAGGAAAAAATGGATTGGAAAAAAGGAATCAGCTGGAATTCGAAAAAATATGACATCCAATCGACGTTAGATGGAATTCGAAAAGACATGACCACACAGTCACAGAGGTAAAAGGGTCGAACTGGTAACAGGGTCGCAGGGTCAAGGGTCAAGGGTCGAACGGGTAAAAGGTTCGCAAGAGATAAATGGTGCGCATGGATCGCATGGTCGCATATATTGATGAATAGATGCGAACTCGACGAATTTATTAGGATGATAAAATGACAAAAACCAATCAAAACAATACATTTACAACGTCAAACTAATTAATTCCAAATGATGGTCGCATGGGTCGTATAGGTCGCATGGTCGAATATATTGATGAAAAAGATGCGAACTCGACGAGTTTACGGGTTTAGGATGATAAAATGATAAAAAAACAATCAAAATAATACATTTACAACGTCAAACTAATTAATTCCAAATGAGGGTCGCATGGGTCGTATGGGACGCATGGTCGTATGGGTCGCATGGTCGGATATATTGATGAATAGATGCGAAATCGACGAATTTACCGGTTTATGATGATAAAAGGACAAAAATCAATCAAAACAATACATTTACAACGTCAATCAACGGTTGAAATAGATTATGACCCATGTGTACCTAGTTGAGTTGTGTATAACCAATGCATGTGTTTCAAAAGTGATAATAGTGTTTTAAGAACTCGGTGGATGATTAAACAATACATTTAACATTTTGTTCAAATATCGATATTATTTATATTATTGTCTATATTGATTCTAAATTAGACATATATAACTCAAATATTGTAAACATTTGGTACCCTTGCGACCCATTTCTCCATTTCGACCCTTCCGACCATTGCGATCCTTACGACCCATTTATCCATTTCGACCCTTTCAACTAGTCTTTTCAATGTAGGCTACTGTTTTTTCCAAGTGCTAGCTATGCTTTTTATTTTACCAATGCCACATTCAAGACCTATATTAAAAGTTTATTTAATGCGGTCAATACATGCACCTTGGTCGTTCTTTGTATTTAGTGTCTTTCTGAAATTTTAGGAGTCCATTTATTTTTCGTTAAATATGAGTTTATAAATAGAGGTGGAAAAACCGAAAAGCTACAACGATTTGTAGCACCAAATCATCTCTTGTTTCGAGTCTTTCATTCTCTCAAAAGGGCAATTTCTAACATCTAACCCTAAACTCCCTGAAAAATCCCTTTTTTTCTCGAACTTCTTTTTGCCTTT
Organism: Gynandropsis gynandra; assembly: GCA_036759665.1. Classification (NCBI taxonomy): domain Eukaryota; kingdom Viridiplantae; phylum Streptophyta; class Magnoliopsida; order Brassicales; family Cleomaceae; genus Gynandropsis; species Gynandropsis gynandra. The sequence continues at coordinate 33,576,994 of CM071860.1, forward strand.
TTTTAACCGTTATGACCTTTGAGACCTTATGTAACCTTATGTAACTTTTGTGATATTTGTAACCTTTGAGACCTTATGTAATCAATATTTAAACGTTGAAAATGTCTTATTTTGCATCTATTGTTCGTAAGATTATGATCCAATATGACCCGTTATGCGACGCTCAATCGGATTAAATTAGAAACATGTTTAAACGGGAACCCATCCGACGCATGCAACCACATATGACCCTTGTACGACTCATGCGACCACACATGACCCATGTACGACTCATGCGACCACACATGACCCTTGTACGACTCATGAGACCCAATATGATCACATATGACCCATGGACGACTCATGCGACCACACATGACCCATGTACGACTCATGCGACCACACATGATCCTTGTACGACTCATGCGACCCAATATGATCACATATGACCCATGGACGACTCATGTGACCACATATGACCCATGGACATCTAATGCGACTACATATGACCCTTGTACGACTCATGTGATCCTATATGACCACATATGACAACATATGACCCATGGACGACTCATTCGACCATATATGAACCATGGACAACTCATGCGACCGATGTGACTCATGCGACCTATGCGATCCATGCGACCCATGTGACTTTCATGCGACCCTCATTTGATTGATTTTTGACATTTTATCATTTTCACCAAAATTCCCGCCGAATTTTTCACCAAAATTTGAAAAAACTTTTCGAATTCCATCTGACGGCAATTCGATGTCAGGGTCATGTCCTTTTGTATTCCAGTCGTTTCCTTTTTCTAATAACGACACACACACCCTCTCTCTAACTCTCATCATCTTCCATCCATTTTTACCAAAAATGCAACATTTCGTAGAAGCAGGGTCATCTTTTTCTGATGAGAGGATTTTCACGGTACCAGCCACGCGTTAAAATTTGGTCGTAGATGCAGTGGTAAGTGAACTCAAACCAATTTATTCGATTCATTAAATCTGGTCGTATATGCATTAGTTTGGCGTCATTGTAAATTTATTCGGTTATCGCAAACACTTCCGATAGAGTTTGCGAGGTTGAATGGTCTTTGCGGTAGACGAAGTAAGGTTAATCTGATAACCAATTACACAAAAATTTGGGAAGCACATCTAAGGCCCGTGAAACGCGATGGCGTTAGCATCACCATGGGTTGGACAAAGTTTTGTCAAGATAATGGCTTTAATGTAGGTTGTACTCTCAAAGTCGAACTGGACACCGTTCTTGATGATGTACCTTGTCTACTGCTTGCCCCTATAATCTTCATAGATTGAATTCCGTTGTATTTTGATTGCTTCGAACCTCATTTGAACAACAAATGAATGATGTGTGTTTGTGTGGCCTTTGTATCATTCACGTCAAGAGTAAAAGACTATCGAATGTTGGTTCATATATGTTTTGGGCATATTTTGTGGGCACACTTTGAAATGTGTTCCTTTTTTACATATGTTTCCCAAACCCTAGATTCATAGATTTGTCTGATTTTATTTATCATATTTCAATTATTTGACACCATAGTTATCTATATCAAACGAAGAACTTTCAGAGTTGCTCTAACGATTTCATTCGTCATATATGGCAAGATAGTATTTGTATAGATTCCTAAATAATATTATCCATTTTGGGTAGTTTCAACAAATTCTTGTTTAATTGGGTGTCGTTTTAATTTCCCTGATACAGTTCCACCACAAGATAAAAACAAGAACCGAAGCTGAACCATAGAAACGTTCATACGACTGATAAAAAAAAATCATCAATAACATAGAAGAACCAACCCGTTATGAGAAACTTCTAACAAGGCACACCATACCAACACTCGGAATTCTCACAGATGAGAATTTACCAACAGAAAAAAAGCCAGGGAGATCTTTCCCGGGTGATAAACATGTTTATGAGAGATATAAACTCATCCATTCTTCTATAATTAATGAAACAAAGGATCGCAGGGAACAAAGGGTCACAGAGGTACAAAGGTCGAAGGGAGATAAGGGTCGCAGTGGTCCAAGTGGTCGTAGAGGTACAAGTGTCGAAGAGAGACAAGGGTCGGAGGGGGACAAGGGTCGCACGGTCCGAAGGTCTAAAAAATGTTTACTCGTTGATTATGGAAGATGTAATTTGGTACATTGTTCTTTTTTTAACAGTTTATTTGTAACATAATTTTGGGAATGGATAAATCAACTTTGTACATTGTAATTTTTTTTAAATTATTCATATTATTTGTAAATAATTTGTAAATAATAAATTATTTTGACTATATTGTTAATATCGTTGTTTTTTGGATTTAGTATTATTGTAACAAGAGTCGTAGAGGGACAAGGATCGTAGGGGTCCAAGAGTTGCAGAGGAACAAGGGTTACAGAGGTCCAAATGTCGCACAGGGACAAGGGTCGCAGGGGTCCAAGAGTTGCAGAGGAATAAGGGTCGCAGAGGTCCAAATGTCGCACAGGGACAAGGGTCGCAGGGGTCCAAGGGTCGTAAAGGGACAAAGATCATAGGGGTTCAAAGGTCGCAGAAAGACAAATGTCGCAGGCGTCCAAAGATCACAGAGGGACAAAGGTCGTAAGGGTCCAATGTTCGAAGAGGCACAAAAATCGCAAGGGTCCTAGGATCGAACTGGATCGTACGGTCAAATCGAATCATTAGGTCACAGGATCGAACTGGATCGTAGGGTGAGACCGAATCATTAGATCGCAGGATCGAATTGGATCGCTGGATCAAAAGATCGTAAAGATATTTTAGAAATATCAACATTTATAAAGATATTATTTAAATTAAATTTTTTTTAGAAATGATATTTTTTTGAAATTTTTTAACTCTACGAAAATATTTTTGAAATGATCAAAAGTCTAGTAACATAGAATAATTAATAATGAAAGAAAAAAGATAACTATTTAATAATTATATCGTACGGACATGTATTTTTCCACTTTAGAGTCCACTGATAGTGGAGACGGTGGTATTAGGACGCGTGGTTTTGACGTTAGCGGTTTACAATTATTTTTGTTCTTTCTATAATTGTTTATGGTTTATCATAAGTATGTTGTAGGATATCGAGGCTTAGCAAGTAGATCGTGGATAAGCATTGATTAAGTGGTTTATATAAATAATAAAGACTATATTCTACAGCATTCAAATTTAATAATAAAATTGAAACCGAACTCAACCATTTATTTGGATTGAACTATTTCGTTAAATTTCATGAACTGGAAAACATATGGAACATTATTTTTTATTTAAAATGTTCTTCACTAGCAAAGTTGTCTTTTGCAATATACAGCACAATGACTATTTACAGGGAAACATTATATTTTAAATAAATAACTAATAAATTAAAATACATATATTAACTGAATAAATTAATATTTAAATTATATATATACATTTTATTGTATTTTTTTAAATCATCTTACACAAATATTTTTTTGGGTCTAGATAAAAATATACCTTTTTACAACTTTATTACATATAGAAACCGATAAAAATCCCAATGAATGAGAAAGAGTATATAATCTTAATCCATGAATAAAACAATAAAGACATGCATACAATTTTTATCCTAATTAGATTTCTAATTAATAAATAGAAAAAGGAAAAACAGCCTATTCCCCTTGATTTTCATGCTTTAGTTCTATTCTCCATCGATTTTGACCTTCGTCATATTCTTCCATCAATTTTCAGTTTCAGTCTATTTTCCCCTCGATTATCATGTTTTAGTCATATTTCCCCTCGATTTTGACCTCATCCTATTCTCCATCAATTATAAAAAATCTACCTAAAACCCCCTCCGATTTTGACCCAATTTTGACCAAATTTTGATTTCAATTTTGACTCAATTTTTTATTTTAATTTTGAACAAATTTTGATTTTAATTTTAATTTAAATTTTGATTTTAATTTTAATTTTAATTTTGATTTTAATTTTAATTTTAATAAATCAAGTTATTTTAATTTTAATTTTGATTTTAATTTTAATTTTAATTTTGATTTTAATTTTAATTTTAATAAATCAAGTTATTCGTAACATATAAATCCTACCGTTAACCATCAAAGCATAAGTTTTTTTATTTAATATTATCCCAAGACATCCTAAAATCGAATCAATAATTATATATTTGAATCAATAATTATAATCGACTAATTATTTAATTTTCAATTATATCATTTATTTTGATCTATCAGTAAATAATATTAATAAATATTTTTACAAATACATTTTTATATTGATTTTAATATCGAAATTTGATTAATTAAATTAGAATTCGACCATTTAAATTATGATAAACGGTATAACAACGGTAAATCTATAATTATTTTATTATTATAAATTAAATAAAAATATCCAATAAAATCTTATACAACACTCCGAGGTGATGGAACCAATATTTTAAGATGCCAACATGTGGCATGAAATTAATATCTCATGACCAATAACTAATTGGAAAAATCCTAAACCCTAAACCCAAAATCGAATCCAATTTTGTCAAAATTAAGATTAAATTGGGATTAAATAGAGTCAAAATTGAGTCAAAACTAGGTCAAAATTGAGTTATATTTGAATCAAAACTAAGTCATGAGATATTAATTTCATGCCACATGTTGGCATCTTAAATATTGGTTCCATCACCTCGGAGTGTTGTATAAGATTTTATTGGATATTTTTACTTAATTTATAATAATAAAATAATTATAGACTTACCGTTGTTATACCGTTTATCATAATTTAAATGGTCGAATTCCAATTTAATTAATCAAATTTCGATATTAAAATCAATATAAAAAATATATGTGTAAAAATATTTATTAATATTATTTACTGATAAATCAAAATAAATGATATAATTGAAAATTAAATAATTAGTCGATTATAATTATTGATTCAAATATATAATTATTGATTCGATTTTAGGATGTCTTGGGATAATATTAAATAAAAAAACTTATGCTTTGATGGTTAACGGTAGGATTTATATGTTACGAATAACTTGATTTATTAAAATTCAAAATTAAACCAAAATAGAAATTAAAATTAAAATTAAAATCAAAATTAAAATTAAAATCAAAATTGGGTCAAAATTAAAATAAAAAAATTGGGTCAAAATTGAAATTAAAATTTGGTCAAAATCGGAGGGGGTTTTAGGCAGATTTTTGATAATTGATGGAGGAATATGATGAGGTCAAAATCGAAGGGGAAATAAGACTAAAACATGATAATCGAGGGGGAAATAGGCTGCAACTGAAAATCGAAGGAAATAAGACGAGAGTCAAAATCGAGGGGAATAAGACTAAAACATAAAATGAAAGGGGAAATAGGCTGATTTTCCATAGAAAAAATACAAAATTATTGAAAACTGTTCTATTCATGTTGAGTGACATGTTTATTATTTCTTTTTGTACAAAAGAATAGGAAGGTATTGATGGATATTTCATATTTTTTTTTCGTATGACTGATAACGAATGTTTACTTTTTCTTGTCGATTCATTGAATCTCATGCTACACTCATTAACATTTTCAGGTTTTCATATCATTATTTTTCAATTTGATATTTCAAAATTTCAAATATTGGCATCTTCACGTTTTGAATTTCTTTATAAATTGTCGTCAATGTTTTCTAAATTTGTAAACGAATTAACACACATTAATTTGTGTGAATTATCCGTGTCGTAAAATTTGTTTTGGATGACTAATAAATATCTCAACTTAAAACCTATATTTCATTACTAATAAATATCTCGATTTAAAACCTATACTTTTTTTACCAATTTAAATTCATTTTTTTTTCTTTTGTGCCTACATCTTTAATACATTGACCTAGTACACCTTTGGAATAGCTAACATATATAACATGCAAAATCAAATCCAATGTACACACATCTTTAAATAACAAACTAGTTATGTACATGTTTAAACAACACACTAGTTTAGTTAAACTCTCGCCATTCCAATCTCTTAGCTTTTTTTTCACTTCCCTTGACGGTTTTGTTTAATGGACTCTCGGTATTATTTATATTGAACTCTGTAAAACTACATTCTTATAATTCGCCAACTCAACATTTATATAGTCACATTGATATTTATTAAAAAAATATCCGTTTTCCTTTTCAGGTAAATTTCACTATTAATCAAATATTCAAAATATGTCATATTTTCATTTCACAAGAATTCATCTTTATTCACCCATGCAATTCATAAAAGGTTAAAAAAAATATTATTTAGCTTATAGGGTTGTAATTTTGACAATAAAAGTATTTTTCTTACATGAATAGAGATCTATTTCGTATTTTAGTATTTTGGTTTGAAAATTTTCTATTTTCTAAAACTACATAATTAATAATTAATAGATCAGTTCACTAATTTTAAATGGCGTTTGGAATGAATAGAATGTAACACCAATAGATCTATTTTCTCTCTTTTTTTGCTTTTAAAAATTATGTGATCATTTATTTTCTATGACCTATTATGAATATAAAAATTAGGAAAAACAGCCTATTCTCCCCTTGATTTTCATGTTTTAGTCCTATTCCCCCCTCGATTTTGACCCTCGTCCTATTTCCCCTTCGATTTTCACTTTCAGCCTATTTCCCCCTCGATTATCATGTTTAGTCCTATTATTCCCTCGATTTTGATCTCATCCTATTCCCCCCTCAATTATCACAAATCTGCCTAAAACCTCCTCCGATTTTGATCCAATTTTGACCACATTTTGATTTCAATTTTGACCCAATTTTGATTTTAATTTTGACCCAATTTTGATTTTAATTTTGACCCAATTTTGATTTTAATTTTGACCCAATTTTGATTTTAATTTTGACCCAATTTTGATTTTAATTTTGATTTTAATTTTAATTTTGGTTTTAATTTTGATTTTAATTTTAATTTTAATAATAATAAATTATTATCTCATTTTTGACTTGATTTAATCCTAATTAATCCAAATTAAGTATAAATTGAAAATCCGATTTAATCCGAATTAAGTTAAATTGAGTCTAAAACTATGTCAAAATTGATTTTAATTTTGACCAAATTTTAATTTTAGTTTTGATTCAAATATAACTCAATTTTGACTTGATTTAATCCTAATTAATTCGAATTAAGTATAAATTGAAAATCCGATTTAATCCGAATTAAGTTAAATTGAGTCCAAAATTGAGTCAAAACTATGTCAAAATTGATTTTAATTTTACCAAATTTTATTTTTAGTTTTGATTCAAATATAACTCAATTTTGACCTAGTTTAGACTCAATTTTGACTCGATTTAATCCCAATTAAATCTTAATTTTGACAAAATTGGATTCGATTTTAGGTTTAGGGTTTAGGATTTTGTCAATTAGTTATTAGTCATGAGATATTAATTTCATGCCACATGTTGGCATCTTAAATATTGGTTCCATCACCTCGGAGTGTTGTATAAGATTTTATTGGATATTTTTACTTAATTTATAAAAATAAAATAATTATAGACTTACCGTTGTTATACCGTTTATCATAATTTAAATGGTCAAATTCCAATTTAATTAATCAAATTTCGATATTAAAATCAATATAAAAAATATATGTGTAAAAATATTTATTAATATTATTTACTCATAGATCAAAATAAATGATATAATTGAAAATTAAATAATTAGTCGATTATAATTATTGATTCAAATATATAATTATTGATTCGATTTTAGGATGTCTTGGGATAATATTAAATAAAAAAAAACTTATGCTTTGATGGTTAACGGTAGGATTTATATGTTACGAATAACTTGATTTATTAAAATTAAAATTAAAATCAAAATCAAAATTAAAATTAAAATTAGGTCAAAATTAAAATCAAAATTGGGTCAAAATTGAAATCAAAATTGGGTCAAAATCGGAGGGGGTTTTAGGCAGATTTTTGATAATTGAGGGGGGAATAGGATGAGGTCAAAATCGAGGGGGGAATAGGACTAAAACATGATAATCGAGGGGGAAATAGGCTGAAACTGAAAATCGAGGGGGGAATAAGACGAGGGTCAAAATCGAGGGGGAATAGAACTAAAGCATGAAAATCAAGGGGAGAATAGGCTGTTTTTCCTAAAAATTATAACATCACGTACTATTATATAATTAATTAACTATTAATTAATTATCTAATAACTTTTCAATTATCTTTTAATTGTACATAGAGTATAAACATTTTAACAGCTGTAATTGGAGACCTAATATTTATGTTGGAGAAGAAAATTAATAAATTTGGATGAAATTCTGGTGATGTGTAGTAACAAAATTTGGTATATTTCAATTATGCATTATAAGATGATAAGTAAATTATAAAATATTAAATATTCATAACCAGACGGCTTAGAGAAATGTTTTAAAGTAGACAATTAAAATCCAATCACCAAGGGATATGCAAAATAAGCCAATCAGCATTAAATTATTTTTAAAAATTAAGAAACATGATAATTTCTTAATTTTAATAGGTTTAAAATATTTGCATGATTGATGCTTCCAAGTGAATCATAATCACAGATTTCAGCCTTAATGACCAATACGCTCTCGGATTTTCCACCCAACCAATAAAAATAAGCAATTATTATTTTCTTCAACATGGGTGGGGAAGAAAGATTAAAAGATAGGATAAATTATATATACTATATATATATATTAACATAAAATGTAAAAGTAAGATTTTGTGTGTGGGCCTAAAGTTGGCTGGAAAAAGCCTTAGACTCACAATGCCAAAAATTAACCACTAACTTTTCAAGTAATTAATGATGAAAAGATCAACCTTTTTCTTATTAGTATCTTTAAATTACATTAAATATCTTATATTACGTGACAAAATATAAATAAATTTTTTTATTTTTTAGTATCTCACAATTTATTTTGAAATTCAATTTTTTATAGATTTTTTGATCTGTCGTACGAATTCTCTAGAATTATTCTAGAATATACGAATTTTAGTGATAAAAACGACGAGATTTAAATACACAATAAATAAAATTTTATTAAATCAATCACATGTTTTTAGATATATTCTCAACTAATATTTATAAATTTATTGAAATTATTGATTTATTATATATTTTATAATAGTAGTTTTACGTTTTTAATTGCACATATATATATATGTATATAAGAGAATAAATTTGTTTGACTTCTTCACAAATCTCAATTGAAAAATATTGTGAGATTCAATGAGTCGTAACTTTTCTTTTTTTCTCTCACTCGCTGGAAAAGATAGAAAATAACAACGAGAGTTTTACGCGTTCCCAATCCTTAAGAGTGAGAGAAAGATATTCACATCAGGGTTGTTGCAATTCGAATGAATCTTTCCGAGCTCAAATACAAGATTTGAGAAAATTTCTAAGCTAAATTTGAGTAGTGTGTGAGAAAGAGAGTAGAGAGAGAGATTGAACACAGTTATTTACGAGTTCGATTGAATCGTTGATTCAATCTACGTCTCGGAGAAAGAAAAGGGATTGATTCTTTAGAGTGTTTGTTTTTCGGTTACAAAAGAAAGAGAGAAAATATGTGAACGAAGAAGATGATACTGAGTTGTGCTCTCCTTGATCTGTTTCGATCTTTGCCATATTTATAGGCTTTCCCTCAACATTTCACCCGTTCCAATATTAGCCTCTTAAATCTGTAGTTTTCTTAATAGCCCGATTTTAATAAAGTAAGTGCACTTAAAACCCCAGAGTCTTTTCTTTGCCAAGTACACTTAACCCAACAAGTGCACTTAAAACACCAGAGTCTTTTCTCTGC
>CM071860.1:33590010-33615416 GCA_036759665.1 Gynandropsis gynandra
ACCTCCATGTCTGTGACATTTCCTTTCACTACAACAGCTTCTCCTCTTTCTTCTGAAACTTCTTTATGATATATCTTCCTAGCGTTACATTCTTTCTTGAAATGTCCACGCTTCCCACAAAACCAGTAATCTGCCTTCTCCCTGGATTTAGAGCGAGACCTGCCTTTCTTGCTGCCACGTTGATGACTATCCCGTTTCTCTGACCTGCCCCTGACTATCAAACCATCGGCATTAGATTTGTAATTCTTGCCTTGTGAAATCAGCTCCAGTTCTTTAGAACGAGCTGCTTCTTTCACCTCTTCAGGTGTAATGGTTGTTCTGGAATATTTCAGAACTTCCCTAAGCTGTTCATATGGCGCTGGTAATGAATTCAGAAGGTACACAACTTGGTATTCTTCTTCAACCTTAACTTGAAGGTTCTGCAAATCTGATAACATTTTCTGAAATACATCAAGATTTTCCTCCATTGTCTTGCTTTCATCCATCTTGAACCCTGATAGTCATTGCATTAGATACATCTTGTTTGGGAGTGATTGCTCAAGAAACTGTTTCTCCAACAGATTCCACAATCCATAAGCTGTCTTTTCTTGAATCACCTTTCTCAAAATCTGATCTGATAAGCAGAGAACTATCAAGTTTCGAACTCTTCTACTTCTTTCAGCTCTGGATATTTGAGCTTGTTCCCTGTTATCCTTTTCTTGGATTCTTGATCCTTGTTCGGTTAATATTGAAGCTATACCTGCAGACTCCATCATTGATCCTGATTCTACTCCTGAAATCGAGGATCTTTTTGGTGTCTTGAGCTCATCTTTGAGTTCTTCTTCTGCATCCATGTCCCACGTTGCGGGATCATCTGTTAGAGCTTCATGTAACCCCATGATTTCGAGACTGATAAGAATCTTTTCTTTCCACAACACAAAATCTCTTTTACCGTCAAACTTCTCCACATCTAATTTTTCATTGCTGACATTGAATCTTGAAACTTTAAACTTCTTGATTTTCTGCTTGCCTTCTTCTGAACCTTGAGCTCTGCTGCGTTCTCCCTGGTTTAGAACCAATAGCTCTGATACCAATTGTTGCAATTCGAATGAATCTTTCCGAGCTCAAATACAAGATTTGAGAAAATCTCTAAGCTAAATTTGAGTAGTGTGTGAGAAAGAGAGTAGAGAGAGAGATTGAACACAGTTATTTACGAGTTCGATTGAATCATTGATTCAATCTACGTCTCGGAGAAAGAAAATGGATTGATTCTTTAGAGTATTTGTTTTTCGGTTACAAAAGAAAGAGAGAAAATATGTGAACGAAGAAGATGATACTGAGCTGTGCTCTCCTTGATCTGTTTCGATCTTTGCCATATTTATAGGCTTTCCCTCAACATTTCACCCGTTCCAATATTAGCCTCTTAAATCTGTAGTTTGCTTAATAGCCCGATTTTAATAAAGTAAGTGCACTTAAAACCCCAGAGTCTTTTCTCTGCCAAGTACACTTAACCTAACAAGTGCACTTAAAACACCAGAGTCTTTTCTCTGCATCAAGTACACTTAATCCAGCCAAGAACTAGATTACATGACATCAAGGGTTAAACCTAGAATTCACTAATATGATAGTTCAAATTTCATCGTTATTGAGGTTACAAAAAAGAAAAAAAATAATGACTGGAATACAAGAGAAAACACTGATTTTTTGGAAAATCAAAAGCCACAAAACTCCACATTTTTTCTTAGCCTCTTTTCAACTTATCACCCATCTAGTGAACTCCATAAGCTATACATCACTTCTTGGATTTCTTCCCCACGTCTTCATCATCCTTGGGAAATCTTTAGCAAGCTCAAGATATCCTTAAACTTGCTAACATGCAAAACCTTTGTAAAGATATCAACTTGGTTATCATTGGTTGATATATTTCTGACACAAATTGTTCCTTGTCCTACGAAGTCTCTAATGAAGTGCAGCCTGACGTCGATATGATTTGTTCTTTGATGGAACATGTTGTTCTTGACTAGACATATAGCACTTTAAAAACCACAATGAATGTCCACTAAATCTTGGTTAAAACAAAGATCTTCAAGCAATCATTTCAACAATAATTCTTCCTTGATTGCTTCTTCCAGTGACATGTACTCATTTTCTATGGTCGACAAAGTCACAAAATAATTTAAACATATAACATGATATTGACTTTCTTCTATCAAAATCTAAGGCTAAATCATATTCACAATAACATGTAACCTTGAAGTCACAGTCCTTAGTGTAAACTAACATCAGATTGAGAGTTTCTTTTAGGTATCTAAGCACACACCTAACTGCTAAACAATGTTCATGACAAGGATAACTCATGAACCTTGATATCAGTCCTACACTATATGCAAGATCAAATCTAGAACCAATCACTCAATACATCACATTACTAACAACACTAGTATAGGGGACAACATCCATACCTTAGGTTATGTTTCTTGTGGATCCTTTGTTGAAGAAAGCTTGAAATGGGATCCCATTAGTGTCTAGACTGCCTAAGACTCACTCATGCTAAATACATTTAATAGCATACTCAGATAATTCCTCTGAGATAAGGTGATAATTCTCTCTTCTCTATTTCTGAATATATCCCTACCTAATATTCTCTTTGTCTATCCCAGATTCTTCATATCAAACTCATGAAACAGAAGTGCCTTTACCTTTCTAATCTCTTGCTTTTCTTTGCAGGCTAACAACATATCATCCATATACATGAGTAAGTAAATCATGCATCCTTCTCTAAGTCTCTAAGTGTAAATACATGTATTATGTTTGCTTCTTCAGAACCGTTGTTATAACATAAAATTTGTCAAAATGTTTGTTCCACTGCCTTGCACTCTATTTAAGTCTACATAATGATCTTTGTAAAAGATAGATCTTATTCCTATTTCCCTTATCTACAAAACCTTATGGTTGTGACATAGCGATGTGTTCATCCAAATTTATGTAACAAACGATTTTTACATTCAATTTCTCTAATTCTAGGTCTTGTGTTGCAAATATTGATATCAACACTCTTACGAAGACATGTTTTACTACAGGGAAGAAAATTTCTTGATAGTCAATTTCGTTTACTTGTGAGTAATCCTTTGCCACTAACATGACTTTGTATCTTGCATCTTCTTTGTCATGAATACTGAATTTTCTTTTAAAGATCCACTTACAACTCATTGGCTTCTTACTTGATGTGTTATCAATCATAATACAAGTTTATTCTTCATCACACATCTCTTCTTGCATGCCATCTTTCTACTTCTTAAGTGAATTGTGCATAGCTTCTTGAAAAGATTTGGGTTCATCATGCTCCATCTCGTTTGCTATTGTGAGAGTAAAGGTAATTGTATTATCTAATCTGAATCTTTTAGGAACTCTATTCACTCTTTGTTTTATCCCAAATAAGCCGATCATAATCCTTTAAGCTTCCATGATTATTTGTTGATTCAGACACCTCTCCTTTTCTGACTCTCTTTCGGAATCTTTCTTCTCATTTTCTTTCCTGTATGGAGTAAGACTCATAAGTGTAGTTCTACTGATAGTCTCCTCCTTAGGATTTTCTTTAATCTCTTTATGTTTTCCTTAAACACTTGTTCTTAAAACAAAACATCCTTGCTCACTACAGACTTCTTATCATCCAACAACCATATTATGTAACCCTTTTGTCCTTGATGATACCTAAGACAATCTCGTTTTTGGCCTTAAGTTTGTTTTTTCCTTGGTCGACATGGATATAAGGAATACATCCAAATCTTCTCAGATAATCATATATTGGTTTCTTGTTTGTCCACTTCTCTTTTGGAGTATTGAACTCAATTGCACTGGATGAAAATTTGTTAATCAAATGAACAGCTGTGGAGGCTGCCTCAACTCAGAACTTTTCTCGTTCACTAAGAAAACATCTTACATTATTCATCATTATCCTATTCATCCTTTTGTTACCCCATTTTGTTGAGCAGTGTAGGTGCAAGTGTGGTGGCTCTTAATCCCATGCTTTTTACACTAATCTTCAAAATACTGGTTGCAAAACTCTAATCCATCGTCTATTCTCAAACACTTTAACCTTTATAAATGTTTGCACTACAACCACAACCTTCTATTCCATAAAGCTACTAAATGCCTTGTCATTTGTCTTAAAGAAGAAAATCCATAATTTTTTGAATAATCATCTATAATTAATAAGAAATACTAACCTTTAGAGAGTGAGGGTTTCACGTGTGATGATCCCCACAAATCAACATGTACATACCCCAAAAAAACCTTGGTGATGTGTTTTCGTGGTCCAAATTTTAACCTTGTGGACTTTCTGAGTATATATTATTCACACATGTCTAGATTCTCAACACTAATCTGAGTTGAATGACCAATTTTACGAGTAGCTCCATACCTCTTACATTCATGTGACCCAACCTTCTATGCCACACTTTTGAGTCATCCTTGATATGTTTTATATTAAGAAGTTTGCATGTCATAGTTTCTCCATCATGAACATAACATCCCTTTTATCAAATTTGCTTTCAGAATTACTAGAGCTCCTTTTCATACTCTTAGATTTCCTCCTTATGACTTGTAGGTGTATCATTGTTGATCTAAGATTCATAAAGATATTAGGTTTCTCTTCAATTCTAGAATGAATCTTACATGACTTAACAAATTTTGAGATCCATCATGTAATCTGATTTTGACACAACCAATGCATTTTATCTCACATGTAATATTATTTTGAGATTGATTCTTGAAGGGTTTCAAACTAATCCTTCCTTGGGATCATATGAAATGTCCATCCAGCATCCAAGATCTATTGTTCTATTAGATCTTGATATGATATGGTAAAAACTTCAACCTCAAAAGTAGTTTATGTGATTGCATCATCTCTTCCCGATTCTCTCTCTTCCATATCCTTTTTCTTGTTTCTGCAATCATTCTTGAAATGATCTTCTTTTCCACAGTACCAATAATCAGTGTTAGATTTGATCTTGGACTTAGACATGCTCTTCTTCTTGTGTTTTCTGAGTGGTAATCCCTTTTTCAGTTCTTCTTCTAGCAACCAACCCTTCCCCTACAGAGCTTAGTCCATTGCCTTGAGCTTCTAGTTCATTTTTTTTATCTTGCTGCAACCTTACCCGTTTTGCAGTAATGGATGCCTTTAAATACTTAAACACATCCTTTAATTGGTCATATGCTGGTGGCATGAATTCAACAAGTAGACTATTTGATATTCACCTTTAACTTTGACTTATAGATTTTGTAAATCTGATAAAACCTTCCGAGAGTTGTCTAAGTTCTCTTCAATGGGCTTGTTTTCTATCATCTTAAAGCCATACAGTCTTTTCATAAAATAATACATTCATTTGAGATCTAATGTTTCAATACATTTTTTTCTAAGAGTTTCCAAACCCCATAGACTGATTTTTCTTGCACACCTTTTCATAAGATTTAATAAAAACGCTAAGAATAATCATATTCCTAACCTTTCTGCTACGCTCCTTTCTTGCATCCAGTTGAAAACCTTAATAAGTTCCTATTACAGTTCTTTGCTCAATCTATCTAATAAGGATGATCTCATACATGGTGTTGTTATATCAGTAATTTCTTTAGTTTTGTAGGAGCTCTTTCTCTGGTTATTATATCCTTAAGTTCCTCTTGTTCCCAAAATTCAGAGTTATCTTCAAGATTGCTATGTAAACCCATATTCTCCATACTTGTTCATACTTTTTCTTTTCAAATCATGAAGTCTCACTTTTCGTCAAAATTTTCAACCTTTAGTTTACAGACCATTGAGTTTGTTATCTTGATCACTAATCTTTCCAGTTAACAACATATTGCTTATGCTACTGATCTTGACAAGTTCTATCCCCCTCTTTCACTCGAGCTTCAGATTTTCAAAATTGCGTTTAAAAATCCTTCACACAGCGAGAATCATACATGATTTCAACTATCTTTTTTGAACTTGAGATGTCTTAGTATCGTAACCAAGAATCTCATCAATGAGAGATTCCAGATCCCGAACCAGACATTGATACCAATTGTAGAAGAATACACTTTTTCTTGACTTCTCGATAAATCTTGAGAGATTCATTAAATCACAATATATTTCAATTTCTCTCTCATCGAAAAAGAAAGAAACCAACAAACACCAGAAGTTTTATGTGTTTTCAACTTCTAAGGGTTAGAGAAAGACAATCACACAAAGATTCAGTCTAGAATTCACTAAGATGATATTTCAAATGTTCTGTTAACGATGTTACAAACAAAAACAAAAAGTAATAAATGTAATAGAAGAGAAAACATTGATTTTTTGCATGTCTTCTTCCTCTGGTTCCCTTGCTTTTATCAGAGGTCAATAACGATTTTAATGATTTGGAGAATGTTTAAAATAAAAAATATCCTTAGCTTTAAATGCACCGTTTCACTTAAATTTCAGATTAATAAACATCATCAATTAATCAAACAATTTATTCCAATCAAACGACAAAATCATTGGTTTCCAATACCAAAACTAAGGTGACCAGACTACTACTATATATATATATATATATATATATTGCAGCCTTATATATTAAGTTTAAGCCATAACAATTGATGAGTTTCCTTCGCATTTTCCCTATTATACTCATATTGGTGTATTAGTATTTTCATCACAATACAATATAATTTAATATCATGTTGATATTAGTGTCTTATGATCGTCTCGTTTAATACGTATTTCTCGCATGATTTTAGAGATGTTTATGACGATAGATGCGATGTTTACGTGTGACTTTGTATCCGTTTTACTCGTTTTCGTGTTTTCATGTTCTTACAGATTATAATGCATATTTGGTTCATTTTGGAGCTAAAGAGCATACACGGGACAAAGTATTAGATTCGAGGATCATAACGAAACAAACATGACGAGAAACAACACGGGTCGGGGAGGACTTCAGCTCGCGCGGACCTTGAAGCACCATCACAACCCATGTAGGGCACTCAATGTAGCCCGCAAGGGCACATTCCTTAGCCCGTGCGGGACCATTGGTCCAGCACGTCTAGCAGCTTCAGCACGGGTCGGGCAAGCCTCCAGCACGCGCGGGTGAAGTTTCAGCAAGGGAGCCCACGCGGGGCACACTCTCCAGCCCGCGCGAGTCGCGTCTATCACCTGCAGAAACAAGAAAAGAAAACTTGGCCAAACAAGAAAAGGAAGTGGTTAGTTGCCTACACAAAAATGAAACATGATTAGAGAAGAGGATTGAGAGCTATATGGCTGGAAAATGGAAAGGAAACGTGCCTACTTATCCAAGAATATAAACTAGTGCAAAGAAGAATGGAAAACTCACAGAAACAACAAGCTGCAACAAAGAGGAAAGAAGAGGAAAGGAAGTGAACGACCAAAGAGGAAAAAAGGAGAAAAGGAAAGAAAGAAAAGAGGAAAGACAAGGAGGAGAGCTAGGGATTCGTTCACTTAAGTTTTGGGAGGAACAAGACACACGTTGGAGAGAGGGAGTTGCAGAGAGAGTAGAGAGAGGAGCTGTTCGTGAGTTCTTGCGGAGGAGATATTCAAAGGGCATTGGAGATCAATTTAGGACTTCAGTTTCGTTTGGTTTTTATGTTCTTTAGACTTTATACTTCGATTATGTTGTTTGCTTTTGAACGCATGAGCGAGTAGTCATTTTGTTCTAGAGGAAGGGATTAGCCCATGGCTATCCCAGAACCATTTTGATTTATCTTTGAATGTAATTTCCCGTTTTCGTTTATATATTCTCTGTCTGAGTACTTCATTGACTTGTATTTGCGAAGACCGAGTAGATGCATGTTTTAGAAACTTAGGAGAAGGACCGAAATGAGAATTTTAATTTCGGATAATCAAATTTAGAACAACCGAGGTTAGGCCACGAAAGTAGGGTAGCAGCGGTTGAGGGTAAAACGGATGTATCACATAACTTATGGGTTTAGCATAAGGTGTCAGCCACAAAAGTAGGGGATAACTTGACTAGATCATGTGTCTATGCCTTAGAGAGAGAGTAGATATCATATTAGGATCGTCTATCTTAGATAACTTGATCGGGATTGCATAATTAGATAGGTAGATTGTTGGTTTCAGTAGTGTTGTGGTGAAACCGGATTTCTAGAACATTTTGTCTCACTGTTAAGAACTCGTTAGTTTATTATTTTTAATATTTCAATTTTAAAACCAATAGTTGTTCGTTTGCAAGTTTGATTCGTAGTTTGAATTTAAGTTGTGTTGCGCAGTCTTTGTGGGATCGACACCTAAAATACTACACATGTGTCGTACACTTGTAGATAGTTTAAATTAATATCTGTTTAATTTTGAATCGCATCATCTTATCAATAAAAAAATTGATAAAGTTTATTAACAATTAAATGAAACAAATTATGTTACAATTAATAAAATTTCGGAGGAGTAAAAAATTAATAAAATCGAGATAGATTAAAGTGCTTTCGATTCAATTATCCACATTTCACAATAAATTACAAGTTAATTTATGAAAATTTACGAAAAAGTATTTTGGGAATATTATTATCTTTTTATAATGGATCTAAAGTAATGGATTTGGTATCTATAATAATATTTCAATTATTTATTAAAATAGTTTTTTTCTCTTTATTATTTTAAAGGCGTGCCTAATTTTTATTTTTTTAACGTGTGCCCAATTCTTGGAATCAAAGTTTCATTTTTGGCACATTTAGGACGGCTTTTTAAAAAAAGCAAATAACTTGTAATATCCAATTTCCCATCATTTTCTTTAACAAACCATAATAATGTATTGGAATTATAATGTCCCGTAGGCCCTCATATATTATGGTGTTTTAATTGTTTTTATTATCTTTAATGAGAATACTTTTTGCACATGATTTTAATAGTAGATTTTCTAAATTTTGAAATGTCAATTAAAGTTTAGATTTGTCTATAATACAAAAAATATATGTAGGTGATTATTTATATTTTTAATCTAGCAACTGATTTATGTAAATATAAGAATTTTTATCTGGTTGTAAACTGAACATCTAATTCAATCTAAACCAAATCAAAATCATTTCTTTGAATATTATATATTACAAGTAATTTCAAAAATGATTTCAAGATAAATAACATTAAATATTTATATTTTTTAATATTGTAATTATTAATCACTATTGTTCAACAAATTCATATATATATATATATATATTAGTAAGATAGTTATAGAATTATTTAGGAGACAATGCTTTTTAGTTGTTTTGAAAATTTAAAAATAAATTATAAAAGGTCCATTCTTTATTCTATAAGAAAATTTCGGAAGAAGAAAAAGAAGAAAATTTGAAAGCGACCATGTTTTGTTCCTTCCTTGCTGAAAGAATAAGCAGCGCATTATAGCAAAAAAGAAGATAATTGGTTCAGGAAATCCGGTGGGTGCCTACAGTTGATTTTGATTGTTTTGAGGCCATTTATAAATAAAGAATTCTATAGACCAAATTTTAAAATAAAATAAATAGAGAATTAATAAAAAGTGGAAATGGTTTGTGACTTGTAAGTTGTAAGTTTACTCGTTAATTATTTGACTTCTCTTGCACTCATAGCGTCGCGGATCTCTAATAAAAAAAAAACATTTCTATTGTCATATTGAGTTGCAAAACCAAAAATTGGAGAAACATATATGAGCTACTTTTTTACTAATAAAATACCAAAATTAAAATTATTTGATAAACAAAATAAATTTCAATTTGAATTCATATCTATTTTATATTAAAGAAAAATTGAAACAAACAATGAATCGACATATGTGATACATTTTGGTATCAGATTTTGATCATATAGAATCTTTTTTTTATTGAGGATAACACAATACACAATTAAATAAAAATAATTAAAATATAAAATATATTAAAAATAATATGTAAAAATAAAATATCTTATAAATATATTTTATGATTGTTTATAATTTAAAACTTATCTATAATAACACCATTTTTTATTGTCCTATATAAATATTTTTAATATAATATAAAAACAATCATTAAAAAATCGAATACAAATGCGACTATGTAAAATTCTATTCACAATTTATATTACCTTTATTTTTTCATTTCAAGTTTTTAAGCAATAAAAAAACTAACAACAAAACTTCAATAACAAAATATGGAAGTGGAGGATTTTAAAATGAAAAGAATTGGGATCAAATCCTAAAAGTTGTTTCTATATTTTTAAAATAATAGAACAAAGTTATTTTTATATTTTTTAAAAAATAGTGTTATTGGAAGCATATGATCCCAATAACACCAAACTACAATCGTCCATGAGCATGTGTGTTACTTTTTAAAACATTGGATTGGATTTTCTTTTCTCTAGGTTTTGACATGCATTTTAGAACGTTGTACGTCTTTTGTCTGACTTTGTTCATAGTCGTTCGACATTCTTTTCGTTTAATATTAACTGTACGATTTAAATTTTTACGATTGGTTTATATCTAATAGATTTAATCGGCTGAATGGAGAAATAATTGAAGAGAAATGAGAGATGAGTTTCGAATATAAAACATTTTTTTACAAACCATCAACAAGAATCTCACCGCTTTGAAAATAGGAATTTGGACAACAAGACCAATGTTAAGGCAGACAACTCATGCCCAAACTGCAAGGTAAAAATGATCCCCTACCCCGAAATCATGAACCACCCGAGCAAAAGAGTCATTGTAATTTGGGTCGATGGTGAGTATGAGACTACAACAGCGAGGAATGTTGATCCCACAGATGTGAGAGTATCATATGACTCAGACGAAGACTATGAGGTAGCTAGACAAGAGAATGCTGATCCGATAGAACAACATGAGAACATATTTTACACACGAGGAGTAATCAAAGATAAAGTGTGCGCTATTATTGTTGATGGTGGCAGCTGCACCAACGCCGTTAGTACATCACTCGAATAGAAATTGAGTATAATAACCTTCCAACACTCAACGCTTTTGGTTGAATAACAATGGAAAAACTAAGTACATCAGGTAAAGATGCTTTTTAGCATCAGAAAGCATACAAATGAACTTCTTCTGATGTATTGCCGATGCAAATGAGACACTTATTGATAACAAGACCGTGATAGTTCGATACTCGACCACAACACATCAATTTCAACAATAAATATTCTTTTGAAATCAAAGAAGAGAGGTCTGATTGGTACCCTTAATGGCGAATGAGGTCTTTGAGGATCAACTTAATATGATAAAGAGCGAAAAGAAGAGAGGTCTGATTGGTACCCTTAATGGCGAGCGGAGTATTTTGAGAGTCAAAATTTAGTTTGAGCCTTGGGAATTCACTTTGAGTTGTTCTTGAGCTTTGAACTAAATTGAATCGGAGAAATCGAGAGAAAGAAAGGCGAGTGAGTGAAAGAATTTGAGTGGAACACTTTATTGAGAGATTTTGAGGTTTTTTATCTTCTTTTTCTGTTGCCTTTTCTATTTTAACTTTTAAATGTCTAGTTTTTGGAGTTAACACGATGAACCACCTTACAGTGAGGGAGTTGCCTTGATAGAGAACCAAATAACTTGGTCGGATGGAGGAAAAACACGTGGAAATCGCCCAAAACAACCACATAGGAGGCCAAAAGTAGCTCATCATCCATACCCTCTAGACATACTGAGGTGCTTTACGAGGGGTATGACCGTTCCATGAGGAACAATAAACGTGTAGGAGATCCATTCGATGATGACATCTGTAACATCAAGATATAGATTACTCTAAGCACACACCTAATTGCTAAACAATGTTCATGACATGGATTACTCATGAACCTTGATATCAGTCCTTAATTTCTCTCCCTCACTCGCCTTTTAAGTTTTGTTTTCGAGTTACTATAAGGTTTCGATTTTCTATTATTTTCATCTTATTCACAAGAACATCGGTCTATGATTATATCAAATTGGTGTTGATAAAGTGGTTCATCAGGTATGGGTTACAATAATTGAAGTTCCATCACCAACATAAACACGAGGTCCGACGTTTAAATTTAAAATGATATCAAAGGTACGTGGTCATGATGTGAAATAGGTCATGGATCTCGTGTTCATGTACCATGACATGTCCGAGTTGTCATATGATTCATTATGTTGATTGCATGGATAAGATCTTATGACTTGAGCAGAAAAGTTAGTGCATGTTGAGGCGGACATCAGACCAGGGTAACTTGAACCATGAAGACGGCAATGGTTTATGTTTTATTGGTCTGCGGTGCAGTGTGGAGTTTTCCATGGTGCTGTCCATAGTGTGGACCTGCGGTAGTGACCAATGCACGATAGAAATGATCACCAACCATAGAGGGTGGGGTGGTTTTGTAGTTATCATCCCTACTAAGGATATGGTGGAGCGAGGAATAAATATAATGGCAAGTGACGAACCTAATTAAAATAAAATGGATTTATATTTTGTTATTACAATTTTGTTCTTTAATTTAACTTTTATAAACAATTGTTTATATAACTAAAAAAAATTAGACATTCAAAAATAATAATTCAGATATTTAACCCTATAATTTGTATTTGAGTTCAAGGAATATCCGATTTCAAGTAATAATATTTGTATTTGACCTTTTTAGTAATTGAAATTTTGAATTGGATATAGATCAATGTTAAGAATATTTGGCACACGTGTCTAATCTAAATACATGGTTTAAAATTATATATTCATTTGAGCAAAAATCCTATAATGATATTATCGGGTTATTGGGCCTGGTTAGGCCTGTGCGCGGTAAAAAGGATAGTCGTTTCGGCAAACTCCATATACCGTAAACCTACGTCGTTTCAATGAACTTAAACTCTTCTCCCTCCACAGAGACAGATTAAACTACGTCGTTTCGCGATTCAATGCTCCGCTCTCCCTCCGAGTTCGAGTTGACATCGTAACCGTACACGTGACACGTAACGAATATATGTCCATCGTCGGCCGTTGAGTTCAAAATTTCAGGTGTGCGAACAAAACGGATATTAAAAAAAGAAGAAGAAGAAGAAGAAGAGTATGAACGTTACACCTTTGTCTCTGTGAAATCCTAATCTTCAACAACAATCCCATCTTCACGTTGGTTCTGTTGAGGCTCCAGAGTCTCCGGCGTTGTCGCTTTTTACCGGTGTCCGTCTCCGGCGCACTCCGACTGTTTGATTTCTCCCTCGCCCGATCTTTTACGTGAGTGAAATTACATTCTTGAATGTTACTTCTGTTTCGTCTGCTTACCTTTTCTAGATCTTATTTCAGGTGCGTGTGTGTTGGATTCACAAGTATGTGTATGTTAGTATGAACTTTGTGTAGTTTAAATTCAGTAGGATGAATATTAACAGGGATTCCACTTGTTTCTTTTATTTTGTTTTGGCTTTTCTGAAGATCGGATGAGTAGGTTTGGATAAAAATAGAAGGCAAAGAACTGCTTATTTCTGTGAAATTGAGCTGTTCATGAAAAATCTGTCTTCTCTTGGTGAAAAATACAGTTTTTGCAGATGTATGGTCGATTTATGCCATTTTGTCTTACAAGTATCTGTTTCCAGTCTGTTTTTTGTATAGAAATGATGGGAACCCCGAGAACGCCGTTAAGTAAGATAGACAGAACGATTCTGTCTACTCCAAGTGGGTCTAGAGTTACAGAAGAGAAAATTCTTGTAACTGTTCGGATGAGGCCATTAAACGGGAGGGAACTTGCTAAATACGATCTTATTGCGTGGGAATGCCCGGATGATCAGACCATTGTATACAAGAATCCAAATCCTGAGCGCCCAGTAGCAAGATATTCATTTGGTAAAATTATGCTTGTCTATGTATAATGTGTTTCAGGAGTTGCTTAAATGATCTGAAATGTGGTAAGATTCTCAGGC
The DNA here is from genome assembly GCA_036759665.1 of Gynandropsis gynandra. Taxonomy (NCBI): domain Eukaryota; kingdom Viridiplantae; phylum Streptophyta; class Magnoliopsida; order Brassicales; family Cleomaceae; genus Gynandropsis; species Gynandropsis gynandra. The sequence continues at coordinate 33,603,852 of CM071860.1, forward strand.
TTCTTTTTCTTCCTTTTGTTCTATGTTAAGACAAAGTGTTCGAGCAAACTTGCTCAACCCTGAAGGTTTATGAAGGTGGGGCTAGGGATGTCGCGTTGTCTGCTTTAACTGGAACTAATGGTAATAAAACACTTTTGTAAAAGCTATTCAGCTAAGACTGTCTAGCTTTCTTCATGTTGAGTAAGTTTTTCCCATTCCTTCAGCAATGCAAGTTCGTCTGTATTTGTTGCAGCAACTATATTTGCTTATGGTCAAACTAGCAGTGGCAAGACATTTACAATGAAGGGAATTACTGAATACGTTGTTAAAGACATATATGAACACATACCAAAAGTGAGTATCCTTTTATATTTGCCTATTTCTCTTCATCTTAGTCCTATAATGCGGTAATATGTTATCCAATAAGTGAGATATGCTGAATTGGACTTTTTACTTCTACACAGACTCTTGAAAGGAGTTTTGTCTTGAAATTATCTGCCCTAGAGATCTACAATGAGACTGTGATTGACCTTTTAAATTGTGATACTGGACCCCTACGGCTGTTAGATGATCCAGAGGTATGTGAAGGGTCAGCAAAAGTAAGTTGAATGTTGAACCAGACAGGTACTAACTTTGTTTAGCTTGCAGAAAGGAACCAAGGTGGAAAATCTTGTAGAAGAAGTCATAGAAAGCAGTCAACACCTAAAGCATTTAATTAGCATCTGTGAAGGTAGCTTCCTAATTATCGTTTGATTATCTTCCTAAACATATGATGTTTTAAGTATACTACATGTAGAGGTTTTGCTAAGCGTCATAGCCTAGTGATAAATTAAGGAAACATCGGAATGCCTAGAACAATGATGATATCATGCTTAAGATGTGAAACATTGTTTCTTTCAAATGGGGCAATGTTGAAGCGTTTGTTCCTGTTATTCAGATGAAATATAATATCATTGTTTCTTTCCAATAATATGATTTAACATATGCCTTTACAGCCCATAGGCAAGTAGGAGAAACCGCTTTAAATGATAAAAGCTCAAGATCACATCAGATTATTCGGTTGGTAAGGTTTTCTGCTTGTATGATTTGTAGCATATGTAAAAATATAAATTTGAGTGCCTGATCATATGATTGCATTTGAAAGTGGCTTTCGTCCTTTCCTCAAAATTTTTAACCAGTGTAGAATTTATTAGTTTTCAGTTCTTACTTCTTATCTTTTGATATCCAGACCATTGAGAGCAGTCTCAGGGAAAAAGCAGGACGCGTGAAATCTTTCTTGGCAACTTTGGTATATTCATTACTTCTATTTTTGTTACAGATTTGTTCTGTTAACTAAGACAAGTTATACAATGGCGCAGAATCTTGTTGACCTTGCTGGAAGCGAGCGTGCTTCTCAAACAAATGCAGATGGTATCAGATTAAAGGAAGGAAGCCATATTAACCGTAGCTTATTGACACTTACAACAGTTATCAGAAAACTGAGGTGAGGAAGCATTGAAGACTAGAAAACATGATATTTTGATGAACTTTTCCATCATCAGAGAATGTCGAGGAAATTGCAAAAATACGTCATCCTTATTGATGTCAAGTTTTCCTGCTTATGCATACAATGTATAGGATATATTAATTAACTCCAACATTCGAGCTTAATCACAACAAGAAGTCCATATGATACATGATGCTCTGCTCTTAAACTACATCTATATATTACGATTTTAAACTGTATCCTATGCATAAGCAAGAAAACTTTACAACAAAAGGACGTTGTATTTTTGTTATTTCCTTATCATGCTCTGCTGATGGACATGTTCAGCAAACTGTATTACAGTTTTGATGGATTTCTTGATGTGATTAAGCTCGAATGTTGGAGATATTTAATATCAACTATTGTTTATCTAATGTGTTGTATTAAAGGGAATGAGAGTAATATACTGTTTCATCCTGGTCAGCAGCTATGTCAATAGACCTATTTCCTTACATTTTCTTGAAGATATTTTCCCTTTGTTGTTATGCTGGTTGTAGTTCTGGGAGAAAAAGCGACCATGTGCCATACAGAGACTCAAAGCTCACGAGAATTTTGCAAAATTCACTTGGGGGGAACGCAAGGACTGCAATTATATGCACAATCAGTCCAGCTTTGAGTCATGTTGAACAGACCAAAAAGACATTCTTATTTGCCACAAGTGCAAAGGAAGTCACCAACCGCACTAAAGTAAACATGGTACGTAAGTTAAAAAAGAGATCAAGCTAATTGTGCTGTATATAATACTGAGTTCAATGGTTTCTATAGGGGGCTTTAATTATGATTTACTATCTAAATGTGTAATTTCAGACAAGGGCTCTGAGTTTCATTTATGCAATAGAGATGCATTTGGCATCCTATAGTTACGTATTTGGTCTTCAAAACCAGCATATGTTCTCTTTCTTGGTTCGTTTTTGCTGTTTTATAGATGACCATTATCCTAGGATAGGATATCTCAGTTCTAGATACCCATGCATTCTTCTCAGCTTAAACAATTGCAGCCGGTTCTGCTCACACGGGAAAGAACGAATATGGAAACTTTACAAAGATCCTTGTCACCTGTAAATCTGTAGTCGGCTCCCCTTTATAAATCTTGTGATAGGATGGCACAGTTCTAGATACCCATGCATTCTTTATTGTTCTTTTGCTTCAGCTTTCTATGCATCACTGATAGGAACTATATACGTTGTTTTTGCTTGTACCTTTATTTAAAGTAAACAATTTGTTGGGTGAGGTGAATTTATTTCATATTTTCTTACAGGTTGTTTCAGACAAAACTCTGTTAAAACACTTGCAGTGGAAAGTAGCGAAACTTGAATCAGAGTTAAGAAGCCCTGAGTCCAGTTCCTCTTCCTGCCTGAAGTCTTTATTACTTGAAAAAGAGATGAAAATCCAACAGGTACAGAATTATGTTCTTACTAATTATGCTGCTCATCTTGGTTTGTCCATTAGGTTTTTATTTACCATCTGAAAAATATACTCGGAAAATAAAATTATCAGAGGATGCAGAATAATCACTGTGTTTTTGGTAATTAATAACAGATGGAGATGGAGATGAGAGAATTAAAACGTCAAAGAGACCTTGCACATTCTCAACTTGATCTAGAAAGAAAGGCAAAAGAGCTGAAGGTAAATGTGCTACTATGCTATAAAAGAATTTTCCGGCTTGATGACATCTTACACGAACATTCTGAATTGTTGCTTTCAGTGTTCAAATGGGCATGAGCCTTGTTCTCAAGTGGCAAGGTGTCTTACCTTTCCCTCGGAGCAAGCCACTGTTTCAAACAAATCTGTACGGACAATTCGCAGAATGGATCTTGGTGAAAGAAAGCAAAATTTGAGGCAGTCATTAACCTCAACAGATCCAGCAACTCTTGTACAGGAAATCCGTCTGCTTGAAAAACATCAAAGGAAGTTGGGGGAGGAGGCAAATCAAGCACTTGAGCTGATTCACAAGGAAGTGACATCTCATAGACTGGGTGATCAGCAAGCAGCAGAGAAAATTGCAAAAATGCTGTCGGAAATTCGTGACATGCAAAAGAGTAGCCTAGTATCCGAGGAAATAGTAATAGGTGGCGAGTCTAACTTGAAGGAAGAAATAACTCGATTGAACTCTCAAGAAATTGCATCTCTGGAAAAGAAGCTTGAAAGTGTTCAGAAATCTATTGACATGCTTGTCTCCTCATATCAGACTGATGATCAGACTCCAGAATTCAGGACCCAGATGAAAAAGAAGAAAGTTCTTCCTTTTGGCTTAAGTAACAGTCCTAACATACAACATATAATCCGAGCACCATGCTCACCCCTTTCGTCTTCTCGGAATTCAACAGGATATGAGACTGAAAATAAGGCTCCTGAGAGGAGTGATGTCTCTGCTACTCCTTCAAAGACAGATGCCAGTCATAGTCGCACTCCATCAAGGGAAGGGACTCCAGTAGCTCGACAAGCGAACTCAGTTGATGTTAAGAAAATGAAACGTATGTTTAAGGTTGCTGCTGAAGAGAACATCCGTAACATCAAAGCCTATGTAACCGGACTGAAAGAACGGGTAGCGAAACTTCAATATCAGAAACAGCTTCTTGTTTGCCAGGTGAGCTCAACTTGTGACTCTTCCGCTTTCCGCTTATAGTCTTGCTCTTATTCTGGCTCTCAAATTACCGAAAATTTATTTTATTAGGTGTTGGAACTGGAGGCAAATGAGGCTGCTGTAGCTTCCGAGTCCGATTTGGTGGAAGAATCCCTTGTGTCATGGCCTTTATGCTTCGAAGAACAGAGAAAACAAATCATCATGTTATGGCATCTATGCCACATCTCCATCATTCACAGGACACAATTCTATCTGCTGTTTAAAGGTGAAGAAACTGATCAAATTTACATGGAAGTCGAGCTCAGGAGGCTGACATGGTTGGAACAGCACCTGGCCGAGCTTGGAAATGCCAGTCCTGCACTTCTCAGCGATGATCCTGCAAGCTATGTGGCATCAAGGTAACTCCCTTTTCTATCTACCCTTACATCCATCAGATTCCTTGATCATGGGAAGATTACAAAAATGATTATGTACAAGGTAAATCCGTTGTCCATGTTAAGTAATCAAAACAGTGTAACCATACACACTAATCACTATTACGTTGGTCTGAATATGGTTTGGTGCAGTGTGAGAGCTCTGAAGCAAGAGAGGGAGTATTTGGCAAAGAGGGTGAACTCAAAGCTAACAGCAGATGAAAGAGAGACGCTGTATCTGAAATGGGACGTCCCTCCTGTGGGAAAGCAAAGGCGAACCCAATTTGTAAACAAGCTGTGGACGGATCCACACGACATGCAGCACGTGAAAGAGAGCGCTGAGGTGGTGGCGAAGCTCGTGGGGTTCTGCGACTCGGGCGAGAATGCAAGGAAGGAGATGTTCGAGCTGAATTTTGCAAGTCCTTTGGATAAGAAGACCTGGATGGGATGGAACTTCATATCGAACTTGTTGCATTTTTAGCTCCTTCTTCGGGAGTTTCATTCTTTGAGCTATTACGGTGAGAGGAGATGTTCTCTCTCTATTAATCACCAGCTAATCCCAGTTATTGCAAGAGCTCATCTGTTGCGAGGCTTTTGGTAAGACAAGACTATATGTATGATTCTACATTCTGTATCTTAACCAATATAGAATTACCTAACATAATAATCCAAACTCAATCAATCTTATAATAAAATCATAATAGGGTTCAACATCGAAATATTCACTCAGCAACAGATCAGATCGACCATGCCTTGTTTGTTTGACATCAAAATACTCTTTTTGCGTATGTTGATGTTATCAATATAGCTGATAATGATAATCATCCCATTATTCACATCAAATCCTCTTCCTGCCTGAAGTCTTTATTACTTGAAAAAGAGATGAAAATCCAACAGGTACAGAATTATGTTCTTACTAATTATGCTGCTCATCTTGGTTTGTCCATTAGGTTTTTATTTACCATCTGAAAAATATACTCGGAAAATAAAATTATCAGAGGATGCAGAATAATCACTGTGTTTTTGGTAATTAATAACAGATGGAGATGGAGATGAGAGAATTAAAACGTCAAAGAGACCTTGCACATTCTCAACTTGATCTAGAAAGAAAGGCTGAACTACCTTGTTGCTACCAAGGAATATTTGTTTGTTTCTTCTATTCCATGGTTTACCAATAAAGTTACATCGTTTTCATATTTTTGTACTTTTAAAACTTTTGTTATTATTTCTCACATATATAAACATATACGTATATATATATATATTAATGGAATACACATACGTGTACATATTTTATCAAGGAATAATCGCATTATGGGTGACATGGTCACCTCCGATTTCAGGTGTTGAGGCGTGTTTCCAAAATAACCGTTCATCTTAAAAAAAATTGTTTATTTTCTGATTAATTTTGGTCGTTGGATGACAAAATTGTTAGCATGGTCCATGTGACACTGTCATATCGATTAGATGCATTTGAGATTAGGTTGTAATAGATGGTTAGATTGTGCCATCGACAGTCTTGGTATAACAGAAACGAATAGTTGAATATGGTTATGTGTTGCCTCCCAAGAGGCTAAATGACATTTAGGTCGGCCATGAGCGCAGTGGGAACAAGGTTCCCAAAAAGCCAACCCCGGAACATGTCCCCTCCGAAAAGGCTGAGCTATATTCAACTGACCATTATCGCGGTGGGAACAAACTTTAATCTCATCCCTAGTCTGAGATAAAAGTACAATCCAAAGATTGTATTGCATAACAATATTGATACATGAGTTTATATACAAGAGGTTTGAAATAGATTTGCCCTAACTGAATCGTTAGATTAAGGTGACTGAATCCTTAGATTAAGCTAACTAAATATATTCTCAATATCCTCCTATATGCCCCCTCAAGATGGATCACCATTGGTGAGTCCAATCTTGACACAAAGGTTGTGGAACGTCATGCATGACAGAGGCTTCGTTAGCAAGTCCGCAAGCTGGTCAGCAGAAACAACATGCGACACTCAGAGAAGTCTAGGCTATACTTGACTTTGAACAAAATGGTAGTATAATGTTATGTGTTTCATCCTTGAGTGAAAGACGGGATTCGAGGAGAGATAGATAGCACCAATGTCGTTACAATATATCACTGCTGAGTTCGGTAAAGGAACACCAAGTTCTTGAAGAAAATTGGCAATCCAATAGAGTTCTGCGGAGGTGTCTACAATTGATTTGTATTTGGTCTCCGTTGAGGACAGAGACACTGTCCCTTTTGCTTCTTCAACGACCAAGAAATATGGTGTTTGCCGAGATAACTATATAGGCTCCTATATATGCAAAATCATCCTTGTTGCCACCCCATTCTGCATCACTAAATGTGTGTAACGTGATAGAATTACTGGCCGAGAACAATGTGTCCAATTTTTTAGTGCGAGATAGATATTTTTAAGGCACATTTTGCATTTTCCAATGATCCATAGTTGGAGCATGCATGAACTGTGATAGACGTTTGACAACAAAATTTATATCCGGACGAATAAATGAGAGATACTGAAGACTCCCACGACCATCCGCTATTCAATAGCATCCAGTAGAGGTTCCCATGATGTGACAGTGAGTGGCCGACTAACACCATGGATGATGTGATAAGGTTTGAATAGGTCATAGCCGCGCGGTGAAGCAGATCGGTCACATAATTTGTTTGTATAAGAAGAACACCATGAGTTGTCCGAGATGCTTCAATACCCAAAAAGTAAGAAAGTTCTCCAAGATCTTTGAAGGAGAATTCTAAAGAAAGGGAGTTGATGAATGTGTGTACCTTAGCGGGATAGCTTCTTGTGATGATTATTTCATCGACATAAACCAAAACAATCAGTCGTGTGTCACCATCTTGTAGAATAAACAAGTACTTGTCTGTAAGGGAATTTGAGAAACCAGTCGAATGAAGAAACTGTCGTAGCTCCGAATACCATGCCTGAGATACTTGTTTAAGGCCATAGAGAGCCTTTTTGACTTTGCACACAAAATCAGGTCTGTCAACAAAGCCTTGCAGTTGTGCCATATAAACCTCGTCAGAGAGATTTCCAGGGAGAACGGCGTTATTAACATCCAACTGTCGTAAAATCCAGCCATGTGAGATAACAAGACTGATGACAATGTGTATTATTGCAGGTTTGACGATGGGGTTGAGACTTTCATGAAAATCGTTTCTCGATATTTGACGGAAGCCCTTAGCCACAATCCTTTCTTTGAAACGATTAACAGTCTCGTCTGGTTTCCGTTTAGTGCGAAATACCCACTTGCATCAACAATATTTTGTGCCTTCGTTTTCGGAATTGAGTCCTTGGTTTGATTGTGCAGAAGTGCATCAAATTCTTCATTCATAACACGACACCACTGCGAGTTCTAAAGAGCTACATAGACTGTCTTAGGTCCGTAGTCCTGCAAAGAGCAAGAAGCCGAATAGGAGAACTTTTTATTAGGCTTAATTATATGATTCTTACCCCCTCGTAGTCATTGGGTGAGTATTGTGGGCAGGTGTACTCACTGAGACTACAACATTAGTAGAGGAACATCATGTTGCATCGGAGCGTAGCAAATCCTGCATTGTTTCAGCAGAACAAGGTGGAAGATGTTCTGGCGCATCCTAGGCCCGTGGAGATGGTGAAGGATATGCGCTCAGAGGTGCATTAGACGATGATGGAGAGGGTGACACCGCCATAGGTGTGATGCGAGAAACAATAGGGGACAGAATGGTGTGTAAAAAGAAGGGAGGATCTGGTGGAGAGTTTGAGATAAAGAGGAGAGACGCAAATATGTGGAAAAATATTTGAATGGAAGAATAGATTCATAAAACTCAACATGCTGAAATATGTATAGTCGATGATGTGTGGGGTCAAGACATAGATAGGTACTTTGTGTGATTGAGTAGCCTAGGAAGACACAAGGTAAGGCACGAGTATTAAGTTTGAGTTTTGCATATATGGTCACAACCACAGGTAAAAAAGAGATACAAAGACTCGAAGTTTTATATAGTTGGGTTCTTTGCCAAAGAGACGATGATACGGACAATCAAAGTACATGGGTTTAGATGTTAGTATGTTGATTAAGTAGAGTGTTGTGGACATGGCATGGGACCAGTAAGATAATGGAAGGGATGTGTGCATAAGAAGGGATAGACATGTCTCCATGATGTGTCAATGTCATCTTTCAGATATTCCATTGTGATATGGGGTATCTGGAGGTGTGGTGAAGTGAGATATTCCGTGAGTTTAGAGAAAAGATGCAAGAGCGATGTATCCCCCCAATTGTTACTATATCAAGATGATATTTTGTGTTTGAAGTATGTTTCAATGAGGACTTGGAATCAGGTGAAAGTGTCGAGAACATGAGATTTATGTTTAATGGATAAAGCCATGATATCGTGTGAAGTGGTCAACGAAGATGATATAGTACTTGTAACCATCGAAAGAGTGAATATGCGAGGTCCATACGTCCGAGAAAATTATTTTCAGTGGCCTTGAAGAGGTAATAGAAGATGTGGTGACTGGAGATGAGAAGGAGAAGTTGGTAGGCCACTCATAGACACTGTCCTTAGTTGTTCCCTTCAAGAGTATTGTCCCCGTGTTTATATCCTACACCTGAAAATCATTTGCAAAGAATTCATTCGATACTTTATTAGCTTGGCACAACTTCTGAATAGATATCAGGAAAAGAGAGCATTCGAGAGTGAAGAGACAGAGTAGAAGAACTGGTATGTGAGGTTGGATGATTGGAGTTGTCTCCAATTACAACTGTTTCTCCGTCTGTATATGGATTATGGAGCGAGAGGTTGTGAAGATCTGTGGTGATATCATGCAAAGCACCGCAATCTAGAAGCCAAGGAGTAGCATCGTAAGATGATATTAATTGTGGTATTGTGAGCTCTCGGTTGTCACAGTAGAGGAGAAGCATACCAAGGAGATATGAGATTGTGATATCCGCCAGGGGCTAGCATCGAGACCAATTGAAATTGCAGACAACGTTTGGCACTATGGCCAAACACTCCACATGCTTGACACTTCCCTTGATATCCCTGGGAACCCAAGCCATTGTTTCGTGGTTAGTGTGTGTTTTGAGCTCGAGAGGTTTCTGGTCGAACATTAGTGGCGAGAGTAGTTGCCGACAGAGTAGTGATGACAGGGGTAACAACGAGAATTTTGGCTTCATGGTTGAGAAGCCTTTCATGGAGCTCATTAAATGGAACGATAATATCACGAGCATTCAAAACATCGAATATTGGTTTGTATTCTTCCGGCAATCCATCAAAGACATACTCAAGAACGTCCTCGGCATCAGATGCTTTTCCGAAAATGGCGAGCTCCTCTGTTTGGACTTGATGAATCACATATATTCATCGATTAATTGTGTGCTTTTCATGTGCCTTTTGAGTTGATCTTTGAGTTGTTTGATGTGTCCTCGTGAAGCTTTTCCATAGATATTTCCAAGAAGATTCCAGACGTCTTTGGATAAATATGCACGGGCCACTAGAGGCTGGAGTGGAGGGTAGATGGCGCCGAGGAGAGCAAAGAACAAGATCATGTTCTGTTGTCGAAACGGTGTGGAGGCTAAGTTGGGATGATGGATCCCATCAATAAGGAGAGTTGTCGGCAGAACAGGGGATGAGTCTTGAACAAAACATTCAAGACGGTGGTCTTCGAAAAGGGACAAGACTTGAACGCTACAAATCATATAGTTGGAGGATGTGAGTTTTGTAATGTTTGCCATATTAATGGTGAGTAGGACACGTTGTGGTTCCTAGGGATGAAAAGGAGTGTGTGTTCCATGGTTGGTGTAGAGTTTTTATTCTGGAAAACAGAGAAGGAGGTGTTGGTCATGGTGAACAAAAAGGAGAACAGAGTTGGCGACAACTAGGTATAGGAGGTGTTGTTAGTCTTTGGCTCTGATACCATATAATTCAAAGATTGTATACATAGGTTTATATACAAGAGATTTACAATAGATTTACCCTACCCGAATCTTTAAATTAAGGCAACTAAACATATTTCTAATATTTTTCTATAGAAAAAAAAGAAAGAAAGATGAAGATATGAGAAAGGAGGCGACATGGGCTAAACAGAAAGAGTGAGAAGATGGAGAAGGGAGAAAGGGGTGTCAAAAGGCAACTTTACAGAGATATTCGGAAATTTATAGAATTATAGTGTAAATAGCTCTAAATGGTTTAACATGAAGTTATGTGGCGTTTTATTTGAATTCGGATTCAAAACGAATTTTTTACTCAATGTAAATGTATGAATTATATAGTTCAGATATATCCATACAAAAATGAGGTATATTTGGTTATTGAAGATTGAAAAATAATAATCTTTTGGTTTTATTGTTCTTCTAGCTTTACGTATGATGGAATTTATGAAATTGTATTATCTTTCAAATATAATAATTTTAGTATTTTTCAAAAATTTAAAGTTCTAAAATTAAAATAAATATTATCTAAATAATCTCAGTCATCTTTTAGATTTAAAAAATCGATACATGTATACAAATGTAAGATATAAAAGAAAAAGACAAGAATTTTTTTTAATGATATCATTCCAACAATTATTCTATTATATTGTATTATCATATACAAATTAGTATATTCAATTTCAATCTATTATAAAACAACAACATTTAGTTGATATAGCAACATATATATCGTTTAGTCAGAGCATTCGCAATGAAATCACAACCGTTGAAATTGTTGACTAATAATTCACATAATTTTGTCAAAATTCAGAGTATATAATTCCGGTGGGAGTAAAAGACTCCTTGTGTGCAGTATACAAATGATATTTGTTTCTTTTTTTTTATCAAGTGTTTTTCTCGGGGTAACTTCAAAAATATTTTTGTAGGGCTAAAAGATTTCAAAAAATACCCTTTCTGAAAAAAAGAATTTTCGCTTCAAAAATACTCTTATAAATGCTAAAACTCCCAAAATACCCCTTGCGATCTTTCTACCCAGTTTGACCCTACGACCCAGTGACCCAGTACGACCCTGTGACCCAGCGACCCAGTCCGACCCACCGACCCAGTCCGACCCTGCGA
>CM071860.1:33615508-33656720 GCA_036759665.1 Gynandropsis gynandra
CGACCCTGCGACCCAGCGACCCAGTCCGACCCTATTCGACCCTGTGACCCAGTGCGACCGCCGGAACTGCCAGAAACCGCCGGAAACTGCCAGAAATCACCGGAAATGGTCAGAAATCGCCGGAAAACGGTCGAAATCGCTGAAACTCACCTACAAATCGCCGGAAATCGCCAAAAATCACTGGAAATCGCTAAAAACGCTGGAAATCACTGAAAATGACTGAAACATTGTTGGAAATCGCTCGAAAATTGCTGCAAACCGCTCAAAATAGAAGGAAATCACTCGAGAATGGAAAGAAATCACTCAAAAATTGAAGGAAATCATTCGAAAATAGAAGGGAAACACTCGAAAAATGAAAGGAAATAGCTCTCTACTTTGTTCCCTCCTCTCAATTTTCGTTTTCCCTCTTCTCATATTTGCATTTCCCTCCTTTGTATGTTTTTTTCATTAAGGACACATATGTCTTTTCTCCAATTTTTTTTCATCAGATTTAGGAGGGTAGTTTTGAAGTGTTTTAGCCCTAAGAGGGCATTTCTGATATTCTCCCGTCACACACGTATATTTTATTCCTTTTTTCTTATATATATTACTGTCTTAATTTATTAAAAACTAATAATAATAAATGAATCATTTGTGTTGTTTATTTGAAAAGAAAATGTTTTTAAAAAGATTTTAAAATGTTTTGGTTAACTAAAATATCGTTAAGCAATAAATATATAAGATGATGATGCGATTATATATATATATATATCTATTTATAATACATTAGTCCAAAAATCAATATATTGCTTACATTAAATTAATAAATATTGTTTGGTTTACAATTTTAATAGCATTTTCAACCACGAAATACAATTTAAAAAACTTAACAGTAAACTTATTCAAATAATACAATTTTGTTGCCAAACAAAATTGAATAATATGCAAGAGGAGAGAGTAAGAGGTAGAAGAAGAGAATTCTTTATTTAAGAAGATTTCTTAAATGTACATAACAAATAGAGTTATCTCTATTTATAAGCTTATAAGGTAGATGAAGGGACAAAAAAAATAGATGAAAGATAAGGTAGTCATAATTCATAGAATTAAAGAGCGATAAAGTGGGAGAGTAAATAGAGAATATGAAGAGTTGGAAAAATTCAGAAGACGTTCACGTAATTATTATTATTTTATAAGTGGGAGAGTAAATAGAGAATATGAAGAGTTGGAAAAATTCAAAAGACGTTCACATAATTATTATTATTATTTTATAATATTCCCTCTTGACACTACAAGAAAATCGAAAATTAGGGACGACCAGTGATAGTCCCCAATCGCGCGTCTCCAAATGTTATCCGTCCCCAATCCGTCCCCAATTAGGGACGGAAAATTCAGTCCCCAATCCGTCCCCAATTAGGGACGGAAAATTTAGTCCACAAACAGTCTCGGGATTGGGGATGAACCATTTTCCGTCCCTAAAAATTGGGGACGGACCGTTGTGGCCGTCCCTAAATTTAGGGATGGACCAATTTGCCGTCCCTAATGTTTTTTTTAAAAAATAAAATTAAAATAAAGTTCGATTAGATTAAAAAATATCTTCCGCCATCCAAACGGGTTTTCCTTTCTTCTCTCGTCTTTCCGGACATTTACCTACGATAGACTTGAGACGCTTTGCCGCATTTTTTTCAAATTCGGACTTTACTAGTCCGGTAAGGGCGGAATTCCAATAAAATTTTTGCTGAAATAATAATAAGCTTATTATATTTATATTGTAATTTAAATTACTTGATAAAATTAAAAATTGTTTAAAACATACCACAAATGATTTCCACCATCGTTGCTTAATATCTGGATCGATATGTGTCCAATTGTAATACGACCAATCATAATCAGCTTTTATCGTCATTGTTATGTGACGATTAAGTTGATTATATCCAAACCTACAAATCAAAATGAAAGATAAATTAACATTTAGTTAACTATTTATAATTGAGATTTGAAATTGAGTATACGTACCATAGTCCGCCGCTTCCTCGAACAGGGTCTATAAGAGGAAGCTTGCGTCGTTCTTCATCCATTGCTAAAATTTCCTCCACTGTTGGTTCATCGTATATATCAGGGTCGTGATGCATTACTAGATCGGGTGGTGGTTGCATTTGCGGATAATATGGCATATATTGCCCCGAGTGTCGATCCAGTGTTTCGGAAGAAATTTCTTCCACTGTTGGTTCCTCGAAAGGTTGCCACTTTCCTCGGACTGAGGGCGGTTTCTCGTTTTACCGCCTCTTCCAACGCGGCGCGACATACTGAAATGTGAAATTAAAATATTACGACACCACCCCAAACCAATCTTATCAATTTCTCAATTTCAACACATACTAGCACGACCAAAGGTATCAACAACATAAGAACAACATAAGAGCAAATCAATCTAAACATACAAAAGGTCCATTGATATACGATTTCTCAAGCAAATCAAGCTAAAACATACGAAATTGGAATCAAGCAAATGGCAGTGAAATGGCAGTTTCTCAAGCAAATCAAGCTAAAATATACAAAATTGGAATCAAGCAAATGTAATTTGAGGAGTTGAGAGTAAAGAGCGATGGAGAGGAAACTACATGTCGACGGAGAGAAAGCGCGTGGAGCTGAAGCACAACGGGCGGCGACGGTGCGAGCGGTGGGGAGATGCGAACGGGGCGAGCGGTGGGGAGACGGAGGTGGGGAGATGCGAACGACGCGAGCTAAGATACAAACGACGACGGGGCGGCGACGGGGAGGCGACGGTGCGAGCGGTGGGGAGATGTGAACGGGGCGAGCGGTGGGGAGACGGAGGTGGGAATGCGAACGACAAGAGATGAGATACAAACGACGACGGGATTCGAAAATTTATATAAAATGAGGGACGGATACATAAAATCCGTCCCCAATTGGGGATGGATGTGATACAACCGTCCCCAATTAGGGACGAGCTTTATATGTCCGTCCCTAATTGGGGACGGCTGAGACTCATCCGTCCCTAATTGGGAATGGCTCATCTATCCCTAATTGGGGACGACTCATCCGTCTCCAATTATGGGATCGGGACGATTGATCGGGACCTAGACGATAGACCGGGATCGGGACGATTGACCGGGACCGGGGCCGGGACGATAGATCGGGATCGGATTTGAACTGTCAAATGCTCCATAACATCGAAGAATGATGGTGGAAAAATCTTCTCCAAGTTACAAAGTATAGTTACTATGTTATGTTCCAGTCGACGAACCACATCCATACTCAGATTTCTCGAACATATATCTCGGAAGAATAGGCCAATATCTATAACATGAAAGTATTATTAGTGTATTTAGCAAATATTTACACTACATATTAATATAAAATCAACCACATACCTCCAATTGCTTTGTGTGCATGTTTGTCCATCAATTCAGAAAAACATATTGGAAGTAGTCTTTGCATGAATACATGAAAATCGTGACTTTTCATCCCTAATAACTTTCCTCCTTGAATGTCAACGCACCTTCCAATGTTAGACGCATAGCCATCGCGAAACTTCACATCTTTTTTCAACCATTTCAACAATTCATATTTCTTATCATTTGACAATCTGAATATCGGGACTGGCGCTTTACCGTCATCACTTATATGTAACTCCCTTCGTGAGCAATACTCTTCTAGATCCTTGCGCAATCTATACTTCTCGGAATACCCAAAGCAAGAAGTCGTTCATACAAAATCTCTTCGCCGGTCAAAACTGGAGGAGGAGATTTCCGTACAACTACATTCCTTTTGAAATTTCTCTTGTTGCACCGTAATGCATCATCAACAGGAAGAAAACGACGATGAAAATCAAACCAACTCGTCTTTCTTCCATGTTTCAACTGAAAAGCATCTGTTTCCTCCATGCAATATGGACAAGCCAAGCGACCATGCGTTGTCCATCCAGATAACATACTATAAGCTGGAAAATCACTTATTGTCCACATGAGAGAACCTCGTAACATAAAATTTTGTCGCCTCGAGACATCGTACGCTTGAACTTCATTCCATAATTCCTTTAATTCTTCACTAAGTGGTTGAAGAAATATATCCAAACTTCTTTTAGGATGATTAGGCCTGGGAATCACTATTGTTAAGAACAAAAATTCCCTTTTCATGCACATATCCGGTGGTAAGTTGTAAGGTGTCACTATAACTGGCCATAATGAATAATTCTTCCCAGACATCTCAAATGGATTAAAACCATTGGTACAAAGGCCTAAATAGACATTTCGAGTTTCAACCGCAAAATCAGGATATACCTTGTTAAAGTGTTTCCACGCCTCACCATCTGAGGGATGACACATCTCTCCTTCACGACTTGAATGCTCAGCATGCCATCTCATGTCGCTTGCGGTCTCCACAGATTGATACAATCTTTTTAATCTGTCTGTAATTGGTAAATACCACATATGACGATATGGAACCCATTTTCCATTCTTTATTAAATAATAAAGTGGATTCCTAGCACTTTCTAGCATTTCAAAAAAACTTTTTGCTTCTTCATTCGGATCTTCTTCAATATTTTTGTTTCTTTCACGAAATACATTTTGCACCATTTCCACATAAGGGTTCATTTCTACATCTTGAGAAGACTCAAATTCATCATGATGTATAGTGCCCCTATTAAAGTTTTCCACAACATTACTAGGTCGTGGTGCAATATTTTCTCCATGACGTAACCACATGAAATAATTTGGAGTAAATCCTCTTAAATAAAGATGCTTCCAAACAGTTCTCTCATTAACAAATTTTTCATTCTTGCATTTGACGCATGGACAAACCAACGTACCCGTTTCTTTGAAAACTTGTTGATTCGTCGCCATTGTCATAAACTGTGTAACGCCTTCTATAAACTCTTTCGATACGCTTTGAGATTCTAGATCTATTCTTCTGTACATCCATTGTCTAGAAACGAAAATGTTCGATCTTGATGAAGATTCCATTATAATCGCAAACACTATAGAAGATATGCAGTGAAAAATATGAGAGTTGCTTATGAAAAATGGATCAATGGTTAAGGGGTTAAATAGATTATTTATAGACGAATTAGGGACGAATTACGGACTAAGAAATTAATTTTCTGAAAAATCGTCCTGAATCCGTCCCTAAAATGGTTTTTAAAGTCCTAAATTTAGGGACGGTCCCAAATCTGTCCCCAAATTTAGGGACGGAAAGAGATGTCGTCCCTAAATTGGGGACGGATGATCTGGCCGTCCCTAAATTTAGGGACGGCAGAAATGTTCGTCCCCAATTTAGGGACGACAACAATTTTCGTCCCCAATTTAGGGACGCCTTACTCATCCATCCCTAATTGGTCCGCAAATAGGGACGGATTAGAGACGGCTCTTCGGTACCCAAAATTGGGGACGTATTCGGGACGGATTTCATTTTCCGTCCCTAATCTGTGTATAATCCGTCCCTAAATTTAGGGACGGAAATGTCAGTCCCAAAATTCCGTCCCTAATCTTGAATTTTTTAGTAGTGTGAATATATATTTAATAAAAAGAATATGTCTCGTTAAAATCTTTTATTGGATAAAACCCGTAGAAAACAACCTAGCAAAGGAAAAAGAGTACATACTCTTAATGATATGTAATAGATATATTGTCTCGTTAAAAATCTTTATTAAGAAAACCTAATAGGAAAAACTTAGTAAAGGAAAAAACAATGCAATGCATATCTTTCTCCCCTGATAAGATCATCATTTTATATCTTTCAAATGATGCATTCCGATTAGTAAACCATCTTTTCAAATAATCTCGTAGGTAGTGCCTTAATGGATTCTCACTAGACTTTATTTGTTGAACATATATTTCACCATTTTGTTGAAGATCATGAGTAAAGAAAAATTTAGGTGAAATATGTTTTGTCTTGTCACCTTTAATGTAACCATCTTTTAATGAGCTATGCATGCAGTATTATCCTCAAATAATATTGTAGGTGTATTTTTATCAATTGGAAGATCACATAACTCCCTAATATATTGAGATATTGATCTTAACCAAATGCATTTACGACTTGCCTCGTGAATTACTAATATAGTTAATTGAGATCTCTTCATTTTCATTGGTTTCAAGTACCTGATTACTTTCAACATTAACTACATCAACAATCTCTTCTAGAGATACGTCATTGTTTTGACCATCATGATTATTTGCTCATTTTCTTTTTCGAGGAATTTATCTTTGGAACCAAGTGATCTACCACGCTTCAGGTGTGCCTTAGACTCACTAGCAATTATAGGTTGTCCTTCGGAGACATTTATTCTAATTGGAGAATTCACAGCTGGAACGTGAGATTTTGTAACTTTTTTTGGGTCAGCGATTGCGTCTGCCAATTGATTCGCAATACCTTGCAAATGAATTATCCTTTGAGGTCCCATTTTTTATCATTTTGATGGATTAATTGGGTCATATACCGCATATCCAAAAATTTTCAAATGAAAAATATTTGGTTCCTGGCCATAAACTAAGTGTAAAGGAGAATTATCATGATAGCTAGTTGGTAGAATGCGAATAAGTTTTGTGTTGCATGCAAAACAACATGATCCCAAGCCCAAATAGGAAGATTGGATTTCATATGTATTGGTCTTGAAATCCATTGAATTCTTTTAATAAACGATTACGTTAAACCATTTTGAGTATGAACATAAGCTACATGATGTTCTACTCCTATACCAATCGACATAGAATAAGTCACAAAAGACTGTGACATGAATTCACCAGCATTATCAAGAAGAATTATTTTAATTGGATGATCATGAAAATATGCCTATAATTGTATTATTTGTGCAAGTAATCTCGCAAAAACCAAATTACGAGATGATAATAAGCACACGTGTGACCATATCATTTATGCATCAATTAATACCATGAAATATCGAAATGATCCACACGGTAGATGAATCGGGTCACATATATCACCCTGAATTCTTTCTAGAAATGATAATGATTCGTTTCTTATTTTTGCTAATGAAGGCCTTGTTATTAGTTTTCCTTTTGAGCAAGCAACACAAGAAAATTCATAGGATTGCAAAATCTTTTGATTTTTCAATGGATGACCACATGAATTCTCAATAATTTTTCGTATCATCATTGAATCGGGATGGCTTAACCGGTCATGCCAAACTTTGAAATTATTTGTAAACTTCGGGTTTAGGTATTATATGCTTCAATCATCTCAATAGATGTCTAATATAAACCAGATGAGAAAGCGATTAACTTTTCTAACACACACCTCTTTCTCATCATAGTTGAGGTAATATAAAGGTATTCAATGTTTTTTTATTCATAGTTTCAATGTGATATCCATTCATACGAATATCCTTGAAACTTAACAAATTTCTTGAAGACTTTGTTGAATATAAGACATTGTCAATGATAAACTTTGTGCCTTTTGGCATCATAAAAATTGCTCTTCTGGAGCCTTCAACAATTTTTTTGCACATCTCGATATGGTATTGACATGTGCTTGATCATTTTTTTAAATTTGAAAAATATTTCTTTTCTTTAAGAATGATGTGTGTAATAGCATTGTCACGATACATAAATCTTTATCTTGGAGCTTCATTTGATTCATATTGATAATCTATATAAATGAAAAATAAACACGAATAAATAGACATTAGATTAAAGAAACATATATTATTGCATAAACTTTATTAAAATAAAAAGGACTAAAAGTTCAACATAGCTTAGAAAAACATAAAAACACATAAATTATAATATTGAAATAGAAAATGATAAACTTTTTGATCACTTCTGATCATTTCCATCTTCAGGATGGATAAGGAAATCGACAACGTCAAGCACATCAGATCATATATGTGTTCCATAAACTTGTTGGGGTTATCCAATCCTTCAATAAGCTTGTTAGAGTCATTGACAATGAAATTAGCTTCAACATCATTTCCTCCATTCTTTAATGACTCTTGGTAGAGGTTTACAAAACGCTTAGGAGTGCAACAAGTACGCGTCCAATGTTCATGCATCCCACATCGATGGCAAATACTTTTTTTCTTATTCTTGCCTCCATCATTATTCTCTCAAAATTATTTTGTAGCATTGTAATTGATTGGTGGGAATAACCTCTACCTTTTCCTCGTCCATGTCCATGTCCACGACCATGGCCACGACCACGATAATTGTTAAATGCCACGACATTCGTTTCAGAGAATGAAGCAGAACCAGTGGGACAAGATTCATGATTTTTCATCAATAATTCGTTATTTTGCTCAGCAACATGGAAAAAAGAGATTAGATCCCATATTTTGTAAACTTTTTTTTTTCACGGTATTGTTGTTGCAAGAGCACAATAGATGCATGTAATGTTGATAACATTTTTTCCATCATATCAGAATTAGTGATGGTTTCACCACGTAGTTTCATTTGTGAACTTATTCGAAATATTGTCGAGCTATACTCACTCACAGTTTTGAAATCTTGGAAACATAGATGCATCCAATTCTAATGAGCTTTTGGAAGGATCACAGTTTTTTTATGATCATACCTCTCTTTCAACGATTTCCAAAGATCTGCAAGATCTTTGACCGTGATGTATTCGATTTTCAATCCGTCATGAAGATGATGATGGAGAAAGATCATGGCTTTAGTCTTATCTTGATTCGATGAATTATTCGAAATACCAATGGTCTCTTTGAGACTTTCTGTATCCAAGTGGATCTCCCCATCCAACACCCACGACAAATAATTTTTATCGGTAATGTCAAGAACCTCAAACTCGAGTTTGACAAGGTTTGACATGATGAACTATATGAATAAAAGAAAAAATGTGAAATATCATATCAAACTATAACTTTTCTGATACACAAAATCTATATAAATGGCGAATGTAAAGCATATTTAGTTATAATGATCTTACTATTAGAGAATACATATAACAACAAAAGAGAACAAATTGTAATGATTAGAGAGGAAAAAAAACCCTCAAAGATTGAAGACAGAGCTTTCGTGCTGATAACGTGTTGCAAAATAAAATTGAACAATATGTTAGAGGAGAAAGCAAAAGGTAGAGGAAGATAATTCTTTATTGAAGAAGATTTCTCAAGTGTACATCACAAATGGAGTTATTTACAAGGTAGATGAATAGACAAATAAAATAGATACTTATAACTTTACAAGGTCGATGAAGAGACAAATAAAATAGATGAAGAGATAAGATAATCATAATTCATAAAATTAATAAGTGATAAAGTGAGAGAATAAATAAAAAGGATAAAGATTTAAAAAAACTCAAAAAACATTCATATTATTATTATTTTATAATAAATTTTTCATTTTTCATTTTATTATTATTTATGATTACTTCATTCAGGGTGAAGTTTCAACTCCTTATAATATTAACACATTTATTTATTATAAACACTTATATATCTTATATCTTATAAAAGAGAATGCATGAAAAATAGTAAAAATACATATGTGGCATATTTTAAAACGTTAGATTGTGCAATTATAAACCGTGATATGATTAACTTTTGGATGAAAGAAATTTTTTTTTTGAAAATACATTCTCGGCAGGTTTTTCAAAATCCTAACCCTAATTTCTTTTCCCCCTCTCTCCTGCTTCCCCTCTCTCCTGCCTCTCCTCCCGCCTGCTTCCCCTCTCTCCTCTTCTTCCCGTTCGTCGGCAGTTCCCTTCGCCAGCTTCCCATCTCTCTTCCTCTTCCCCTTCACATGTTCGCCTCCCTGCTTCCCCTCTCTCCTCCTCTTCCCCTTCGCCTGTTCACGGTCGTTATTCATGCCTTCGACGATGCCAGTCTATCGCCGGAGTGAACTCGCCGGCTTCTCCTCTCTCCTCTTTCTTCTTCTCGCTTGGGTTGCCGAAGAAGGAAACACGTCTCTTAATTTTGTAATAATATATATATATAAATAAAAAACATTGAATCAATTAAAAAAAACATATACATAAATGTATATTATAAAAATATATTATTTGGTAAAATGATCAATATTTGAATAAATATTTAAATATAAGGTGATAATTTCATTAATTAAGAGATATTTTATAGAAAACGAGGGTATTTTGTAAATGTTGATCTCACTAATATCTTTTATATGATAATATATTTTAATGAGATGTTTGTTATGATGGATATTTTCCCTATTTACCACATTGTAAAATTATAATACCAAATATTTGAATCAATCGAACGAATATTTTCAGTTTATTTAAAAAACGGATATACGAATTGAGTCGAAAACTTTATTTTTATTTCAATTGTTCTTATGGCAATTATTTTTTTTATAAGTGAAATTATTTATGCGCGTAGCGCGGGGTAACCTAGTATATATATATATATATATATATATATATAGGGCTGGACAAATAACGGGTATTTGCGAATATCTGACTATTTGTATTTGTATTTGTATCCGGCGAATATCCAAATTTAGTATTTGTATTTGTATTTGTAAATTCGGATATTTGTAAATACGGATATTTGTCGGATATACGGATATCCGTCGGATATACGGATATTCGTATACGAACCTAATTTTTTTAACGTAAAAAATATATATAAAAGAATGTTAATGAAAAAACCAATAATCATCAACTATAATCTAAAACTAAAATTCAAATTGCACAAAGATATAAAGATACATAATATAAATAAAACAAAGTACCAAATCTTCACAATCATCTCCACATCAGTCATTTAAATTTAGTTTTGTCGATGATTCTGCGAATATCGTCAATTAATCTAGAACAATGAAACAAATTGTTAGATTATACACTAAAATAAAACTTGCAAAAAAGTTATATATTTAGTGAGTTTTTTTTCATATATTGTAATGTCTCTATAACATTATCCAACTCATTTAGATTAGAACCATTCTCAAGTTTAAATTAAATCTTCAACAATATTAGTTATTTTAAAATATTTGATATTTTAGTTCTTCAATTATAAATATATTATGTATTTATCTATATATTTATGCAATAAGTGTTTAAATAAGATTAGTAATGTTTTTTATTTTCAATTTGATTATTAAAATCATTTTTTATATATGTATATATATATTAACTACATTTTCTATTTAATATTTACGGATACGAATAGTTCGGATAATTGAGTCTACTATTTATATTTGTATTTATATTTGTATTTGTCGGATATTTGATTCTAATATTTGTATTTGTATTTGTATTCACGGATATTCGAATTTTCGGTTCGAATACGAATCGGATACGAATACTTCGAATATTTTGTCCAGCCCTATATATATATATATATATATATGCGCGCTTACTTTTATTTGGTTATAATTATTTTGACGCTGATGCGGGTCTTAGAATGTTATTTCGGAATAATTATAAACATTTATATACAATTTGGAGCACTATACAGTTCATATACAAGAATGTGTAAAAATTGATATTTTAGTGTTACACCTTTTAAAATGAATTTTTAATTTTTATGAAAGGTTACATTATTATGGTACACTCGCTATGTTGATGAGAAGCGCTTTTTAAGATCTTGTTACATAAAACTAGCTCCGAATTTTAGAAAAGTGGAAACATAAAAAAATAAAGAGAAAAAAATGAAAAGGAAAGCAATTGTTATTTTTATTCCCCTCAATCACCCAAAAAGGACATAAATCACACTGAAGCATAAACGTTCACACTATATGGAAAGAAAAAAGAATTGATGATGGATCCTATCATATATATTAAATTCTACAAAAGTGGAAAATATATCTTACACAGATATAATGAACGGTACAAAATATATACATTCGAACTTCAAAAACACCTTTTTTTTTTCTCCACGATATAATTCCTCTTTTTAGACTATTTTGACTACTACTGTTTCCTAGTGATTCCGACCTGTAAATACCCTGAAGTTGATACGAAGGAAAGCAAATCTCTTTCACCCAACGAGTGTACCTTGTCGTGCTCCAAATATTGAAAGACTGTGGAAACGAGGGCGTTTGAGTGTGAACTTCAATGGCAGAGTGCTTCTCCATATGCTACCCATTTCTTAAAGCTATCCGGGAAATCCTCACGCCGATTTCCCTGGACAGGCAGGTCTGTTTCTATAGGTTCCTTACCCTGTGGAAGGGGAAACAAATTCCATTGCGATATTTGTCTTTCAAAAGCATAAACAACTTTTAGCTAACTGATTGGCAAATCCGAGTTTCTGTCATTATACTAGTTCTATGCTTCATAATCCGAGAAACAATGTAACAAACTCTCGAGTTTGTAACATTTCCACATGTTAATCCTCCAATGATTCCCCTATGCTTCATAGTTCCAAATTTGTTGAATCCAATACTCACAGTCAGCCTTCTAAACAAACTCAAATCAGAGGACTACTAGTTAAGGGAAATCATCACACAGAAATAAGCATAGTAGCATCCACATTGGTTAACCATAAACCCCCAGTCACTGGACTAACCCCAAAACGAGCACCAGGCATACAATAGTGTACAGAACGACTTGGGAAAAAACAGAGGAGAATAGAGGATAATACTCACCGTCCTGCTGCTTGGTTCACATTCACATGGAGGCCGTGTTGTTGATTCTCCAATTCCTCCATCGAGGATGTTCTCTGAAGACGACATCTCAGCAGTTGAATATCTTGCAAGTGTTGGCGGCCTGCTGAAAGAAACAACAATTATGGCACTTCTATTTTGTTTTCTCCACAAGAAATGGATGTGCTATATATCACATGTTGTAAGTTTGAAATGGGGCTGAACAATTGAAGCCTATCAATGATTATCACATAAAAAATAACCAGCCAATTCATATCAGCCAGCTCGCCTAAGACTGAAATTTAAATGTCTTTAAAGCACGATAAAATTACCTGTCAAATAGATCATTATCGCATAGATTTTCTGAGGATGAAAGCCCTTCGATATCAACAAAGTTCGAAACACTGCACATGTCTTCCTGTTCCGACAAGTAACTGCGATCACTACCGAGTGGTTGAACCTTTTGCACATCTCCAAAGAGTTGCTTACTAGGCATTGACGGTGTACACCTACATTTTAACACCCATATAAGAAACAAATGTTATGGGTACTGGCTTGCCTAATCCTTTCAGTATGCAGTAATTTAAAATCGACTCATAAATTCACTAGTCCCATACGGTTATCGGGATCAATCCAGCAAAAATTAGAACTAACCTATGACACCATGGATACTGAAAGAATTGTTCCAGGTAACCATGTAAATTCAACTGAGCTAAAGGCGCAAGTGTAGTCCAGAAATGATTTTTCCAGACTCAAATACTCAAATTACATTTACCTTGTAACGAAAAAAATAACGGAAGAAAGAGAACTGCTCTTCACATGGCACCAAACGTAAAAGTGGTATAAACAAACCTTGATAATGCTACATCTTCAGAAGTTGCTATATCAGGTGATGACTCTGAAAGAATATGGGACACTCCTGGGGGTGGCTCGGAAAAACCTTTATGTGAAATTCTTTCATGCTTGTTACTCATGGCTGAGAAAGGTGTGCGACTTTCATTGAGAATATTGCCATCTGATAAGCATCTCTTCACAAGAAACCTAAAAACATAAAATTAAGAGTTACAATGATAGATTTAAACTGGTGAAAGACTGTATTTACATTCACAAATTGTAAAGTACTAGGTCATATCTACGAGACAAATTTCCTAGACAAAAATAAAATTTTGTATCCATGAGCAACAAAACATCTAGTTTCTCATGATTCCATTTGTCATAATAAAGAAACCGAAAACCTTATACCACCACTTTGCTGAATAAGTTGAAATGCCGCAAAAGATTAGGAAAAACACCAAAACTAATGGATTGAATAGCTTTATATAAGAAACATTTGAGTCATGTAGAGAAAGACATTTCAGATAAGAGATCGTGTCAAAAGATGTAGGACATATTCGTTTTATTGTTCTGGTAGCAGGCCAATAACAAGGCTTAAAATATTATTAGATGTTACAATTCCTTGATTATCGGAATCAGAAAACAAAAGGCATGTGGAAATGGGAAATTAGTAAACATTGGTGGATGAACATCAAGTTCTAGAGACGAACTTGCACCTGGAAAACTCTATAAGCTAACATGAGGTGAATATATGAAATCCAATTTTGCAGTCACATAAACCTACCTCTCATCTTCATCTAGGCTCATCTCGCCATTTCGCCCATTAGGGCGAGAATCTGAATCCAACTCCCAAACTGCTGCTTTGCCCTGCTCAGGCTGGAAATTGCCCAGAAATCTGCATGTGGATAACTTACAAAAGTTAAAGTTTTTCTGCTCAACCCACAAAGATGGAGGAAAATTTTCTAAGTTCCATCACTCTTGAAAGAAATAATACGGAGTATGGAGAGAAATTTCAGCTTACAAATTAATGGCATCTTGTTTGTCGGTGTCCATATATGCATTATTATAATACCGTTGTAACGTCCTGAAGAACTCCTGTGACTGAGTTGCAGCTCTCCACTGACCTCTCCTCTCAGAGAAAACCTAGTGCACACCAGAAATTATAGAAATCAACAAGATCGATCTAAAAAGCAATAGGGTATACTAATAACTCGCGTCCATCAACTCATTTTCTGTGATGCCCTTAGACAAGAAGCAGCAGAAGGTTCAAACATTATATAAAATAAAAGGAAGCAAGTCATAGACCAATAATATTTATCTAAAACCTCCCACCTCTTCCCAGCTTAAATAACTAAACTAATTAGATTATATACTCATTAAGAAGAATATAGGACCTAAATAAGAGTAAAAGTTTAAATGAAGGACCCTTGTCATTCTGGATTTTTTACAATATCACGGTTCAGATAATAGATTGAATGATTCCTTTCCACCATATCAAAATAGCCAAGTCTGTACAATAACATTCTTAGAGAGATGCAAACAGATGGACAACGAAGACACATGTCACTTGACAAGTATCAGCCAAGAATAGGCCCAAATACAACAGGCAATTAATAACAATGCGGCATATGTATGTACTACCAGAAATCAGGATCTAAGCTTTGCACATGTAAGATTTTTATATTTTCATGATTTTACCTTGTTAAAGGAAAATATAGCTGAATGTGACCAGAAATGCAAATTGCAAAAAGAAATGCAATATGTTCTCCTTAGAGCTAAGAACTGTTCTAGACATGCACCACCTGTCACCTAAGTTCAGATGGGATGCTTGTTGCACAGAATAACAGCCAGCATTTCGAATCACCTTATTGTTATTTACAGGAGACATCTGATAAGATATCAGCTCTATACATACATGGACTTCCATTGTCTGAGAGTGAACCGAATACATTCACACTCGCACAAACATATTGACATTACCTTGTTGTGAGCTGCAGATCCGCCATACTGATGAGCTAATGTGTCCCCCATTCTCTCATAAAACCCCATTAAAACAACAGCCAAAGGATCATCAAGTTCTATTACCGGGGCATCTCTGATCCCTAAAGCATAAAGCTGTTGTCCAAGAGCAACCCAACCATATGCATATTGTGCAACATTTGTACGGTCGAGGCAATCTATACAATTGGTCCTCAGCACACCCTTCTGAAACCTGGGTAGCTTGGTATCACAATTTCCATTGGTAATATTCTTACTTAGGCTAGTATTTTTCTCTGGAGAGTCACAGTCACCATTATCATCATCAGAATTGTTGTGGGGAGACAGATCCCCAGTGTCGGCACTGCAATTGTAAAAGACTCCCTACTGTAAGCATACACAGGTATTTGGATCACGGCCTTTTCTACCACACCACAGTCAAATGCTAACCCACATTCGTTGTAAATTACATATAGTCAGTGAACCAAGGAGTCATCCTCATTTACATGCCTACATCCATTAAACACTAGTAAAACAAAGAAAGCAGAATCGTCCATGATTTTTGCAAAAATAAGGTCCATGTCAAAAAAGAAACATAGGACAACTATGCTAGGAAGAATTTTGTTGCATTTATAAAAATCAAGCAAGAAGGCTTACTCAGATGAAGACAAACTCATACAGCCCTCAAGCTTCATAGCTGGTGTAACTTGATAGTAAAAGAACCCTGTTAGCATCAATGCATATGCAGCTACTTTTCCAAGAAGTGCCAAGACATTTGTTGTTTTGCTGGAAGATTAAAAAACAAATAGTGGTTTGCATCTTCAATATCTTAGATTGAAAACAGTAGCAGCTAGAAAACAAATAGAAAAGTTGTGAGATTAATACCTCCGAAAATGTTTGTGCAGATCCCAGTGAAGGAACCTTAAATGATTTTCTTCAGATAAATCTTTATTTATGAAGTCAATTGCATTTGCAAACTCTGTTCGGAGAATCAACTCCCTTGGTTTTTTCTCTTTAGTCTGATAATTGTGAATAATAACAGCAAGACAATCAAAATCTTATGTGCCAGAATATATCCTTTGGTAAGGTTACTAACGCAAAAGGATCAGAATAACTAGCTGGACTAAGCAACTCACCTTGATCAAGTTCAGAATGATGATGGGGTTTCCATATCGCTCTACAAGGTTTTGGAAGTGAAGTCTAGTTGCGTCATAGTTTGGGTCTTTTTTCGATACTGGGCACAACATTAATTAGTTAAACATGATATATGTACATGCATGTCTGTCTGTAGAGTGAGAGAATGAAAAGGATGCAGGTACTTTTAGCAAGAAGCACAGGAACTTACAAACTATATCTGGCTTAAGGTTCAACCGCGAGGTCTCCTGTGACCAAAACAAAGGAATTGAACCACGATTCTGTACAACAGAAGTAATTTGCATGGGATTGCCTTCAGCAACATCTTCAGACACTATCTGCTCTGTCTCAACATCATTGGCAACGTTGCCATTTTCATTTACACCCCGTTTCAAGTACCTAATGTCAAAAGAAGTTAATGAGAAAAAATATTAACAATAATATTCTTAAATAGTGCTAAATATAGCACGTAAGCATAATCTCGTAGCAGAATGTAGAAAGGAACCCGATGATAGACCATATCGCAAAATGCTTACAGGTAAAGTTGCATAAATTACATGTTAGTTTTTCAGACTTAGATAGCTGAAAAATTCAATAGTCATGTTGCTACAGAAACTAAAATGCAACCTGAGAATGAAGACGAAGCTTGATACCTGGTCCCAGCATTATGACGGGAACGTCTGGCAATTAGAGTAAGTTTGAAATTTCGCCCAGATTCAGAAAGAGTGATCTGCACACACAAGGGTTCCATCAGCACTTCTTTTTGAAGACGTTATACAGATGCAACATCCAAGGTATTAAAAACTAAAATTGCAACTATATAACAACTGCATATAGCTGAAGTACCAGAGGATAAACAAATCATTACTACAAAAAGCTGCTAAGTTTCTTCCAGGCTTTTTGGCGCAACACATCGATATTAACACCACATTACACTTCCTATATATTTGTATTTGTTAAGCAAGTTAATAACCCCAAAACAGGTATAAAATCCCTTTTCTAGTATAGCTAATTTTTTTTCCTCTATCAATCAGCTATAGAAAGACAATCACTGCTCACCTGCTTAAAGAAGCCATACACCAATGCTACAGTCCAGAGGGTATTTCGAAGATGGTTACGGATTCCCCGAGTCAAGAACTCGTTCCACACAAACATTTTCTCATAGAGAACATGTCCAGTCTCATAGTCGCATATATTCTTCTGGAGACTGCGCATTATGTTGTAAGAATAACTGAAAAAGAAGTCCTTGGTAAGATCCACCATACACAGGAGTTTTTTGTATCTGTTTTATCAGTGAATGCAAAAAGGTTAGATAAGAGCAGTTTGCAAAAATATGGACAGTTCAAATTAATTAAAGGAGAACAGAACTAATATAGTAACAGAAAACAATAGCACAAGAAAAGAAAGATGAAATAAACCTGTTCTCATCTCTTGAATTTGCAATGTTGCACGGTACACAGGAATTTTGCAACGTAATTATCTCACTCTTCGAGACTGCATAGACATTATGACCACGAATCGCACCTATCTTTCTCCTTTCAGTGATAAGTATCATGTAGTAGGGACCTAAGAACTTGATAAAGCCTGTAAAACAATACAAGTTAAAAATGATAGAAAGAACTCGAAAGTAACACAATCATTAACTCTTATGTACAAGAAATTTAGATAAAAACACATACCAATAATGCCATAACAAACAGTGACAAGTCTAAGTCCACCTGTGGCCTTGTTCCCTTCATGTATCCGTTTTAGCAGCTCGTAACATTCTCTCTTTGTATAAGCAGTAGAATCCTCACTAATGTTGAGCTCAGTTGGATCCAGCCGGTCTATCTTTAATACTCTATACACTCCACTGCCATCCCAACCAATCATGTAGAAGTTCTGAAGAAATGAAAATACCATTGCGGCAATCATGTTAGTCAATGTACACAAAAATCATACCAGGCATCGGTATACACAATTCAAAATCACACCTCTCCGAAATTACAGTTTCTGGTCAAAGATTACACCAATATTTTGTTACAGCCAAACGAAGAATAAAGAGGCACAATCAAATTGAACAACGAGGAAGCCCAAAGTGGAAGTTCTATTTACCGATTGAGTCTCGAAGAGCTTGAATTCCTGCATAGAGCCATGAGGAGCCGGGTATCCAGATGTACCCGAGGCTTCATACTCCGTTGATGGCGATGAAGCCATTGCTGAGACGCAAATGCTCGTTGCTCTCGTCACTAATCTTCGACTTCCAGATCTCCCCGAGCCGCGGGCTCAGGGAAATACTCGCCGGAGCATTCAACGGTCCCCGATGCCGGATAAAAATTCCGGACTCACAACGCAACCAAATCAACGCACGCTGAAACCTAACCAGACCTCCACAACAAACAACATGCCAGAAAAAATTCAAAATCAGAGCCGTGGGTAGTTGTTTCCAGGAACAACACGAATCTCACCCGAGATTCGCACCTTACTTTCCAGTTCAATCGAGCAACCTCAAAAATATCTCCAGACCCGACGATACAAACACAGATCTTCCACGGATTGATCAATGAAATGCGACAAAACCCAAAAAAAAGGAATACGCAGCTAAGCTAAACAAAGCCGATCACAGAGAAACAGATCAGATAATCACCACACGGAAAGCTCAAAAGATCACCGAACGAAGCTGAGTTTCGCAGAATCAGAAGCAGAAGAACAAGGAACAAACCAAGATTGCGCAGGTGAAACAGAGAGAAGAAGTGATGCAAAATTTCCCTTATTCTTTGAGATTTTTTCAAACTGTAAAGCTTATATGGCAAAGAAGATCAAGCATAGAGAGAGATTTCGGAGATTCGAGAAATGAAAGGGAAAAAAAGGTTTTTTTTTTTTGTTTAAGAGAGAGAGAAGATTGGATCGAGAAGAAAGCGCTGATGGATACCACAATATTTTGTTTTTCTTATATTTTTTGGTATTTTAGTTTTTTTTTTCCCGTGACTGAGGCGAGCCTACATCCACATGCGTCCGCACTCCAATGATATAGCTTGCTCTTTTGACGACTCTTTTTTTTTTGTGTGTGTTTTGCATTTCAGTTTTTTTATTTTTATTCTTAATCTTTTGTATTTAGTTAACCGCGTTTATATTTCTTCAATTATTAAAACTTCTTTCATACATAAAAAATTGGAAATGACAAAGAATACAAATTTAAATTTATTAGAAAATATTTGATGCTCGGAAGTAAACTTATATTGAACTATATTATTATTATATATAATATATTATAATTTTAATCAAGATTTATGATATTTGATTTCTTTTGTTTTATTTTTGGATTATTTTAAAATTTTTATTTATAGTTATCGATTGTTAGTGTGAGAATACTTGATTTTCCTACTGCATTGAAATAGTTTATTTTTATTTTTCTTTTTATCTTCAGTCTACTTATCGTATAATTATTTAAGAAAAAATCGATATATCTCAAGGCAAAATTTGATGATCCATAAATCAAATCATGTCGAAATACAATTCTTTTAAGGGAGGACCTTTAAACTCGGATCTATGGTATTGCTTTTATCCTTTTGGTCTTTTGTAATTTTTCATTTTTTAGTTTTTAGTTTTGAAAAAGTTAAAGATCAAATGAATGTTTCAGTGGAATATTTTTTTTATATTCTCTATGAGATTTACTAATTTATTAATTTCTCACTTGTTCGTCTTTGACTTATTCAACATAAAACTCAATCAAAATATCACATTAACAATCTCTCTTTTTATTTTGTACTTATACAAACACATCATCGCATTATTAATAATAATTATGTTTGCTCTAGTACCTTCTCCACTTGTTATAAGAACAAAAATTATTAGACTCATAGACTTGAAACAAATTTAAAATTAGAAGAGAAATATCACGAAAACAATACTGCTTGTACTCCTTATGAGCAACTTGACTCAAACTTTGTTGTTACTCAAAAATCATTTCATTGATTATGTTCTCAAGCTTTTGTTGTTCCTTTGGCTACCGATGACCTTGTAATCTTTTTAACATTCATGTAGAAGATTGAGCTTTCTTTTTCGACGCCAATTGGGTTAGGATTTCGTTTCGTAAAAAGAATTTTAAATTTCACAAAGAAACGTTCTAACAACCAAATGATAAGCAATGCATGCAGCTGTGAACTTATTTCTCCTTTTTAATCCCAACACATTTTAATTACCTTTATTTTTTTATTCACAAATAATTACTACCCGAAATGTGAAATTTCATTTCAATTTAGCTGAAACAAACCAAATCTGAAAGTTATTCATTTTTCATCATTTCTTTAAACAACAAATTTTATATCAAATTAAAAAAATGGTCAGCACAAATATACTTAACACTTTCACAAGGTACACCTCAAGTATATCAATATAAAAAAAAATTTACATGATTCTGTATAAACATTATGGGTTTCTAGATCGCCGAAATTAACAGATTTCTCACCACTTAAACTTAGGCTACCTTGCAGATATACTCTTATAACCAAATCATAATGGAGCATGTAGGTTTCTTTTTTTAAATCTTTTTATTTTCATTTATTTCTTTTCTCG
The DNA here is from genome assembly GCA_036759665.1 of Gynandropsis gynandra. Lineage (NCBI taxonomy): Eukaryota > Viridiplantae > Streptophyta > Magnoliopsida > Brassicales > Cleomaceae > Gynandropsis > Gynandropsis gynandra. Next base: position 33,636,526 of record CM071860.1, read on the forward strand.
TCACATCAGTTTTTACGTTTTTCTTTTCGTAAATATTGAATGTATATTTTCATCGAACCTTTTTCCCTCACGACGTCGAAGTTAGATATCTGTCTCACCACTTAGACCCGAGCCAAATCCATTGCACTCTTATAAACCATTGTACATTTCAAGTACTTCATTGATAGTGGAGTGTATGTGACGCGATCCCACTGGAACGATGCTCTAGACGTAGGTTAGATCGATAGGCCTTGCTGTAGCCGAGTCGCACGACTCTTCGCACAAGATTGGTGGAGCGATTGGTCACACGAGAGTTGCGCAATGGCTCTCGTTTCACCGACCCGTCTTCGAAGGATATTACCAACGAAGAACGAACGAACGTTGAATATTACTCATCAACGATTTTTGCTGGATATGACACACCAACAAGATGATTTCTCAAAGGAAAATCAAGATTCAAATTGAAAATTCAAAGTTCTTTTATAAGGTGTTCATGGCCGGCCATAAGTAATCAAAATGGCCATGCAAGACCATAAATGCAACATTAATGCTAAGTCACCATGCAAGGCCTTTCATTAATTATCTAGAAAATAGCCAAAAACATAAATAAGACAAGTCGTAAGATGTGCCTTCGTGATGCGAACTTGTCTTGAAACCTCGGGTCAATAATTAGGCCGCGAAAAGTGAATCGTGACCTCGTTAAAAACCCGTCATTGGAAAACCCCGTGGGACAAAACCAACAAAGGGAAAAGAGTACACACGAAGCACTTACCTTAATTATCGACCGTTGCGAGTTAAGCTTCGGCTTGAAGAAGATACGGATATTAGTGACTTTATGTGGACTTGAATATTCGTCTTGAACTTGGATGTCGTGAGGATTCCGATGATCGCCTCCTTATGCTTTAGCTCGGATCACGAGACCAGCTGGTAGGGTCAAGGCTTCCTCCTCTCTAGCTCTAGCTCGGGTCACAGGACCAACGTCCTTCCTTCGAGTCGTATCCGCCTTTCATTTGATTCGGGTTGCCTCCTCGCGGTGTGAGTCACCTCTTCTGCAGCGTGGGTCGCGTCTCGTGAAACACGGGTCGCGTCTCGAGTCGCGTCCTTCTCAGCGATGCACGTCGCGTCCTCCTCAGCCATGTGGGTCGTGTCCTCCTCTGCATTACAGGTCACATCCTTGACATCGTCCGGGATTATATCATGCCCCCTACCTGAAAAGGATTTGCCCTTAAATCTGCTTGATCTGCGATAAAAGGAATCAAGTCGGTAATATTAAAGCTGGGACTCACATTATACTTACCTTACAAGTCGAGTTGGTAGGCATTGTTGCTGATTCTTTTGATCACTGTGAAAGGATCGTCGATCCGGGACATTAACTTGGACTTCTGCTCGTTCAGGAATCGTTCCTTTTGTAGATGAACCTAAACTTGGTCACCGGGTTTGAAAATTTTTCGCTTCTGGGCTCGAAAACACCATAGGTAATGTTGCCACATTTGAAACGCTCTCACAAGCGCGTATAACTCCTTGTCGTATGTGGCATAATTTAGAGTTGTACCTCCGACTGTCTCGCTGAAATAGGCAATTGGCTTTCGTTCCTGCATTAACACTGCACCAATTCCTACACCGGACCCATCACATTCGATTTCAAAGGACTTAAGAAAATCCGGTAAAATCAATAAAGGATCAAGAGTAAGCTTCTCTTTTAGCGTTTGAAACGCTTCCTCTTGTGCTTCTCCCCATTTGAATCCAACGTTTTTCTTGATGACTTCGGTGAGAGGGGCGGCCAAGGTGCTGAAGTCCTTAACAAAGCAACGATAGAACCCCACGAGTCCATGGAAGCTTCGGACTTCCCCGACGGTCTTTGGGCTCGACCATTCTCGAATGACTTTGACCTTTTCTTCGTCCACCTTTACGCCACCTGTACTTACAATAAAACCTAGAAACACGACGTTATCTTTACAAAAGGTACACTTCTTAAAGTTGGCGTATAGTTCTTTTTTTTCCTAAGTACCTTTAGGACTGACTCTAGGTGTCCAACGTGTTCCTCTAAGTTTTTACTGTAAATCAATATGTCATCGAAGTAGACCACTACGAATCTACCTATATACTCTCGAAGAACATGATTCATTAAGCGCATGAGGGTACTAGGTTCATTTGACAATCCAAAAGGCATAACTAACCACTTATACAATCCATGATTAGTTTTAAATGACGTTTCCATTCGTCTCCTTCTTTCATCCTAATTTGAAGATATCCACTTTTAAGGTCAATTTTAGAACCTACTTCCATACAACTCATCTAGCATATCATCTAGCCTAGGAATAGGATGTCGATACTTCACCGGGTCGGCCTTGCAATGGAACAAAGGGATTTTAAGTTTGAGACCAGCGAGGTCGTCCCTCGGGTCATCTCGTCGTTCCCTCATACACGCCGCCGTCAGTGACTATTTCGAGACGAGGATGAACTGCCTCGTTCGTATTAGTATTTGTCTTCCTCATGCCGGTTCCTCTCCCGATACTGGAACGCATGAATGTCTCTTGGTCAGATCGGATGTTCGTGTCAAAACTCTTGTCGAAACTCCTCCATTTTGTTGGTGAGACTTTGCTCCAATCGAGCCGCAAGAGCCTCGATTAGTCTCTCGTTCACTCGGCTGGTTTCGAATCCTTTATCTCCCATGGCGCTTTGAGGATTAAAACTATCTACTCTCGATCCCCTGCACACTTTTTGCTAGAACGAGCTCTGATGTATGTGACGCGATCCCACTGGAACGACGCTTTAGACGTAGGTTAGATGGATAGGCCTTGCTGCAGCCGAGTCGCACGACTCTTCGCACAAGGCGGGTGGAGCGATTGGTCACATGAGAGTTGCAGAATGGCTCTCGATTCACCGGTCCGTCTTCGAAAGATATTATGCAACAACAAAGAACGAACAAACGTGAGATATTACTCACTAACGGTTTTTGCTGGATCACACCAACAAGATGATTTCTCAAGGGAAAGTCAAATATTCAAATCGAAAATTCAAAGTTCTTCTACAAGATGTTCATGGTCGACCATAAGTAATCAAAATGGCCATACAAGACCATAAATGCAACATGAATGCTAAGTCACCATGCAAGGCCTTTCATTAATGTTCTAGAAAATAGCCAAAAACATAAATAAGACAAATCGTAAGATGTGCCTTTGTGATGCGAACTTGTCTTGAAATCTCGGGTCAATAATTAGGTCGCAGAAAGTGAATCGCGGCTTTGTTAAAAACCCATCATTGGAAAACCCCGTGTGACAAAGCCAACGAAAGGAAAAGAGTACACGCGAAGCACTTACCATAATTATCAACCGTTGCGAGTTGAGCTTCGGTTTGAATAATGATACGGATATTAGTGACTTCATGTGGACTTGAATATTCGTCTTGAACTTGGACGGCCGTGAGAATCCCGATGATTGCCTCCTTGAGCTTCGACACTTTAGCTCGGGTCATGAGACCAGCTGGTAGGGTCAAGACCTCCTCCTCTCTTGCCCTAGCTCGGGTCACAGGACCAACGTCCTTCCTTTGGGTCGCGTCCACCTTTCGTTTGATTCGGGTCGCCTCCTCCGCGGTGTGGGTCGCCTCTTCTGTAGTGCGGGTCGTGTCTCGGGTCGCACAGGTCACGTCCTCCTCAGCGGTGCAGGTCGCGTCCTCCTTAGCCATGTGGGTCGCGTCCTCCTCTGCATTACAGGTCGCATCCTAGACATCATCCGTGATCATATCAGTATGAGTGTTATTTCAATCTGTGCACTAAAAGCTTTTTCCAATATACCAGGTGCACCTCAATATCAGTGTTAACATATTTCTACTATATATTTATCAAACAATCAAGTATATTCTTCATCTAAAAAAAATCAAAGCTCACAAATACCAAGGAGTCTTGGATACCCAAAAAAGAAAAGTTTTATGTTAAAAACGAGCTACCAAACTCAAAGAGTGGTAGAACACAACGACCAAGAAATGAAAGGACTGACGATGAATAAAAGAAGGAAAATGTTTTTATTAAAGACGAGTGGCCAAAATAAGAGAGCGGTGAAACGAGAGGAATGAAGGTGAAATGAAAAGAACAAAGATGCAAGCAACATTAATTTTGCATCATAAATATTTAAAGAATGAAGACAGAGTAGACGATGTGAATATTACTGATCCATTGAAATTTTAACATAACAATTTTTAAAAATAAAATTCTCATTTTATTTTGATATGATAATAATAATAATAATAATAATAATAATAATAATAATAATAATAATAATAATAATAATAATAATAAGTGATAAAAAAGAGATCGAATGTTAATTTAATTTATAATTTAGAAGATTATATTTGGATTTATAAATAACCAAAAGAATATGAATTAAAATTAATGTAGAAATGTGTCAATGTATTTGAATTTTTAGTTTCTAATAAAAATTATACAAATAGGTTGACAAATAAAATTATATTTATTGTAAAGCTTATTGAGTGTAAGAATAAATAGCTCATAAATAATCTATTTTTACGTTTTCATAGAGCTTTCTTCACCTTAAAAAATCCAAAAATTCGTCTTCAGGAGATGTCATGACCACTACAACACCTTCATCTTTAATCTTTGACAATATTTCTGGCTTCTGTGAAATCTTTGAAGTCCTTCAAATTGTGTTTATAAAGGAAGATAAAAAAAGGACATGATCCCCTTGGAGACCGAAACATTTTCTTAGATACATAGCAAATTCAAGGAAAAAGTACCAAGTTCTAATGACAGATTAAAGCTCAGATTTAGAAAAAAATATTGATTCCCCACGAATTAAAATTTTCGAGACAGGTGCTAATGAAAAGTGAAAAATGATCTTGCTGACATTTATGACAACATGGTGCTTACCTTGTTGTTAATATGCCTCCACGTCTCTCTTTATTCGATACTGGTGAAATAGTTGGTAACTTTAATTCAATATCCATTATGTGTCATTGGTGACATATACTATAAATATTCCATACATGTTATCACCTTTGGCATCGGGAAGTTTGAATGAAGCAACATCTTTGAGGGTTCCGATAATTGCTTTGATAAGGGCATCTTTGTCCATGTCAAGTCAACATAAGGAATCACCAATGAGTCTGTAAGACAAGATCCCGATATGATGAGAAAGAAAATAGTTATGAAAAAGAAATCCAAAAATCAAGTGCAAAAGAAACATGAAACACCGAATGTTTCCAATCATAAAAAAAGTTTTACTTGAATAAGTATAAAAAACCTCCATAGGCACTGTCACTTACACGAACACGATCCTATAATTAGGTATTACTAATATGATTCAATATAAAATTAGCACTTTTATCAAGCTCGTAATAAATGTCGTATATCTCTTTGATCTGGGTTGGTATCACTATAGCTTCATTTTTTAAAGGAAGTCGAGCATTCCATGTGACGGGTCCACTAGACAGGTATTCAGGAAGTAAATCTAGATAATTTTCTCACAAAAATTTTCAGTGTCTGAGGATCAAAATTGAATACCAACTAATACAAATAATCAACATTCACTGCTAACGGTCTAGTAAACAAATAAAAAGAAAAAAAACTAATAGCGCAACATAATCTAAATGTTTGTTAAGTCCGAAAAGATTACCTAAAATGCTCATCAAAGACCGAGACTCTCGAAACCACTAATGACACATGTGTTCTCTCGAGAAACGTTGAGAAGCATTTTCATGATTCGGAGGCCCTAATGACTTTGATTGTTAGTTGTATTTCCTTTCAGTGATACCGAAGAAACACCAGTACATAAAATCTAGCTAGTGGGTCAAATATATATTAGATAAGTACAAACAAACACCTTCCACTTAATCTCCTCTAGCTTATATTGGTATACCACATTTGAGCACGATCTAACCCGTAGTAATACACTACGACCAGAGAAGATGCTACAAACTTGTCCAGTTTGTCATTGTTTTCCACTAAGTAAACCTATAAAACCATAGGAAAAAAGGATTGAACATTGTTTAGGAAACCTAAATGAATGATGGATATAGAAGAGGTATGACTGCCTATAGCTTGCTACAAACAGGTTGTTGATTCCATGAGCTCTGGTGGACAACAATAAAGCTATTATTCTCAAAATAATTCTTTGCTATAATGAACTTGAACGAAACTAGCAAAATTCCATGTTTTTGCACTTTCTTAGAAACCAAACAAATAAAAAAAATAACCAAAGAGAATGAGAAAATTATGAGAATGAAAATGAAAAATGGAAACCTAATTGCTCGTAAAGACTAGTTGTTCAAGTGTTTCAACTGCTTTTGCACCTCGCACATGTTAGAGAAAGCAGTCTCATAAGCAAAATAAAACAATAACATGAATCATTATACCAAAGAACGGTTGTAAGTAAAATATAGATTCAAAATTCAAGTAGATTTATAATTGAAACTATACACAATTTCCAGATTTCCAAGGTCTTCCAATTCAGAGCAAAAATATGTTAGCTAAGTGAAGCTGAGATTCCTGGAAAAACCATCAGAATCTTTTCATATTGCTTAAGGAAACAACACATATCGCTGTATGGATTCAATATAAACTGTATAACCTGTTCAAAACCCAAACAACAGAACATGAAGACGAAGAAAATTCAGAATAACCATAATCGTCGAGGATTAGAAGATGAAAAAAATCCAACATAACCAGAAGACAATGACCTTCAAGTTTGTTGAGGAAACCGAAGAGGGATAAGAGGAGGTTTCAACATTTTCGGGGAGTCTAGAGGGTTCAAGTTGGAGATTCCAATGGCGAATGGAAAATTGAACAGGTGCCATGAGCTTTGATGAAACAATATCTTCAGGTCCCACTATGGTCGCTGCTCCGGCCAGACACCGCTTTTGACCCTCACTGACGCTGTTTCATCATTCGACGTTAAGTATTTATTATCGTTTGGACACCATCGATCGAAAGCCTTCTACATTAGAATATAGAAAAATTGTTGAAGGCGGTTTTCTAGGTTTCTCTGAAAACACATAACTTTATTTTTGTTTTGTCTTTGATTTTTTTTTTATTATTTTGATGGAGTTAGTTCACGATAGTGATAAAGTGATGTATTATGATTGTTAGAGAGAATATGAAAAGACAAGCAGTTGATCTTCTCTTAATAAAGTTTTTTTATATCTTGTCATTTAAAATTTTAAGAAGAAAAAATTGTTTTTCTTTAAACTCAATTAATCAGCGTTGGGCAAATAACGAAGACTATTTTTATTTGTATTTGTATTCGGCGAATATCCAAATATATTATTTGTATTTGTATTTGTAAATTTGGATATTTGTAAATACGGATATTTATCGGATATATGGATATTTGTATACGAACCTAAATTTTTTTAACGTAAAATATATATATAAAAGAATTTTAATAAAAAACCAATAATCATCAACTATAATCTAAAACTAAAATTCAAATCGCACAAAGATATGAAGATACATAATATAAATAAAATAAAGTACCAAATCTTCACAATCATCTCTACATCAATCATTTAAATTTAGTTTTGTCGATGATTCTGCGAATATCGTCAATTAACCTAAAACATGAAACAAATTGTTAGATTATACACTAAAATAAAACTCGCAAAAAAGTTATATATTTAGTGAGTTCTGTTTTTTTCATATATTGTAATGTCTTTATAACATTATCCAACTCATTTGGATTAGAACCGTTCTTGAGTGTAAAAATTAAATCTTCAACAATATTAGTTACTTTAAAATATTTGATATTTTAGTACTCTAATCATAAATATATTGCATATTTATCTATATATTTATGCAATAAGTGTTTAAATAAGATTAGTAATGTTTTTTATTTCCAATTTGATCATTAAAATAAATTTTTTATTTTTTCTTTAATAAAAATACAATTTAATTGTTAGTTTCTTATAACATCATTTGGCTGTAATGTCTCATATTTTCACACGATATAATATTTTTATTTAATTAGAATTAAAAATCAGCTAAAACCAGCTATTTTTTACCAAAAAAAAAAAGAAAGATGTTAAACATATAAAAAATAAAATACAATTATATTTTTATTAAATAAAATAATGAGATATACTACCATACGTTATTTGATATATTTTTTAATGATATTAAATAACAATAATAAAACTTCAGAATATATATGACTCTTATACAAATAACATCATAAAATTTTAATAATTATTTGTAATATAATATGAATTGTGTTAAATTATTATTATTTTTCAATTTGTTATTTTTCTATATTATTGTAAATTCATAACAAAGTCCTTATACTAAGGGTTATTTTATCACTACTAATTCAGGTCTTCCATTTAGATTGAGAAGATAATAATTACCAGTCAGATTGTGCTACGTAATGACAATCAACAAAAGTCAAAGAAAAAGTCTTAAGCAAATTGGATTATCTTTCAAAACCAGTTTTCAGCCACGACCAGCTTTATGTTGCACTTTCAAGAGTAACTTCGGTGAATGGACTAGATATATTAGATATAAATGCCAAGAGTAGGCAAAATTTGTCTATCGAGAGATTTTAAACGGTCTCCCAAAATCACAAGGTATGTAGGTAAAATATAATTATTTAAATTCATAGTTGCCATCTTCAATCATAAATTGTTATTCGCCAGAAATCATATTGATTAAGGTTGTTTCTATGCAGGTTGACATCATATAAAAAAAATTCTCATAGGTTTATTATAATTATTACTTAAAGTTGGTTCTAATACCTTTTAAATTATATGCATCGATATCTGTAATTTTTTTCCATTACTTTTGTCCTAACATTTTCTTCGTTTATAATGTTTCAGGAGATATTGCATATCTGCATTCATTTTATGGATCAATCCATTTCTCTTAGTTGCACTAATCACAAAACATATCATCAACATACTTTTTGTTTCGTTACGATCGGCAGACAATATTGACATCTATTATCCACCATATTTAATTAGTTTTTTTTAATTCTTCTTTAGTCACTCTTTTCATATGATATCATTGTTTTTCCTATTCATACATATCTTCCACTACAAAAGAAAAATTTATAGCATAATTTTATTTAAAATTCTAACATAATTCCAACATATTTGTAAAGAAAATCATACAAATCATCGTCCGCGCATCGTGCGAGATTTTTTCTAGTACTTATAATAAACCATAAACAATTATTGAAAGAACAAAAATAATTGTAAACCGCTAACGTCAAAACCACGCCTCCTAATACCACCGTCTCCACTATCAGTGGACTCTAAAGTGGAAAAATACATGTTCGTACGATATGATTATTAAATAGTTATCTTTTTCATTCATTATTAATTGTTCTATGTTACTAGACTTTTGACCATATTTTGTCCTTAAAAAAATTCAAACTTTATTTCTACTATTGTAAAATTGATAACCTAATATTACTCTTGTCTCTTAATCGTCAGGTTTTTCTTTCCTCCAACACACATTGATTTTGCTCTCTCCTCAAATGCAAAAAATTATCTTCTCACGTGTCAGTTTCGTCGTGAATAGCTTCAAATAGGCATCAGATTCACTGTGAATAGGTTGAATCCATTTATGTCAACAAATAAGCTTGAAATTAAGTACGTTTCACAGAAAAATTTGGTATATATAGTGAGTTTTATGTGTTTCTTTTGTGAATTGGATAACCCGAATAAATAGTAAGTAATATGTATAGATTCAATTCTCTATTTGTTAAAATGAGTCTTATATTGATATAGTAAAAACGAGTCACTAAGTGAAATAGAGTGAGTCAAATTGTCATAGTGAGTCACAGAGTCTCATCGAGTCGCACGGTCGCACTGGGTCACAATTTCATATTGAAAAAACATAGTCGTAGTGGGTCACAGAGTCGCATTAGGTCACAAAGTCTCATGGAGTCGCACGGTCGCACTGGATCACAGAGTCATATTAGAACACATGATTGCATTGGATCATAGAATTTACCCTCTTTTATGTTTTTGTTACATGTGTAATGGATTCAATGGATAAAAAATCACACTGATTTGTTTTTTTTTTTGGTATGATGGTAAATAGAAAAAAACATAAATGGAGAATTTGAATGGATTGATAAAATTCAAGAAAACTAGAGAATATTTTTCTATTGTCCTCCATTTAGTTTGACATACCAACAACTTATTGATGAGATATGCGTAGAGATGATGGTGGGAAAAAAATACAACGAATTTGAAGTTAAGCTAGCTAACATATATTATGAATGGCAAACATCTTATTTGTTATTTGTTCGATCAAATAAGAGGAATTTGACAACTGCTGTATGTAGAGATAGAATTGACAAATGTGAAGTGTGAAATGGAAACTGAGAGAGAATTTAAACATTTAATTCATGCTTTTAGAAGCATTGATAGAGGAGATGAGAATGGAGGTGTTATATATTTGAGGACTCTGTTTTTTAGGTTCAAATAACGAAAGTACAGTTGTGAGTAATCCAACAAGAATAATAAATATTTTAGATTAGAATAATTCTAATAGTGAACATACAAGCGGGGTAAGAGAAGATGGTGGTTGTGCCATGAATATGGTCGTTCATGAAGTTATGGTTTGAGGCAGTAATGAAGTTGATACTGACGTGCCAAAAAGCATAAGGATGGTGATGGTGAAAATAACTTGGAAATGGTAGTTCACGAGAAACCAAAGAATTGAAATTTAGTCTTCGAGTTCGAAGATGGATTGCAATTTAAAATTGAGCAAAATTTTGATATCAAGAAGGATGTACAAACATTTGTAAGGAAGGGTTCACTTGAAGCTTCTTTTACATATGCAACATTGAGTTCTAATTCGAAGTTGTGGAAAGTATGATACAAGTTTGCCTGAAGTGATTGTAAGTGGAAATTATGCGTGACAATCCCGAATTCCAAACGGTTTAGTGTGAGAACACACTATCTCATTCATAAGTTGTTCACCTGTATCTAAATCGACAAAAGCTACAAAGATGTAACGCAATTGGTTAAAGATTATCTATGTAACACCCCCATCCCAGAACTACCTCGAGACTAGGAGTGTTCACCATCACCCGAAGAGGTGGCCATATATATCATCGCTCAAACACATTTATAAAACAAAATAAATGATTCATTACAAAATAAAAATGGTTCGGATCATATATCAAATAAAATACGTAAAAAATCATAGTCACGATAGGTAAATAAAATAATTACGAAATACAGAATAAAGCTTATCGAAACCTCTTGCACGCCTCTCCCATCAGTCCGATGTGAGGTCTGATGCTGCTGTTCAATCTCATTGCTCTTTTTTCTTGCTATATCTTGTCCATCCATGACAATCCACAAATAGGGTGAGTACGAAATACGCACTCAGTGAGATCAATATGTGCACGTACTCTATACCACGTATTCTCTCACTCTTAACTAAATAACATGAAATAACGATCTATCATCAAATTAAAGATACACAAACAACTCTACTCAACCGACGTAGTATCCAAACTCTAAGACTAGTACCACATCGGATCATAACTCATAGAGCCCACACGACTCTAGCTCGGTCATACGCTCGTAAAGTCCAAAGGAACCCAGTACACTGAATATCTCGCAAGATCAAAATGTAACTCAGCCATCAGTACAATTAATAAAACACTTCGTCGCTCAAAAGCGACGCTAATAGATCCACTGATCGACTATCTACAACGCTCTTTTGCTTGAAAGATTACCATAATCTCAGCAAAATAGAACGTCGAACCTAATTCAATTATGACAATTCGAACGTCGTCGACTCGATACTCCTCATGTGATAACTCTCACTAACACGCTCGCACACGCCTTCTTTCAAAAGTTCAAGTGTGAAATCAATCGATCGAGTACACTAGACAAGATGTTCACTCGACTTTAACACCGAACCCAAAATATCAACGTTCTTCGACCCTAACACTGGGTCAAACGTTAATTCTCTAGACATCTCTAATCATTTATACAACCAATAAACTTGTCATCAATTTTTATACAACAATTCTAGGTTTTAATCTCAATTCTCACTTGTAACGTCACACTTTTTCTATTATGATCTTAGAAATCCTATTGTGAGCAAACCTCATTTTAAATGTAGAATCTCTTCCATAAATCAACAACAAGCCAAAATTAGAATGGAAAAATATCATTACCTTAGCTTCTCTAATGACTTGACTATCCATTATTATATTGATAAGGAGAAATTTACAACTCACTCAAGAAACGTTCACGATGGAAATCCTCCTCCTCCTCCTCCTCCTCCTCCTCCTCCTCCTCATCATCATCATCATCATGTATAAATTATAATCTAAATCATTTATACATGATTTCATAATATGAATATGATGTTACATTGTTATTATTATTATTATCATCATCATTATTAAATGCCACTTTAAATTTTATAATGTACTTATAATTATTTATTAATTATTTTATAATTATTCATTAATTGATATTATACTAAAAAGAATTATTATATCAATTAATAAATAAAAATCTATCTATATATTTAGTATGATTATTTAAAATTTTTATATCAAAGTTTTAAAGTATTTATTCTATATATTAAAAGTCTCTTTTTATATTACATTACACTTTTAATATTACGATTGTCGATGTCCACTACACAAAATTAATACGAACTTAATGAAATTCAGTTACTTTCCAAATATAGGTAACCGAATCGTTAATCTTTGGCTTTCTCTAAATACCTAGCTTCTATCAACCCACACAACTCTCGCATTTCGGTGAAGCTCGACCTTAGTGGCCAATTTTATGTGGGTCGACTGCAACAAGGCTATGTTTCCTCCACTTACCTTCCGACTCGCTGCTGTCCACCGTCAGTTCACTCGCATCCTCCACTTCCTGTGGTAGAGGTTTCTCCGCGCCAAGACTAGACTCCAACGACAATGGCTACGATGTATTCTACGACCACACCATCACTTGGACAGTTGCCCTTCTATCTTAGTTCACCATTGCCTTTAGCTTCTCTCTTGTGCCCTCCATGCTGCAAAATCGCACTTGAGCTCTGCGTCAGATAACTTCCTACCTACGTTGTTTTAGAAACATCACTAGTATGTAGATATTTCAAATTGGGTTGGGTTTAGTGGGTTAACCCAACCCAAACCATTCAAAATATAAATGGATTCTTGATAAATGGACATAAATTTATATGGGCTTAATGGGGTTAAAACCCATTTACATTCATTTTAATGGGTTTTACCCATTAAGCCCGTTTATCCTTCACTTCAAATTCACCGTCATTCCGAATATCCGATTTTGACCTCTATTTTACTCGATTTGTCTAAATTTTAACCCGATTTCACCCAATTTCATCGAATTTCAAATCGTCACTCAACTTTAACTCGATTCACCCAATTTTAACTCGATTTCACTCAATTTCCCCCGATTTCACCTAATTACTCGATTTCACCTACTTTTAACCATATTTCAGCCAATTTTAACTCGATTTCATCCAATTTCACCGGATTTCAAATTTATATCACCCAATTTTAACCCGATTTCTACTCAATTTCTTCACATTTCACTGAATTTCAACCTGATTTCATCCAATTTTGACTAAATTTCTCCCAATTTTAACTCGATTTCATCCAATTTCACCGGATTTCAAATTTAGCTCACCTAATTTTAACCCGATTTTAACTCGATTTCATCGCATTTCACCGAATTTCAACCCGAGTTCATCTAATTTTGACTCAATTTCACCCAATTTCATCGGATTTCAAATTTATTTCATCTAACTTTAACCTGATTTTAACTCGATTTCATCACATTTTACCGAACTTCAACCCGATTTCATCCAATTTTGACTCAATTTCACCCAATTTCAACTAATTTTAACTCGATTTCATCAAATTTCACTGGATTTCAAATTTATTTCACCCAATTTTAACCCAATTTTAACTCAATTTCATCACATTTCGTCAGAATTCAACCTTATTTCATCCCATTTTGACTCAATTTCACCCAATTTTAACTCGATTTCACCCAATTTCATTGACTTGAAATTCAATGACATTGGGTGAAATCGAGCTAAAATTCGGTGACAATGAGTGAAATCGAGTTAAAAGTTGGTGAAATCAGGTTACACTGGGTGAAATCGAGTTAGAATTTGGTGAAATTGGGTTAAAATTAGATGAAATCGAGTCAAAATTGGATGAAATTGGGTTGGAATTCGGTGAAATCAAGTTAAAATTCGGAAAAATTGGGTGAAATTGAGTTACAATTGGATGAAATCAGGTTAAAATTTGGTGAAGTTATATGAAATCGAGTTAAAATGATGTGAAATCGATTTCATAAATTATTCGTTTAAATATTGATACATTAATTATAATATCTATTATATATAAGAGTATATATCAAATATTAAATGATAAATATATATATACAAAATCGTTATTATATGCATAAACTCGTTTAGCCCGTTTAACCCGTTTAACCCGACCTATATAACCCATTATTAAATGAGTCATACCCAATTAAACTATCAAACTCATTTAATTTTAATGGGTTGGGTGTAACCCAACCCATTGACATCTCTACTAGTATGCTTCATGAATGACATCCCCAGCCCAGAATGGCCAGAGATAAATATGGCATCATTTTGTTGGAGCCCTCTTCTACGCAGTTGTCGCAGGACAAATGTTAGCTTTTGATTCCCTTGAACATGCCATCTGATTCAATTTAAGAAATGTTATTCATATTACTTAATTCACTATTTAAACACCAAATGTTTGTATAGATATCTGACTCACCTTTGAATCAATCGATTTCTATGGCATCCCCACAAATAAACTAGAAAAATTCAAAACAAATTACATTGATTAACCAGACGAAGAGCGAGGGGACTAGATGATGTGGGAAGCGATAAGAAGGCGTATGCCAGTGAAGGCGACGACATATCATTGATGCAATTTCAGAGAAGTAGGTGGTGACATACGGACGAGGGAAACAATTAAACAACGAGATAGTGTGGGAAGCAATAAGAAGACGTGGATGAAAGAGGAGAATGGATGAAGAAAAAAGGGGTAACATGTATAAAGGGTATATGTACAAATATGTAATTTAACATACAATTAGGGTTTACTATATCAAAGTCTATATATATACGTGCGTTGTACATAAACTCAATTCAAGCAATACAATCAATTCCTTTTACAATTCTCTATACGATGTAGAAGAGAAGAGGTAAAAAAAAGTTAAGGGTTTAGTTTAGGTTAAAAGTTCAAGGTTATATTGATAATTTTACAATATATATTATTTCATTTTAATGTTAATTATAGAAATTTAATCTTCTAATTTAGGATAGGTTGATCTCTTTTCTATTAATAATTTCATTTTTATTATTTTTAAGGTAGGATAATATGTACACTTTTATTATTTTGAAAAAGATATTATTTTTATAATAAATATATGTACACTTTTATTATTTTGAGAAAGATATTATTTTTATAATAAATATATTTCAAAGTATATATTATTCTAATTATATATAAAAAATCAAGATTTTGTTTCTTACATCTCAATCAAAACCAAACTAATCATTTAAAATAATATACCAATATATTATTTTTCTATAAATAACTTAACTTTTAATATTATATGTATCATATAGATTTTTTTAACCTTTTCAAAAAATAAATATCACATTCCACATGTTTATAATCACGATACAAGAGATTTTTTCAAGTATTAAAATGTTAAATCTTATATATTAAAAGTTAGATTTTTTCTGCGATGTGATGAAACCATCTCAACAATGACATGATAGTCTAATAAACAAACTCAATTTTATAATATATCTATCATATATTATATTTAAAGAAAAATAATATCACATATATATACCGATTCAAATAACCATATCTAATGAAAAATTATTTTTGTTGTTCAAATATATCAGTATTTAACGGTTAAATATGAATAGAATTTTCTAAATAACATCAATTTAGATATAAGTTTTCGAAAAAAATCAAATTTATTTTAAATTGAATAACCATGATCAATAACAAAACATTTATAATACAAATTGTTTTACATTCATACCAATTTATGTATTATATATATATATATATATGTCCTATTGTTTTAAATAAAAGATATTATTATATTAAACGGTGTGAGAAAAATACTTATTACATTAAATAGATGACACATATTACATTAATTTTTATTAATTAAAAATTTATAAAATCTAAAATTATTAAGTGGGATAGAATTTTAATTTTATTTTGATACATTTTGGTGTTGTCATGTGTGTTTTGATGTGTCAATTATCTCATCAATTTTATTTTTAATTATATATAAAATATAAAATAAAAAATAATATGTAATATTAATATTTATAATCGGAATGGAATAACAAATTTAAGATGTAATTTTAAATAGTATTAATTTTTATGCTCAATTATAAACGTTTCAGAAAATAAAAGTTATGTCTTGATTAGTAAGGAAAGAGAGGGATAAAAGTGGAACGAGGCGATTCATTTTACTTGTCTAAGGTCAACATTTTTTTTTGTTTCACCGTATCTTCAAATATGGTCTCTTTTCTCCCTTACTCCTTTACGATTGTTCACACACAAAAAAGAAACTTTCTTTTTTATACCTTTTTAGGTATTTTTTTCATTTTCTTCACATGTTTTTTGTTGGCAAAATAGAAAGATCAATCTTTATATCATCATTATCAGTTGTTTTCACCAAAATTGGTGACTTTAGGCACTTCGAATTATGCTAATCCATGTGCTAACATCTTCTCAATCTCAGATTTCGCTCAACAACCCATGACCCTAACGACATCGCATCGACTGCCATCATCCTTAAGGTTGCCGAGGAGCCTCGGGAAGGATACTGAATTTGGAGAAGATCGAAATTGCATAAGAACCTTCCAAAGAAGACACCTAATTTCCGATGGTAGTGGCCAGTCATTCCTACTCCAGTCAATCTCTAGTGTTTCGAATCACCTTGGAGTTAAAAATGAAATTTAGTAGATGAGATATCAGTTAGAGTAATGTTGGATGCATGGTGATTCAAAATATAACTAAAAACAACATAAAGTACTTCTTTTGAGCTTCTATTGATGTAACTAAGGACTCTCGATTAGGTTAGTGGAGGGAGAGATGATTGTCATTCTAGGTAAGGTATTATGGGTATCAAAGAGTGCAACTCGACCTGTGACTCTCTTTCCTCTTCTCGAGTGAGTTGTAAACCCACAACCTCTACTTCTGTAGTGTTGGTGAAGAAAATGCTTGACCCATGTTTAACGTATCTGCGAGTCGACATCTGAAGAGATGTAAAACAATGGAGCATCCATCGACTTTTGATAATTCTAGGATCTCCACCATGAGTTCCATCATGTTAAGATTGCTCGCGAAGTTGAAAAATACTAGCATGGAAAGTAGTGGCATTCGTAAAGATGAGATCGAGTCGTCGAAATTGGGTTAGGATCTGAATACAAAACCGAAACCTTATATAGTTGGTTCATAATTTTTCAGTTTATTGTAAGTAATCTGTAACACTGAACTAACTTTTAAATTGGAATGAATTATCAAAAAACGAGTTTCTTTTATAATGATATTGAGCTAAATATGTTTGCTAACAAGTTTTCACATGTTATGTTTACTTAGTTGATATTGTCATCTATATTATTCCACATAGAAATTCATATTCGAATAATAAAGTAAAATATTTGAAGTATGGGTGATGTTTTAGTGAAACATAAAAAGATCCACTTTGTTTCAAATTTTTGGATAAAAAGATTCAAATTTCTGGATGTATATTATCATTACATAATAAAAAAATTAAAGAAAATATTGGAATTTTTTTCTAAATATCAATATGCTTTTTTGTAGCTAAAAATACATATAAAAAAATCATAATCACCCTTTAATTTTTTAGTCAGTGTGTTATCCAACTCACAATTTTATTGTGATATTATAGAAGAATCACTCGAGTATATGAGAAACATTTAAATATCTAAAATTTTAACTTCATAAACAATTAAAACCCTAAAATTGAATGATTTCTTTTAACATATTTTTCTTTGTATTACTACTTTTTGTGTACATATGCATGCTTTAAAAATATTTGAGTTTTATCCTAATTCGAATGAAAATTAACTAAATTGCATTGTTATATTTTAGAAAAAACATTACCTTTTGTATTATTATTATTTTTGTATCATAATATATTTTAAGAATATTTGAGTAACCCAATCAATTATTTTAAACTTAGATAAAAATTTGGTCTAAATTTTTTGTTATAAAGAAGTTCAATAAATGTATCTTGATGATGGTATACCAAATCTTGATTATGTAAATATTATGGTAATTTCATGTATTTAATAATCTATATAAAGGGTATAATATATTATGAAGTAAAATAGAAGCAAAAAAGAGAATAACTATTATATATGGCATAAGTCAATTTTTAAATATAATGTAGAGAATACACACACTACTAGAAAATTCAAGATTTGAGACGGAATTTGGGGACTGACATTTCCGTCCCTAAATTTAGGGACATATTATACACGGATTAGGGACGGATAATGAAATCCGTCCCAAATCCGTCCGCAAGTTTGCGTACCGAAGAGCCATCCCTAATTGGTCCGCAAATACGGACGGATTAGAGACGAATTAGTAGGGTGTCCCTGATTTGGGATGGTAGAGCACGGGCGTCCCTGAATTTGGGGACGGAAGGTGTTGTCGTCCCTAAATTTAGGGACGACTGAACATCCGTCCCCAAATTAGGGACGGCATCTCCTTTCGTCCCTAATTTTAGGGACGACATCTCCTTCCGTCCCCAATTTTAGGGACGACACGGAGATCGTCCCTAACCAGGGACTTTAAAAAACCATTTTAGGGACGGATTCGGGACGACTCTTCGGCAAACTATTTTCTTAGTTCGTAATCCGTCCCTAATTCGTCTATATATAATCTATTTAACCCCTCAACCATTGATTCGTTTTTCATAAGCAACTCTCATATCTTTCACCGCATATCTTCTATAGTGTTTGCGATTATAATGGCATCTTCATCAAGATCGAACATTTTCGTTTCTAGACAATGGATGTACAGAAGAATTGATCCAGAATCTCAAAGCGTATCGAAAGAGTTTATAGAAGGCGTCACACAGTTTATGACAATGGCGACGAATCAACAAGTTTACAAAGAAACGAGTACGTTGGTTTGTCCATGCGTCAAATGCAAGAATGAAAATTTTGTTAATGAGAGAATTGTTTGGAAGCATCTTTATTTAAGAGGATTTACTCCAAATTATTCCATGTGATTATGTTATGGAGAAAATTTTGCACCACGACCTAGTAATGTTGTGGAAAACTTTAGTAGGGGCACTATACATCATGAATTTGAAGTCGACGATGAATTATGGTGTATGTGAAAGGTGAAAGCTATCGTGCATCGGTCGATGAACTAGATTTTTATGGGATTTTAAAGGAAATTTTGCAATTGGAATATCCAGGTATGGAAAAAAAATTTAAAACAATGTTATCCTTACCACGTATGTCATTTTGGATATATTACTCATATTTTGATATTTTTTTTAGGTTATGTCGGTTTAAAAGTGATGTTATTTCAATGTGATTGGTTCGATCCAATAATCGGTCGCGGAACAAGAGTAAACAAACTAGGCGTTGTAGAAGTTAACTCCACACTAAGATATGCAAAATACGAGCCTTTTATTCTTGTGTCACAAGACGATCAAGTTTGTTACGTTTCCTATCCGCATATTAGAAGATCTTCAGGTTGGCGTGTCGCAATGAAGATACTTCCGAGGGGCAAATTTATCGACAACACAGAACAACAACAATTGCCAATGCAACAAAAAATGACCGAGATTATTTCTATTGACGATGTACGCGTTGAAGAACTTACGCATGGTGAAATGGAGGAGCTCGAAAGAAACGATGAAGATATAGAAGAAAAAGAAGAAGACGAATTTGAATCAGATACAGAAACACAAGAGTCGACGGAACAATTGTGTGACTCTAAAGATGATGAATCATGTTAAAACGTTTACGGATTGTTTCTATTTCTTAATGATTGTTTCTATTTCTTAATGATTAGACGTTTGCGGATTGTTTCTATTTCTTAATGATTAGACGTTTATGGATTTTTCTATTTCTTAATGATTAGACGTTTACGGATTGTTTCTATTTCTTAATGAGTAGACGTTTA
>CM071860.1:33656894-33685611 GCA_036759665.1 Gynandropsis gynandra
CTGTTGATGTTAGGTTAGGTTCATATTTCTTAGGTTAGGTTCATATGTGTATTCAAGTGGTTCGTTGAAATTGTTTGTTGGATAGATGATTGGTTTGGGGGTGGTATCGATATTTATGTTTTTATAGGAGAAATTTATGTTGAAATTAAGAAATTGAGATGATTGGTTAGGGGGTGGTATCGTAATATTTCGATTTCACATTTCAGTATGTCGCGACGCGTTGAAAGAGGCGGTAAAACGAGAAACCGCCCTCAGTCCGAGGAAAGTGGCAACCTTTCATCTCATTCTCGACATTCCAATTCAGTGTTTGAAGAATATATGAATCCAAATTTCTTCCGAAACACTGGATCGACACAATCGGGGCAATATACGCCTTATTATCCGCAAATCCAACCACCACCCTATCCAGTAATGCATCACGAACCTGAGATGCACGATGAACCAACTGTAGAAGAAATTTTATCTATGGATGAAGAACGCCGCAAGCTTCCTCGTTTAGGCCCTATTCGAGGAAACGACGGACTATGGTACGTATACTCAAATTCAAATCTCAATTATAAATAGTTAATTAAATGTTAATTTATATTTCATTTTGATTTGTAGGTTTGGATATGGTCAACTTAATCGTCACATATTAATGACGATAAAAGCTGATTATGATCGGCCGTGTTACAATTGGACACATATCGTTCCAGAAATTAAGCAATGATGGTGGAAATCATTTGTGGTATGTTTTAAACAATTTTTAATTTTATCAAGTAATTGAATTTACAATTTAAATATAATAAGCTTATTATTATTTCAGCAAAAATTTTATTGGAATCCCGCAATTACCGGACTAGTAAAGTCCGAATTTGACAAACATGCGGGAAAGCATCTCAAGTCTATTGTAAGTTTACGTAAAAAAACGAGAGAAGAAAGGAAAACCCCTTTGGATAGCGGAAGATGTTTGGGATCAGATGTGCGCACATTGGGATGATCCAAAATTTAAGGAAAAGAGCGAGCGAGCAAGTAAATCCCGACGTTCTGATAGAGAAGGATACGGGATAAGCGTACATACGGCAGGATCTCGTTCTTTTGCGGAAGTATACGAAGATCTGGTAAGCTCTATTCTACTTTTTATGCATTTATATAAAATCAACATTTCATTAAACTATATCTTTTTTATTTGTTTCAGGCGAAAGAGAAGGGATCCGAACCATCGTACCTAGAATTGTTGGAACGTACGCACATTAAGAAGTCAGATAGTTCATGGGTGGATCCCAAGGCGAAAAGCCTTCACGATAAAATTGAAAACATGGCAGCGGAACGAGTATCGCAAATTCCCCCGAGAGAAGACGGAACACAAACTACTCTTAGTCAGGAAGAGTACAACGAGTTGTATCTCAATGTAATAATGACATTTCAATATGATATAATTTTACTATTTATAAATGTCATTAATTCTCGATATTTGTTTTACAGCAAGTTACGCCATACAAAGGTCGTATTTTCGGACTTGGAGGTACAAAGGTCGTATTTTCAGACTTGGAGGAATGGCCTCAAAACATTCACTTCCTCCAAGGGTAAAGAAAAAGTATCCGAGTACGAGTTCCAGCATAAGTTATCCGAAAGGTTACAAGAATCCGACAGACGCGTTGAACAAGCACTAAAAGAGGCTGAACGATCAGAAAGGCGAATGGAAAAGTTTCTGCGCATGATGAAATCACAAATGCCTAACATCGATTGGGATGCATTTCAGAACAATGATTTCGATCACGACGATTCGGAAATACCTCCAACGACTTAGTATTAAAAATGTTAGTTATATGTACGCTTTTTAATTATTGTTATGTACTAATTTTTATATTTTAATCTAATCGAACTTTATTTTAATTTTATTTTTTTATTTAAAAAAAATTGGGGACGGACCATTTTCTGTCCCTAAAAATTGGGGACGGATGGTGGTCGTCCCTAAAATTAGGGACAAATCCAATTTTAGGGACGGCCAGCATCCGTCCCCAAATTTAGGGACGACAACCATCCGTCCCCAAATTCTGAGTCCTATTTTGGTCCTATTTTTTAGGGATCGTTTGCGGACTGAAATTTCCGTCCTTAAATGTGGACTGTTTGTAGACTGAATTTTCCGTCCTTAATTGGGGACAGATTGGGGACGAATGACATTTGGCGACGCGCGTTTGCGGACTATCACTGGTCGTCCCTAACCCGTCCCTGAACAGATTTAGGGACGGATTAGGGACAGATTCTTCAGTCCCTAAATCGTGATTTTCTTGTAGTAACATGAAACAATAATACAACAAGAGATAATAGATAATGTCTAAAATATAACAATCTTCGAAGAAAAATTTCATGAAATGATATCAATCTAAAAGTCTTTTCAATTTTAGGTATCATCCAATGGAGCTCTCCAAATTTACTCATACTTATTTTCTCCATTGAATTTTTTTAATTTCATGCAAATTCCTTATACGTTAAGCCATAAGTAAAATATCATAAAATAATAATATTATATAATATTAATAAATAATTGTGCGTGGATCACATAAGTTTATTTCTAGTAAAATATAATAACTGAATTGAACATAAACCATACACTATCACAAAGAAATTATAATACTAATTAAAATCACATAAGTCATATATATATACACGCATGTATATATGTCAAAATTGTTTAAACCTACACAAAATTAAAATACAATAAAACTTATAAATATGTAATAAAACAAATAAATAAATATTGTATTTTCTTGGATTATGGTTAATTCATATCACTAAAATATATTTCATTTTTAAATTATTTAGAATTAATAAGTTATATTAATAGCATTTCTCTTACGTGCTTCTCATTATTTGTATGGTTGTGGTCTAATTATTTGAAGCATAATCATATAAGGTAAAATCTAGCAAAACAACCATTGAAATAGTTGTTAAACGATTTTTACGATATTTAGACGTAGAATACTAACAAACAAGAAGACAATTTCAATGAAATCTATATATTAAAAGTTACAAAATCTTAGAACTCTCATGTTGTCACCTCACCATCCTATTATTATTTTATTTTATTTTTTATTCTACATTAATTATCATTCATAAATTACTCTAAATGAGTTATATATTAGTAATATTAATATTTTAAAGAAACACAAAATATTTATATTAATATAGAGGATATTTTAGTCAATATATATGTAAACAAATAAAAAAATCAGTAAATTAATAAATAATAAAAAACAAAAAAATATTTATATATTTATTTGAAATAAAATTTAGTAAATTATTAAACTTGAACAAAATAGTTATTAACAAATATTGATTTTTTATGCATTCTCTTTTTTCAAGGTTCCACATCATTAAAGTACTTTTTTTGTTTTTTATTCTACATTAATTACCATTCATAAATTACTTTAAATGAATTAGTCATATTAATATTTTAGAAAAACACAAAATATGTATATTAATTTAGAGGATATTTTAGTTATTATATATGTAAATAAAAAATTAGCAAATTAATAAATTTATATATAAAAAGTTGTAAAATCTCTCAATTCTTACACTATCACCTCTTCGTCCTATTGTTATAAAACTTTGAATACAAATTTAAAATAATTTAGGTTATAAAATAATTGAAAACTCTTAGAAACTAATGAAATGATATAAATAAATAAAATATAGAAAAATAATCATATAAATATGTTATATAAAACTATATAAACTAAAAAATATTTTAATATTTCAAATTTTAAATTTTATATGTAAAATATAACAAATTTACGTATTTATGTGAATAAAAATTAATAATATATTTACATGAATGTTTGGTTATAAGAAATTGAAAAAATATTGAAAATTGATAAAATGAGACAAATAAACAAAATAGAGATAGATAAACTTATACATACGTTGTATAAATCCATATACATTTTCTTATTCATGAATTCTATGAAATATATTACTATTCAAAATTCATTTTTGATGTGTAGTTATATAATAAATTCATGTACTTAGATGAAAGTTTGTTTATAAAAATATGGATAATATTGGAGACTACTGAAATGAAACAAATGATAAAATTAATAATCGTCTATTATATTATTTCTAAAAATTTCCGTTTTAAAAATCATATATTTTTTATATAACATTGATATCACTATCATATATTATTGAGTTCTAATAATCAGATCCTGCCAAATTTTTGATATTTTCAAAAAGAATTAAATATATTATCTATTTTTTTCGTAAAAATGATATAGAAAATATATCATCGCATTTAATTTTTTTCTTTCTAGATAATGATGCATTTGTGATATATAAATTCCAATTGTATAATTAAAAATTGATAAAACTCTGCGCATCGAGCGAGTGCTATTACTATATAAATATCATCTAAATAGATGATGTATGTTCACTGAAAATGGATCGGGACCGCACTAAAACTATTTTCATATGTTACTTTGTTGATATTGTGATTCTTACATGGTAAATTAACAACTATTATCATGTGTATCACATCAAAGGATGTTTTATCATCGAACAATATCATCATATCTTATGTAGATCATGGTTTGGAGAAATTCTTATTCCTTTATTATCCAAAATGATTGAATGTGACATAAATCCGAACAAAAATGAATAAGGGTGTTTGTTTGGCTCTTTGACGAAGTAGAGACAAAATTTTGATTGAACATAGAATCACCATGCGTGAAAGTAGAATAATAAAGTTTACTCGGTATAAAATTATTCTTGATTCAAGCTTTTTGTATGTGATACTAAGAATTATTGTTTTATATGGTAAATAATTGGTTTCAAGTTGTTAAGAAGAGATTGGAGTGGAAACAAATGAACAACATCAAATTTATAATATATCATAGGAGTTTAGAAGCTTTGAACATAAAGAATAGTAGAAGACGAGTGAATTATAAGTTTGAACTAATTAACTATACTAATGAGGTATGCTTTCGATGAAATGATAGGAGCGGATATGGAAGAGTAAGATGAAGATAGAAGAAGAAACTATTCATTTGTTCATGTGGATGATACGCTAAATCCTTTGAAATTTCTTTGTCATTGCTCATACAAAAAAATGATGGAGTTTTGATTTCATTTTTATTCTATTTTATATTGTAAAATAAACATAAATAATAAAAGAAAATGCAGAAGTTTGAAAAGAAATGGAAGAAAAAAATAAAGATTGCAAAGTTAATCAAATTCTAACCAATAAGCACCAAATATTATGTATCACCATATAATAATATATTATATATGTTACATAGTTTTAATTTTTTTCAGTCTAACTATGAGTTAGTGGATTCAATTATTTTGTTTTTTCATATGATTTTAAGATATAGAATAAATATTATAACAATTAATTATATTATAGAAAAAAATATTCACATTCATAGTTGAGTGCAATATATTTCACCCCATTGATATTCTATTAGTTTCATATTTATTTTAGTTATCATGTGTTATTAAAAATTATTTAAAATATATTTATCCACTTAATCTTATTATTAAAATAGATCAATTTTATGTTATAACATTCTGATATTTTTATTAGAGTCTATTATCTATTATTCGATAAAATAATATATACGCAATGCCATTAACCAAAATTTTTAATATTTCTAATATATCAATTTATTTTTAATAGATAAATTTTATTATATATTTGTCAATTTTTACGCGGATTCTTTTTCTAGTAATTAATAATGATTATTAAGACTATCATGATGTGATTCATCCCCTTATATATGTATTATTATGCAACTTTTATAAATACTCTAACAGTAAAAGAGATTGTATTTTCATAATTGGTACACTTTACATTAACTAAAAAAATACAGACCTATTCGTTGTTATATTATTTCTTAGTTATGTTTAGTATCTCATTCAATCTGTTGTTATCACATCAAAGAACACAATGATTAAATATTATTTGATATGTGATTCTCTCTCAAGTGACATTGTTCACATAGTCTAAAATAATCTTTGATTGTTAAAGATTTTATTTAAACCGCATTTTTATAAAAATAAATAAAAAATTATTGTTTATATATATTTAGTTTAATGATTTTATCGATATTATATGTGACATTCATACATTATGAACATTTTTCATCAAACAAAGGCGTCCAATCAAACATGTTTGTATCCAATAATGTTTGATGCATATACAAACAACGTTTCATGTCAAACAAAGTCTCTCCATTATCTTATGGAGATCGAACAAAATTAAGGTGATGACTTGACTCATAACGATTTATATATAGTTTTTCATGTCCGTAAAATCATTGTTATTAATGTTAAAAAAATTGAGATGCACATAAATATAAAGATTAATTTATGTAAATGTAATATATTAATTCTTAATATTTTTGTTACATGTTCATCAGTTTAAAATAAATGAATGCTACAACAAAAAAATTGTTATTCTTCTTAATATTCTTGATTTGTTATAACGATAAAAGTTACATCATCATCAATTAACAATAAATAAATGTTACACCCTAAAATTAAAATTAAACACTTAAAATAAATAAACAGTACATCCACATCAATCAAACGTAAATAAATGTTATATCCACCATAATTAACATAAATAAATATAAACATAAATGAATAATAAAATTTTATTGTAATAAAATGTTATAATTAAATTTAAAATAAATAAACGCTATAAAATTTTGCTTAGAAAGTTGAACGAATGCAAAACAATTAGCAAAAAGTAAGCAACACCTTTATTCTATGTATATGTTTTTTGTCTTTGATTTTATATCTCCATGTTACGGAACACGAAAAAAAGACAATACAACAGAAGTGTAAGGCGTTAAAACTTGAATATGCTAGATATGTCTTCCATCATGTTGCTCTAAAACTGCTTAGTATTTTAGAGAATACCGCATGAAATGAGGATAACCATTAGAAGATTGCAAATGATAACGACAATGCATATGTTTCAGCATATGATTGTTATAAAAAGAAAGAAGTATGGTAAGCAATAAGAAGCACTATGCATTGTTGGGTTTGAGCCATTTGAGATATCTTGCAATATATGATGAGATTAGAAAAAGTTACCGTGAAGCTACATTTAGATCTCACCTGTACAAACTTGTTCTGTTCCTTCTTGCTAAGAAAATAGAAGAATCAAAATAAGTTCTAAAAGATGAGATAAAATCTCGCTTCAAGCTAATTCAAAAAGTTTAAAAGGTTTTGCTTTATCCTGTTATACAAATTAAGGGTGGGGGTTTCGGGTTATCTGGACCGACCCGGACCGACCCAACCCGAGGAACCCAACCCACGAGATAAACGGGTTCTGTCTAAAGCCCATATGGGTTCTGAATCTGGAACCCGAACGGGTTCGGGTAGGTCCAGATTAGGTTTGGGAGAACCCGAGGAACCCGAGGAATCCGAAACAAAAAAACCCTAAGTTCCCTCCCTTTCTCTCATTCACTCTCAACGCAGACCCTAAGTTCACTCCCTAAGCTCTCTTGCTCTCTCAAATGTCTGCCGCCCCTATTCTCTGTCCGCCGGTCGTCGTCGCCCCTATTCTCCGTCTGCCGGTCGCCGTCGCCCGAGGAACCCGTCCGTCGCTCGCCCGAGGAAGCCATTGTTTCGCTCGCCCGAGGCGTAGCTTTGCACCCTAAGCTCTCTCGCTCTCTCAAAGTTTGAGGAGAGAATTGGATCAGTTGCTTGAGTCTGGGCAGACCCAGACAGCTAGAATTCGGGTAAGCAATTGGATCTTTGTTACCTTTCTATGGTCCATTGGCTCTGATTAGGTTCAAATTCTTGGAATAATGATGGTGTTTGTATTTTCTAGTCAAAGTAAGATTGTGTATATGCATTCAATAAAAAATATGGTTTTGGAATGTCCAATCTGAGTTCATTTCTATATCTCATCCCAAGCTTCTGATATCAGATTATGAATTCATTTCCATTTGAATCATACTTGTGCTTCTGATATCCAATCTGGGTTCATTTCCATTCAAATCATACCCATGCTTCTGATGTCCAATCTGGGTTCATTTCCATTTGAATCATACATGTGCTTGGGTCTTCAATATCGTGCATCACAGGTGGAGCATGTGGTGAGAGAAGAGAAAACAATGGCAGCTTATGAGCTTGTTGGAATATATTGCGAACTTCTTGTGGCACGAATGAATTGAATTTACGGATTTTTTACTTGGAACTATTTTTAAATGTTTACTTGGTATTGTTGTTTATGGAGTTTTAGCATTGTACTTTTTTTAATTTGTTGTATGTTAAATTTGCAATCCGAAATACCCATTTTAAATCCGAATTAACCATTGAAAACTCGAATTACCCACTGAAAACCCGAAAAAACCCGAAGAACCCGAATGAACCCGAATACAATTCGGATTTTTCTAGGTTCAATATTTCAGAACCCGAACAACCCGAACCCAACCCGAAACCCGAGGAACCCATCCCAAAAACCAAATGGGTTTTTATGGGTTCAACTTTTTAGAACCCGAGGAACCCGAACCCAACCCGAACCCGAAAAACCCGTCCCGAAACCCGAAACGCCCACCCCTAATACAAATGCATATCTGCAGGTCGTAACATCTGTAAAGAACCCTATGGAGAGATACCTTCTTGCAGTTCTAGGACTCATTGTGTTGCATATATTTTATATATGAACTATACATGTATAAGTTTTTGGCTAGGGGTTTCCATTTTAATGTCCAGTTTTATCTTCAATGTATTCACAAATTACAAATTTGTTTATATGTTTGGATTTCTAATGCAAAATCCAAGTGTCTCTTCATATTTCTCCTTTGTAGTTTCAATGAGAGGAAAAAAATAATTCTCATATTAATGTTTTAAATGGCATTGACGTTTAAAAAAACCATTTTGATCTTTATTTTCTACCAAATACACAAGATAAACATCGTAATAACTATTACTTATTACTTTATACTTACGATTATAATACAAACGTTATTAATTTACTAAAGAAAACCTTTTTTTCACATATTAAGACCTCATTCCCCATTACCTTTTTAAATTCCGATGAGAAGAAACAAATTAATTCAACATTACTAGTAAACCAATATTTTTAATGATTAATAAAATAACATTTCAAATACTATAAATCGATGTATTTGTAAATCTTTTCCGAGTTATAAATATATCAACTTATACTCTTCGTGCATCGTGCAGACCTACTACTTATAAAACATTAAAGTTTAAATTCTAACATTTCACATTCAAAGTCAAGATTTCTACTTGTTTCATTTAATATATGTAAGGATATTTTTATAGTTTTTTTCTGTTTTTTGTTTTCACTAAAACCGTATTACTAGAAATCTTGATTTTTCCAACTTTTTATTTGTTGACTAATTTTTTATTGTTTATTGATCAACGAAATAATTTACATAAAAAGATATTTTAAATTTTTCATTAAAATATTAGTTTTTTCCAATAGGAAAAAATAC
Organism: Gynandropsis gynandra; assembly: GCA_036759665.1. Taxonomy (NCBI): domain Eukaryota; kingdom Viridiplantae; phylum Streptophyta; class Magnoliopsida; order Brassicales; family Cleomaceae; genus Gynandropsis; species Gynandropsis gynandra. The sequence goes on from CM071860.1 coordinate 33,666,353, forward strand.
AACTTTTGTCTAATAAAAATATAATAGATCTAAGATTTTTAAAAATTATTGTTATTTCTGATTCAATGTTTTATAGATCGAAAATCTAATCCTTTAAAATTATATTAGATTTAAAAAACTAAAAAAAATATTATGAACGCACAATTATTATATTTTACGGAAATTTTAAATTATTTAGTTATGATAAAATTAATAAAATTTTGTGTAGAACGTGAAAGCTTTCATGATCATTACGTATTTATAAAGTTATCTTAGTGCTTGTGTTAGTCGTATTAAGAAGCATACTTTTTATACACAAACATTATTTTAAAAATACATTTGCATTTAATTTAAGTATTAAAAAATGATTATCAAATCTTACTCTTCTTATTCAATTAATATATATAAATATTTATTAAAAATTTAATTTTATAATTATACAACATTATAATATCAATATTTATTAATATAGTGCATCTTCTTTTACAAGATTCTATATGAGTTCAAATTCAATGTGAAATTTTATGTTTTTGTTAAAATCAAGTTTTTCGAATGTTCAACGATTTAATTTGGATGTTGTGTCCAAAATTTCTTATTTACTTAATTATCCCTAGAAATCTCAAAATGACAAATAAAAAACCTAATGTTTTCATGCTTGCGATGAAGCTTATTGAAGCTAGGCTGCATTTTTCTCCAAGATTTCTCTACAATCCATTATCATCTTAAGATCCTCTTTGGAAATCTTCGTTTTCGACTCCTTTCTTGCCATTCGATTTTGACTCAACAAAAATGAAAAATGTCAAATTCCCCATTCGAATCAGAATTTGAAACACATTTACATGAACTCTTTAGTGTGTTTGAATTTGAGGGTCTTGACAATCAAATATTGATGAATTCTAAATCTAAATACAATGATGAACAACGAAACCCATCCACCAGGGAGGTTGTTGTATCTGTCGAAATCGAAGGAGGAAAAGGCACACATAATGACGAGATTGAGATCGAGCCAAGTAAGTATATTGTGAAGGAATTATCTTGGACATCACATGAAGAATAAAAGGACAATGACAGTGGCGGTCACAAAAAATATGAGGAAACATCAAGGATGTTATATTTCAAGGAGCGGTGTTATACATTAAAATTATTAGAGAAGTTTTGATTATTATATTATTATTTTTGTGGATGTCAATACGAAGCTTTCTGCTTGTGATAGTAATCTCTTACCTAATGCAACATATTATAAAAAGCTCATTGGTAAATTGATATATTTGATAATCACTAATCCTTATATTTATTTTTTGTTAATAAACTTAGTCAATATATATTTCCTCCAACTCAATTGCATCTTATTGCAATCAAACATGTGTTAATATACCTTTAAAACAGTCTTGGACAAGAGTTATTCTACCTCTTTCTGTCGATTTATGCAGATTGATCATGAGATATTATGTATTCTTTGATGATTCACTCATTTCTAGGAAATCGAAGAAACATGTAAGGATTTCAAGAAGTGGTGTAGAAACACAAATATCGTTCAATGACAAATACCACATGCGAGTACATATGATGCTTTTATTTACTTAGTGAATTATCATTTCCAATAACAAAACTCGTTTTGTTGTTTTGTGATAATATAGCAACTATGCGCATTGCAACCAAGTGTGTATATCATGAAAGAATGAAACATTTCATTCTTTCAAACTAAACTGGAGTAATTAATTCTCATTTTGAAAGGAGAATTAAAGATATTATAACATTTTTATTAGTTTTTTTTTGTATTTGTATTTGTTAATTAGTTTGATTAATTTAGTTAGGTAATTAGTTAGGATTAGGCTTTTTATTCATTTTATGATTATTTTTAGATCAATAAAAATAAACCCATTTTTTTCCTAATACATTTTCTCATTAATAAAATACTAGCATGTAAACTATATGATTAAAATAATTAGATTCTAAAAACTTAGTCGAACTTTACAACAATATATTTATATATTTATATGGGAGTATTTTTTAAATTATCCATTTAAAAACTCATATTTATTCAATTTTTAAAAGTTGATGAACTTTTTCAACATTCTACATAATTTTTATTCGAACTTGGCTTAAAATCATTAATTTTAAAAAAATCTTAAAAAAATATGTAAACAAAAAAATGTTGCAAAAATATATATTAAATTCGAAATTTTAATAAAAAAATTATTCATATAAGTTAAAAATGAAATTATTCAACTTCTGTACATTACATTTGAAGATATTTTTATTTGGCAACAATTTTTAACCTATATATTATTTTTCAAATTTTAAAATTCGAGAACTTTCTGAAAAATCGAAATTATGTATTTATCTTTAAAATAAGTTCTAAAAAATAAGATACAATAGAAAATAAAAAAAAAATTGATTTTGAATATTAGAAATGAAAAAGAAATTAAATATAGGAATTATAAATAATTTAGAGATAAACCCAAAAAAAACCCTCACAAATAACTTTTAATAAAAAAAACCTTATACTTTCAGATCTATATTTTAACCTATGTACAATAATTTTTAAACAAAGTAAACATTTAACGGAAACTATGTAAACGGCGTTTGATGCTCACCTCCTTCATTCTCTTCAACCACAAAAATTAGGTTTTCTTTGTGAGGGAAAAGCGGGCACAGCTTAGGCACGACACAAGAGGTAAGGGCTCCTCCGCTGTTTTGTTTTGGGTCACAAGGGCTCCTCCGCTGTGGGGAGTGATGAAGAATTTGCACCAAAAAATTCTAGACGTTGCTTCCAGAAAGTCTCAGATGTACGGCTAGTTGTTGGAAGAGGAGAAGTAAGGAACCTTTTACTATCTCTCTCTTTCTCTTTCGTCGTGCCTTTGGTAGGGCTCAGCAGCTATCGTCGTGCATTTGGGGGCAGCCATCGCCGTGCCTTTGGGAGGGCTCAACAGCCATCGTCGTCTTGTCCACGCGGTTAGTATACAGGATTGTAGCTGAATCAGAGTTTGTAGCTGAATCGGATTTAGTTTGTAGCTGGATTTAGTAAGTAGAATTTGGATTTAATTTGCAGCTTAATTCGCTATAGAGATACAAGACCTGCGATTTCTAACGTGCCCCGAAATGTTTATACATGTGTCCTATGAAAGGACATTTCTCTTGCAGCTTAGTGGTGATTGTTTTTTACTTATCTTGATCTAATGTCTGAATACCAATGATCAAAGTGCTGATGCATTGCTTCCATTGAAGTCCACCTTTCTGATTTTTTAGGACTATATTCGAGGTCGACATTGATGGTTTTGAGGAAAAGCCTTGGAGATATCCTGGAGTTGATATCACTAACTTCTTCAACTTCGGGATGAATGAAGAGAGCTGGAAAGACTATTGTAAACAGCTGGTAATTACTTTATCACGGATCATATCGTTATTTCCATTGTTGAGAACTACTTAGAAGTTCATCCTCAACTTTATGCAGGAGCAGCACCGTGTTGAGACCACAATGCAAAGCAGAATTCGTGTTTATGAAAGCGGGAGAACAGTTATTTGTCTTTGGCAATCATTTCTTTTCTGACACCTTATACTTAAAGTGTGGGGGTAGGATTTTAAGCTGCTGCAATCGAGCACAAAAATGATGGAACCTGCACTTCATTTAGCAGTGAAGTTCTGATCGCTCTTTTGTCTAAAATTTTAGGGTTATGATCCAGATCTGCCTCCAGAGTTAGCTGTAGCCACAGATTCTCAGGGTGGTCCTGCTGACTCATCAAATCTAGTGAAATCAGACACTATTCATGGTGATTCAACAAAAGGACCTACCCATATTCGACTCCTACTAGTACGTGCCATTTTATCATTTAAAATGTATTCTCATATACTGCCATTAGTTTTAAGGTGACTATTGCAAATAGGAAATGGAAGTGGGATGGTTCTTCATAAAGGTAGAGAACATGACAGCTGATGGGCTTCATCAAGCAGTTGATGCAAAAGGAATTCTATCCATAACAGTCGTTGTAAAGATATTAAGAGTGTGTTGTCGTTGTGAAGATATTAAGAGTGTGTTGTTTACCGTAGTTTTTGATGCCAATAGACATATATGTAATGTTTTGTAGGATAATGAAGTAAGAGAATTATTCAGAAAATTTTCTTCTCGTGTTCATCTTATCAACTTCTCATTTCCATTTCTCAAATGAGCAACATGTTGCTGAAGTTCACTAGAAACAACATTCTTCAGTCTAATGATAAAAAAAACAAAAAATTAAATTGTCTAATATCATAGCTCTATTTTCCCCGTGTGACTTTCAATTTGCTGCGTTGACATTCTTTAGGCAAATTTGACGGAAGAATAGTCTCACTATGGGCAACACCATATCGTTCCTGCATTAGTTTCACACAAATGTTACTTGTTACTCTTAATACAAATAAACAAAATCATAGATCATTTCATCTACAAAAAATAGGAGTATAGTTCATATTACCAATACTATGTTTGGAACTATCGTTTCATTCTCACTCTCATAAGACTGAAGTGGCAAGCTTAGTAAAGTTGTCTGTTGATGTGAATGCCCCATCGGCCTCTTTTCATGTTGTTGAAGTAAACTAGCATCAGTAATCTGACAAGTCCTTTTGTTATGTCCACGTTGTTGACAACGACTGCATCTCTGCAAAATGAAAATTTTGATATGTTAAATACAAACTTTAAGTGTAGAGCTACTAGAGCATAGATATCTTACCATGACTCTCACATGATGTGATAAGGAGCCTTCTACATTTTCATATGGATCACGTTTTCTTTTGATCTTTTTAGGTCTTTCAGGCATTCTTCTATTTATAGGTGCTTCTACTCGTATCTTTGTGCATGACCACAAATTCATACCATTAATCGGTTGTACCAAGCTCTGATAACATCTTTTCCAGTGGTCAGCGGTAAACCAATCTGAAACCAAATCCTCGGGTTGTCCATTGCCCATAGTATCATCCCATAATGCAGAAATGATGTGGCAACATGGAATTCCACTAATCTCATATTCCCGACAACTGCATGATACATCTCCTAATGTTATCATAAATGTGTTTAGCACACATTCTGTGCTCGACATATGGTACAACAATTTTTATGGCTTGAATGGGTCCTTTTTGTTGATCTGAAACCAAAGTAAAACCCTGTATGACTCCTAAGTTCAGATCATCCACCAAAAGTGTCAAGAACCACTCCCAATTCACTCTATTCTCAACATCAATAATTGCCCAAGCAACAGGATACATCTGATCATTCGCATCTCTTCCAACAACCGTTAATAACTCCCCTTTTATACATCCTCTGAGAAATGTGCCATCAAGATGCAAGATAAGCCTACAAGCCGCTTTCCATCCATCTTTCAAAGCACTAAAACAAATGTAGAACTTCTGGAATATATTACCTTGAGTCCCTAAAATAACAGTTGACCTAGGATTTGATTGACGAAGCTCAATCGTGTAATCGTACATCCGTACAAATTGTTTAGCATGTTCTTGTTCTATAATCTTTAGCCCTATCTCACGTGCTTTCTGACTATTATATTTTCGGACCATGACTTTGTGCTTTGATAACAACTTCTTCTTAATATGACGAGCTTTAAAATCTAGATCAGCTCAAAGGTCTTCGAGGACCAGACGAGCAATTTTTCTTCTAGTCAACAACCTGATTTTGCAGTTCCAAGAACACGTATGAATGTTTTTCAATGTTTTGACAACATATTTTCCAGTCTCCTTGCTGAGAGAAGCGTAAATCCTCCATTTACATCCTTTCATATCACATTTTGCTCCAACTCTGTCACTTTCTGACTTACTATACCGTAAGTTGCATTTCTCAACTATAGCATAATCAATCCACAACTTTTTAAAATGATCTTTGCTTAGAAATTGTTGTCCCACTTGAAAATGCTTGCGTTTTCCATCATTGGAGTCATAACTTGAGTAATCAATATAGTCACGATCTATGTCATCCTCAGAATCTCTATCTTAACTATTCTCTAAACCACTAACACCATTATCGATATTCGCATCTCTATCAACCTGACTTAGAACCAAAACATTACTAGTTTCACCTTCACAAACCAAAACATTACTAGTTTCAACATTACTAGTATTATTGTTACCGAAAATCTGTTCAATACATATCTCATCGCCATTATCATCATCAAACTCTAGTGTCCTGCAAAATCTAGAACAAACTTTTCATTATTTAATCCATCACTTAATAAAAAAGAATCAAAATCAAAATCAATCCATCACTATCAGTATCTTTTCCATATAAGCGAGAATCGACAATATCGCTGAGTTCGCCGAAGATCTTTTCCATATCAGCGAGACAACATCAATAAAACCAGCTCGGGTCTCTTCATGTCTTCCTCCTTTAGACGATCCGGACGGTTCCATCACAAAGGACAAGTGTACGGTGCAGGTGCGGAGGCTCTAGAGGGGATGCTGGAGTTCATATCAGCAGCGTGCAGAGGCTCTGGAGGGGCTGCTGGAGTTCATATCAGCAGCGTTTTTTCTTTGATTACGCAACACTCTAACCCTTAGGACGTAGATAGAGGGGTTGTGCGGAGGCTCTAGAGGGGCTGCTGGAGTTCAGTGCTCCACGTTCGATCTTTGCTGACCCTCCAAGTTTCGGCATCCTTTTCGCCAGGATCACGGTCTATTTTCTGTGAAATCGCCTCTGATCAGAAGGACAACGCCGTGAAATCGCCTCCGATTCGGTTCTCCACACCCCTGCTAGATATGTTGTCGATTCAGCTCCGATTCCATTCTCGTGTTTCAGTGATATTTTTGTTCATCGTCAATGCTCAGGTCGGCGGCGGTAATTTTTTGGGGAAGGACAGAAAATTTATATAAAAATACCTTTTTATCATAAAATAACAAGGTAAAAACAGAGATTTAGTATAAAATAAATTGGGAATCAAAAACTAGAAGAAAAAACAAAGATTTATGATAAATAAGAACTGAGTTATAGATTTACCTCATTGCTTTCATAAAAATTAGGAATCAGGGTTAGAAGGTAAACCTTGTTTTTGTTTTCTTCTTTTAATCTATATTAATTAAATATTCTTTTTATTTAAAAAGTATAATTTAGGGATTTTTTTATGAATTAAAAGGGTAGGGTTTTTTTTATAGAAGATATCTGTGATGATGGTTTTTTTAAGTTTACCCTAAGGTTGGTTTCTATGATCCAACAAACAAAAGAACGTCAAACCTTCTTAGCCCAAAAGCTATACAATGACTTGTGGACCGCAAAGCCCAGCTACTTCATATTTAACTTCTTTATTAAACTATTTATTTTATAATTTATAATGTTGAAAAATTAAAATTATATAATTAATTTTCCCTCGGATACAAGCACCGTGTTGTATTGTAGTGGTTATCCTCTTCGACCCGGAAGCCATAGGTTACGCATTCTTCTTCTGCTCCGTTAGATCTCTGAATATCATCCGATCTACGATTCAGGTTCTTCCTCCGATTCATTCGAGCTTATTCTTTCGGGTGTTTGTTTTTAAATTTTGGCTAGCCTAGTGATTGTCGAAACGTTTGTTCGTGATCTGGATAACCCTGTTGTTGAAATCAAGCTAGGGTTGTGGTTCTGTGATGTACTATTGTTCTTGAATTATTGTTATGTCTGACTATAAATGCGATGATATCTCTTTTTTGTGTGTGATTGACTATTAAATTTTAGGATTAACGAGAAATATGCGTGCTTAGGTGATAATAAAGCTGAGTTTATCATATTCTTGTTTTTATCTGCTCATATGAAACGTCTCTATAAATTGCTGCAGATTCATCTTGTGCAGATTCTGGATAGCAATTTGGATTTGGGGTTTAGGAATGGCAACCCTTGATGGAAAAGTTTCTTCTTATTCTTCGCTTTCTAATTTGGAGAAGAAAAGCAACAAATTCCACCATGATGATGATCATGGCGATGAACCCGAATGGGCCATTCAGTCTATCTCTACAAAGAGACAATCTGACTATCCGATCATTGACTCAGGAGATTACGTAGATGAGGGTTATGATTCAGCTGATGAGGTCTGTTCGCCCATTCCAAGGAGCGTGACTCCTGAAGTAAACTTGAGAAACGTGTTAACAGGTCTGATTGCTATTGTAACCGGGAGGAATAAGGGCCCAACTGTCCAGTTGGATCTGAATAGCAACCCAACTTCAAATATCTCTTTCCTTGATTCTAGCCAGAATGGAGATACCTATGTGCACCCATCTGTTTATATCCCTAGTGCTCCACCTCTTCTCGAACCGAGTGGGATTAACTATAGTGCTTACAAGGAACTGCTTGAAGCTGAGCCTCCCGAGTGGCTTCCTGACAGTTCAACTACTACTTGCATGCAGTGCTCTGCACCTTTCACGGCACTCACTCGTGGCAGACATCATTGTCGGTTTTGTGGAGGGATATTTTGTAGAAATTGTTCAAAAGGGAGGTGTTTAATGCCGAGTAGATTTCGGGAGAGAAATCCTCAGAGGGTATGTGATGCATGCTATGAGAGGCTTGACCCTTTGCAAGGGGTCCTGATCAACTCCATTAGTAATGCTATGCAAGTAGCTAAGCACGATGTCATAGATTGGACATGTACAAGAGGATGGCTTAACCTTCCCCTTAGCCTTTCCATGGAAGATGAGATATACAAGGCATCTAATACATTGAGAAGTTACTGCCAGGTTTGATGTCACCAAATTTTAGAGGATTTCTCTTCCAAAATGGCCATGTAAATCTTTGTAGTAGATTCATATTTGGATCTGTTGTTTCTTTGCCCTTGGCTCCCTTATATGTTGGAGTACATAAATTGGCTCGTAGTGTTAGTTCCAATATTTAGCGATTTAGGAGTTTTTCTGTTGGTTGATATTTTGTTTGCCAAAATACACAGGTTGCAAGCTTAAATCCTGAGAAGTCCATACCCTACGCAGTTCTTAGTCGTGCTAAAGGTTTGGCAATTTTAACAGTCGCTAAAGTTGGGGCTTTGTTGGCGTACAAACTTGGGACTGGTCTGGTCATCTCTCGGAGATCAGATGGGTCATGGTCTGCTCCATCTGCGATACTTTCAGTTGGTTTAGGATGGGGTGCTCAGGTAAATACCGTATGTCATGCTAAACAATGATATATTTCTTTATGCCTTCCTTGGTGATGCTAAACAACGATATATTTGGTTGCACCTTCCTTGGTGATAAAACTCTTATTGTTGCACAAATGTCTGGAGCTTAAATGTGTAGCTGCAGTTGTTGCAAAATATGAAACTGTTTGCCTAGTCACTAGACACCAAACTCTGTACTTTCTCTCTTGGATAAAGTCCATGTGATTATACTTCTGATTCGACCTTTGATTTCAGATTGGAGGTGAATTGATGGACTTCATTATCGTGCTGCATGATCGGAAAGCGGTAGAGACATTCTGTAGCCGAATGCACTTCTCTCTCGGTGCTGGCTGCAGTGCTGCAGCTGGTCCTATTGGGAGGGTATTGGAGGCTGACCTCCGGGCTGGTGATAGAGGCTCTGGAATGTGCTACACTTACAGCCGTAGCAAAGGTATGTTTGATAACACGCTGAATTCTAGATTCAAAATATTATTGAGGGAGAAAACCCACATCTAGATTTTGTTATAATCATGCTAAACTCATCAAACAGGAGCATTTGTGGGAGTATCCTTAGAAGGGAACATCGTGGCAACAAGAAGGGAAACAAATGTGAAGTTCTACGGTGATCCGTACCTCTCAACGACAGACATTCTACTCGGAATGGTGGATCGACCGAAGGCCGCTGAACCTTTGTATGTTGCACTCACTGACCTCTATGCAAACTTACGCCCTTAGTTCTCACTTCATCACGTTATATTCCTTTGGTTTGTATATACATATTCCTGTTTCTATGTGTCAAGTTTATTGTTAATGTATAGTAAGTAGACATACATTTACTGGTTCATTGTTAATATATAGTAAGTAGACATACATCTTGGTTCATGGTTCATGGGTCTATGGTTCAGTCCCGTCACCTATCTTTTTCTGTTGTCTTTGTCCTGTAAATGGAAACATTTGTTAGATCAAACGGATCAAAAATTCATGTAATTTTTCAAGATATTGCAACTTTTTGCAGAATAATTTTACAATACACAATCTCGTAAGATTTTATGCTAGAGATAAGCTTCTTCTAATTTATGTATCTTGTTTAGATTATTATTTTATTAGAATGTGTTTTACGTTAACACGGTTTTATTAGCAATTCTTTTAATTTTACATGATATATTATAAGTATTATATAAAATTAGTATATTATACTCGTTCTATGCGTGATAACCTGTACAATAACTAAAAATGTTGATATAGTTTCTTTCTTTATGTAGTAAGTTGAAATTAACTGTGAAAGAACAAAAGTATTGGAATAATACATATGGAATGCTAAACTCAACCGATCATAACATGTCTTTGTCTAAACCAGAATGTAACAACACAATCTTTCATGTTTTTTTTTTATTTGATATCTTTTCAAGGATAAAAGGATTCATTCAACCCTGTAATAATACAACATAAACACATAATCGAAGCCCAACTGCCTTAACTCTGTCTGGATCATTCCACAACTTTGAGGAAAGATAAGAAATATGATGAGAGCTCTTGTGATGATTTTGGATCCTGAGTAGAATTGAATTGAATATTCTATTTAGGAGTGTTAAAATGCAGTCCAGCCAGTGGATCTCATCCGAAAAATAGCAGGTTAGGGTCTATAAATTTGAAGTTCGAATACAAACGGGTCTTCGAGTTCCGGCTTTTAAAAAATCCGGAAATTTGTGGCCCGGCCTGTCAATCTCTGCGTAGTGTTCTTCTCCTTAGTTCTCTTCTCTGCATCAGGCAGTGGATTGTGAATCCACCATGCGCGGGTTCAATTCCCATCGTTTGCCCAGATGTCTTTCGCTTCTCCTTGGTTCTCTTCTCGGCATCGTGTTCTTCCCACCATCTCTTCTCTCCATCGTTGCCGTGTTCTCCTTTGGTTCCCTGCGTACTGTTCTTCTCCTTGGGTCTCTTCGTTGCGTCATGTCTTTCTCTTCTCCTTGGTTCTCTGGGTCGTGTTCATCTCCTTGGTTCTCTTCTCTGTGCCGTTGATTCCCACCATCTCTTCTCTGCATCGTCGCGGTAGTTTTAACCTCTCTTTTCGTTTACTTTGGTTCTCTGCGCCATGCTGGTCTTCGGCCCGTGGGCTGCTCGAGGCCCGTCGGACCAAATTGCAGATCTAACATTTTAGACCCATTTGATTTCGGGTCAGGTCGAAATCAGCTTTTCTAAAAACAAAACTCACATTGTGGTCGTGCTTTCGAAGTCCAAAGATTCTTCAGAAGGAAATGAAGGGTTTTCCACGAAGAAGAAGAAGATGGTACTCTTTAGTTTTTGTTCCTTCTAATTTCTTGCCATTCTGAATGTTTTTCTTAAACTCCAACGACTCCAGCTTTTGAAACGCCGATAAACCATCTAAATTACACCCTCTTTGAGCTGTCTTCTTGATGTTTTCTATGAATGCTGCATATTTTACGAACTCTGGTTATTACATTGCATCCTCAGAACGTTTACACGGCAAGGCAGTGACAACTCAAGAATCTGCCTGTCTACTGCATTCTTGCTCCAAAGAAAACGAGAAACCAAAAGGTAGGAGTGTCTGATATTCCACGTTATGCATCAAGATTTAGTTACAAGAACCAAAGGATCATAGAGAAATTTAGGATACAAAAAAACCCGCGAGGCTGTAAAAAGATCAATCCTTGCAATCTGTTACACCTTCCCCAGATATCTGAAACCGAGCCTCTGCTTCAGCCAAGCACGGCGAGCTTATCACTTTGCAGATCCTCTCCTCTGCTCTTCCTTTCCTCAGAGCCAGCCTGTGTAAAAAGACAACAAATCTTGTCCCTAAGCCTGAAAAACGAATAGAATGAACGCTGCATCCACTTTTGACATTTCAAACCTTGTTGTAGAAGCATGAGCCATGATATTCCCACCGATCGGCTTAATTTGAGGGCCAGCAAAAATGGCAGAACCGTCTACTTGTGCGACTACTTGATTTGTGATTACAATAGCCACGCCAAACTAAAAACCAGAGAACATGTGAGGGAAGCTTCAGCAAGCATGAATTATGTTGTAACTCATGACCTCTGAAATATTCAATATGGCACTGGCCAAGTTTGATGAAAAAGTAACAATGAAAGTTCACCTCATCTGCTAACTTCTGTAGACTCCTCAAGAACTTCGCAAGGTGCATTTGTCGTGCAGAAAGCTCCCCTCTTCCAGAAAAATCAGTTCTATAGAGAGCAGTAGCACTGTCCACTATCATTAGAGCAAACCTGCAACAACAAATTCATTCTAAGTCATAGTTGTTTCTCTCACAATGACATTAAGCATCGGAAACCTGAGAAACGAAAGGTAAACATACCTTGTTTCAACCATCATCGATGCTGCTTCAAGCAAAAGCCTCGACTGGTGATCAGTGTTGTAGGCCCTTGCATAGGCTACATTTTCCAACACGTCAGCACCGTTTAGTCCAAACCTGCACCACTATAATTGGTTAACACAATGTTGAACTGCCCCAAAGAACACACGTATTTTTCAAATTATCCGAGAAGTCAAAAACCTGTCTGCAATCTGTAAGAGTCTCTGAGGCCTGAAGGTTCCCTCTGCATCGATGTACATTGCCTTTCCCTCTCCACCTCCTTGATCCAAGGGCAGCTGATTATTGAAAAACAAAACCCAGAAGTTGATATCTTCCCCATGTATATGAACATATAAAGATGCCACTAATAAGCAACAACAACCAGTCGGTGGTGAGAGACATATATTCTTACTTGGCAAGTGACGCATAGTGTATGGCACAACTGAGTCTTCCCAGAGCGGAACTCACCATATATCTCAGTAATAGATCCGGTTTCAATCCCTCCTGTCAAAAACATGTCAAGGTCAGATTACAATAAAAAGCTTGAACATTTACACCAAGGTTACGAGCAACATTCAACTCCAGTACCACCTTCCAGAATTTTGTCTAGTTCCCGTGATCCAGTAGAAATCTGAACTATCTCAAGTCGCTGGGCATGAAGTTGGCTAGCACTAGTGAAACCAACAGGAACCAATTTCGAAGCTACACGCAGTGACAAAACAATAAACAATAAGTATTTATGATAAAAGAATGACTTTGTGCTCCGCTGTCATGTATAAACTCGGGCATGGAAATAAAAAATTCTGAATGTGCTTGCCTGCTTCTATGATCTTGTCAACTTTTGCATCACTAATACCCTTTATCTGCAAGAGATCTTTCCTAGGGGTATAAGCAACAGCTTCGACAGTGCACAGACCAGCATCCTTAAGCTTCTTTACATCAATGGAAGCAATGCCCGCTGCCTGAAATTAGCAAATTGAAGGGATAAAAAAGCTTTACCAATCAACTGTAACAAAAAAGAACAAATATATACCATTTTAAGCAAACAATGAGCACCGTGTCATCGTAAAATTAAAGCGGAATACTTTCAACTATTAACTAATGAAACTGGAAAGCCAGCAAGAGCAGAAAATGAAAAACCTAAGTCAAAAATAGAATTGATTGTGCTTAATTGTTGAGAAAAGAAAACAAGAAAACAACTACCCGAGACTAAGAACCGCAAAAAAAAAACTCACTTGGGTTTACAGTGACGTTGCGGAAACCAAAACCCTACCCAAAATTCGCTCTTTATGTGGCGCAAGAACGGAAGAACCATACAAAAGTGCAGCGATTTTTCCAATCTAAGCAAAACCCATTTCGCTTTGCATAACATTTCGTGAAATCAACGTATCAAAAAGGAAAATTTTCATCGCAAACGTAGAAAGGCTATGATGAATATGGAGCTGTTTTACGGGCAAAGAATAACTACCTGGAGCTGTTCTACGGGCAAAGGGCCCTGGTGCATCTCTTCCTCTACTTGCTGTTGAACAGCCCTCGGATTCCTCTGCTGCTCCATTATCGCTAAATCTATCACCTAGCCAGAAGATATCTACGGCACCAGAGACAGGGGAAAAGACCAAGAGAGAGATTGATTTTGAGGGTGGAGGGAAAATTCGAGGCACAAAAGGGTACAAAATGAAGCGCCAGTAATAAAACGGCGATGGCCAAAGGCTTCTTCAACAAGTCTTAGGAGTTTTTTAAGGGCTTTCTTCATAATGGTCACAATACCCAAAATATGGCCCATATAACTGATCCAAATCCAAAACAAATGGAGTATCTCCCAATTATAAAAAAATATATATAATAGGTGAATAATTTTAGGAATTCTACGGTCAATTCATCATTAGTATAAATGTAAATTTCTCAATTTTTTATTTTAAAATCTAAATTAAATTATAAATAATAAAAATTATTTTTCGAAAGAATAATTATCTATTAAACTAATTCAAAACTAGGATAAATTATTATAATTATAAAAAACATTTTAATAAATTTCTCGAAAAAATTATCTTTATTTAAAAATATTTTTGAAAATATTAAAAAATACTTTAATGGATATAAGTTAGAAAATTAAACAAAATTCTCAAACAATAATATAAAATTAAATAATAGTCATTTATGAAATAAAAATATTAAAAATGTACTAAATAATAAGGAAAAGTGATTAACTAATATATCAAAGTAAATTGTGTTATCCTCTCTCACGTGTCATTACTTTTATAAAATGAAAAAGTTAATAAAAAATTAATTTTATTATATAAGATACATTTGTTTGTGTTACATATTATTATTAATATGAATTTCTATATATTTAAAATATAATCTAATTTTAATATAGAAAGATAATAAGTAAATATATTAAATAAAGATATTAAATTGGTTTGTCGAGTCGAACAAGGTCTATCCAATCTAACATATATTTAATTCTAGGGATGGGCATTTCGGGTTACTTGGATCGAATCAGATCGACCCAACCCGAATAATCTAATCCATGAGATATATAAGTTTTATAGAAAATCATATGGGTTTAATATCAAAAAACTCAAATGGGTTCAGGTCGGTCCAGGTTCGGGTCCGGATAATCAGAGGAACCCGAACAACCCGAAAAAAAACCTAAACAAACCCTAATCCTAAATCGTGAGTCGTGACACACCTCCCTTTCCCTTTCACTCACACGTTTAAAACTCGTTTAAAACCTGAATTACCCGTTTAAAACCCGAATTACCTCTATTTAAACAACTCGAAGAACCTAAAATATCTAAATAACCAAAAATACAATTCGGGTTTTTTGAGTTCAATGTTTCAAAAATCGAACAACCCGAACCCGGACCGAAATCCGAGGAATCCGTCCCGAAAACCAAATGGGTTTTTTTGGATTCAATTTTTTATAGATTAATTGTTTTATATTGTAATATAATAGTATTAATATATTAGGTGATAAATATTAATAAAATAATAAACACTAAAATAATTCATAAAAAATATAAATAATCTAAATAAATATTTAGATTTCAAATAAAAATAACATTTAAATGTATTTTTAAAATTTAAACTTCAAACATACATTTTATCTTCATATATAATTTAAATTAATGTTTTATCTTGGACCTTATGTTCTTCTTTATCGTTATCTATCAACAAAACAAAAATATAGACAAAAGTAAATAACAAAAATCTAAATAATAAATTTAACCTAAAAAAAATTATATTTTTCTTTTTTTTTAAAAACATACATCGAGGAGAATAAGAAAGAACAAAGTAACCTTGTACATTTTCAGAGAGAAATTGTCTACTTGTTTAAAATCTAGAAGCCAATATTAAAAGATGATCTATAAGTAACATTTGTTATAGGAATACTTAGCACATCACAAACAATACATGTTAATTCACTATATCAATGTTATCTTTTTAATAGTCCAAGACATCTAAATTAAGATAATATGCATTTTTAACTTCTTTTCATCCAACTATATATTCAAAATTGATTCTCTTCTTCTTCATTTGCATTACAAATCAAGAATTTCATATTAAAAATTATATTGAATATACAAATATTAAGTTTAAAATATATAACAATTGTAAAACTTACTTCAAGAATGCCTAAATGTTAGTTTTGTTGGTTTGCAATAACAAGTTAAGAAGAATATATAATGTTAATGTCATTTCTAAAGAAATGAAATTACTTTGATAATCTTTAAAAAGCAAAGTTATATTCATCTTCATATGCTCTAATATTTCCTTGGAAATGCTTGTATCAATCTTGTTCAAACATTGTTTCACAAAATGACACTTCATCCCAAGATCAAGTACAGCACTCATGGTTAGAATATACTATTTTGCTTCCAATATTTGTTGCACTTCTCAAACATATTACAAGTCGTACTCTTGACAAGAACATCATTATCTTCGCACAATCCATTAACAAACATTCAATCTTCCGAACTTTTCCATATATAATATAAAATTGAAGTCGAATAACTTGAACTAAACAACAATGTTGTAATAATCTCAGAAAGCCTCACTAGATCACATACCTTATATGTCTTAGCCCATTCTTCACTTGGAGGACAAAATTTGTAACATTAATCAACCACTTTGAAACTATTAAAAGCTTGTTGACACTTACAAACTTGTTTTATAAAAAAATGCAGAATTACATCTAGTAATCAAATCAATGGAAAAACCAACCCTTTGTCACAACTTTCTAATGCTATACATCTTTCAAAAGCAATCATCCTTCCTTGTGAACCCTTGGCATACTGTAGGGTTGATTTCAATTGCGGAAACGTGTTTTATCAACCCGAATTTTAGATCTAGTCATATTCGGATTAGTTTTTACAGATTTCAACGACGAACAAATACAGAAACAATTTCAGGGTACCTGTAGCGTTGAACGTGCAGTCATCGGATGTGAGGCTTGATGGTACAAGCCCTCTACGCGTATCCACGCCGAGATCGGGATTGCTTTGATGTGGAAATCGGAAGAACGAAAACTGTTTTTCGTTCTACGGGTTTTTTTTTTCTGACGGCTAGGGTTTCTAGGTTTTGAATTATCTGTTAACGAAAACTCATTTTCGTTCTTTAAATAATTATTAAGACTTCTTAATAATTACAACTAAACCCTCAACTATCCAATATTACATATTAGGCATAGGACTTTCAATCTCCCACTTGCCTTTACGTAATATTTCAAATAGTCGAAGTACATGTATCTCCATACATATACTTGCCCGTACATCTTATGTACTAGTCCAAAAGAAAAATCAAATACAATTATATTCTTCAGTGCTAGCGGATGAATATAATATATTCTTTGGTGCTAGCGGATGAATATAACTGTATCCCACACTGATTGTCTAACAATCATAAGCAGATACCGAGACACTCGTATGCGTGTGACCTCGTAGGTTCATCACTAAGCTGGTAGTCAATTAGTCTCACTAATTAACTAATCGAGGTTGGCGTCTAGCAACACTCCTCAACGGCCAGATAGTGTGAAGTAACATCCTTACTCTGTAGAACCATGGTGGAAGGATAATATTATTATTTCCCTCCGTCTTTACAGCTCCGGATAATCCTAGGACATGGTCTGACTGTCAAGTCCTAATAGATTATCAACTATGTTTCATGCCTAACATAACTGACTGGTGAATGATCGCAAGAAACTCTTTTCTTCTCTCATTCTAATGCCCTGGCCAAGGTCTTTTTAGTCATTATGTTGCTGACAACATAGAGCTCAAACTCTTTACCCAGAGTTGACCGATTCCATCTTGATCAATCACTAACTGCACAAGCATCTAATCATTCCCAATATCCTTTCAACTTACATCCCAAGGCATAAGGTGTCCAATATCAAAGAATGGTAGATAACTTGTCAGTTACCATGTTGATCTCAAGTCTAAGGAAATTATAATATTCCAATCCTTCTAGAGAAATTCCTATTGACAGTTCAATGGTAATGTAACCATTAGGAATTCTCCCTTTGGGTCTGTTCAATGATCACATCTCTATATGCATCATCCATACATGTGATTTAGTAAAAAGAGATCTACTAATTTCTATCAAACAGAAACCATCACATCTATGTTGATCTATCCGGATTACTAACGTCCAATTAGTTATCCTATGATCAAGAACGATTTAGATTAAGTTTTTACCAAAACTTGACTCTCTTTATCATGATCTCTATCATGATGACAAGTTTCTAAACTTAATCATGGACTCTATCATACTAGCTATGAAAACATATACACATATATATTTACAAATATCATCAAAATGATAAAAGAATGCCATTTTTTTATTTTATAAGTGTTCAAAATACAAGACATAAAATAGCTCTCAAATAGTTACAACAGTTGTACTATTCCTAGAACTAATTCCAGCAAGCCATGTCTCTCAATCCAATCTTCAACTTGTGCTTGTCAAACTCATTTGAACCAAGCGCCTTTGTGAGGTGGATCTGCGCATTCTCTTTTCCTTCTACCTTCTGGATTTGAACGTCCCCACGCTCAACGATTTCCCTTATCAGATGGTACTTCCGCAGAACATGCTTTGATCTTTTATGAGATCTTGGTTCTCTCGCCTGGGCTATTGCCCCGGTATTACCACATAATAAAGGAACCAGTTCCTTTATCGAAGTCACCACACCAAGTTCAGTTATGAACTTTCTCATCCAACCGCTTCCTTAGCAACTTCGCAAGCCGCTATGTATTCTGCTTCAGTAACCGAATCAGCTACAGTAGCTTGTTTGGAACTTTTCCAACACACTGCACCTCCATTGAGACAAAAGACATACCCCGATGTCGATATGCTATCGGTCCTTATCGGACATAAAGCTGGCATCCGTGAACCATTCTAACTCCAAGTTAGAATCTCCATAAACGAGGAATTGGTCTCTAGTCCTTCTCAAGTACTTGAGAATGGTTTTCACCAATTTCCAATGTTCCTCACCGGGATCTGCCTGATACCGAATCGTTACACTTAGCGCGAAGGCTACATCAGGCCTCGTACATGTCATGGAATACATGATGGCTCCCACTGCGCTAGCATATGGGATCCTACTCATGCGTTCTCTCTCTTCTTGTGTCTAAGGACAATCCTCTTTGGAGAGAGTAATTCCAGTGCCTATCGGTAGATAGCCTCTCTTGGAATTTTCCATGTTATACCTCTTCATGATATTATCAATGTACTGGGACTGCGATAGTCCAAGCAACCTCCTTGATCTATCTCTATAGATATTTATTCCCAGAATATAGGTTGCTTCTCCCAGATCTTTCATGGAGAACTGTTCGGATAACCAGAACTTTGTCTCTTGCAACGCC
>CM071860.1:33690566-33701634 GCA_036759665.1 Gynandropsis gynandra
GAACCCCGCCGGGTTGGGGTTTCCAAACCCCCTCCCCCCGCCGCATCGTCTGCTTCGTCCTCACGTCGCCGCGCCTCGCGGACACCGCACGAGACCCTCTCGAACGGTCGCCCGTCGTCGTCTGCCGCCAATTCCGAAGAGTCGATGAGCAAGAGTCGGGCGATTCGGGAAGAACGACAGAAGCGCAGCGCTCCTTCAGCCCGCGCACAGCGTCTCCCTCTCGCCGTCGGTGATGCATGCGCCGCGCCGGTCACCCTAGGACGCGCCGGCCGACACTTCGCCCCGACCGACGACCTTCGTCCGGTCGGCTAGGGTTTCGGTCGCCGCCTAGGGTCCTCCTTCACGCATCGCACGCGCGCACGATTTTCACATTTTTTCGATCCGATTTTCATAAAAATTCGAAAAAACTAATCCTAAACATTGCAGAAACGTGTTTTATCATCCCGAATTTTAGATCTAGTCATGTTCGGATTAGTTTTTACAGATTTCAACGACGAACAAATACAGAAACAATTTCATGGTACCTGTAGCGTTGAACATGCAGTCATCGGATGTGAGGCTTGATGGTACAAGCCCTCTACGCGTATCCACGCCGAGATCGGATTCTGCGTTCAACCTTTGGTGCAAAATTTCCGATGAACGAAACTGTTTCGTTCTTCGTTTTTTGTTTGACGGCTACTAGGATTTTTGTTTTTGATTGTGTAATATATTAACGAAAACCTAATTTTCGTTTCTTATATAATTATTAACTTTTAATCATTACACTTTTAACCCTCAACTATCCAATATTACATATTAGGCATAGGACTTTCACATACTTCACGACATCTATAAACGTAGTCACGACATCATCAAACACAACCATATTCAAGATAAAAGTTTAAAATATGTTCACACTTATATATAAAAAAAATTACCGTCACACAACAAGTAATTGTCTAAACAAAACCGTTTTCTCAAAATCTATAGTAAAGCATCATTTGTATAATAATTATCGAAGTAATGGTGAACACTAGGACTGAGCACGGTTCGAGTACCCTGATTTTTTAAGGTACTCGAATCCGAACCCAGATGGGTAGGCATATTCCTACCCGAACCCGAGGGGCTCAGGTACCTGGGGCTCGGGTACTTGCCAAGTGCACCGGGTACTCGTGGGTACCCAAAACTGTGGCCATTAAACTCCAATAGAACCAAAATTCCCCCAAATTTAATCAAATCAACCAATTTTTTGTCGTCTAGGTTTCCTACCTAAATCCAATGCCGACCTAAATGAAACAAACAACAAAGAGCCTCTTTTGAGACCTGTTGTGCTCGTTGTTCTCTCTCTGAGAATAAGTACGTGTCTCACGTTCAAATCTAGCAGCAATCGACGAATTTCAAAATATAACAGCAATCGACGAATTGCAAAATTAGGGCAAAATAAATATTGAACAATGAAAGAGCGACAAACCGAAGAGGAATACAGCTGCTAGACTATAACTGTGAAAACCAAAAGAACCCTAGAAACTCAAACATAAAAGGAAATCTGAAATTGGGTAGATAGAAAAATCGAAATTGACAAGATTTTTCTTCGAACAAAATTCATTTTGGAATCGAGAAAACCAAACAGTCGAGAAAGAAGAACATACAAGAGAAAGTCGGTCTAGGTTAGGTTAGAGTGATGACGAGAGGGAGACGAGGCGAGGTCGACGGCGTCGAGAAGGAAGAAGAGACGAGAGGAGGTCGACGACATCGGGAAGGGAGAAGAGACGATAGGAGGTCGGCAGCATCGAGAAGGGAGACGAGAGGAGGATGAGATGAGGAAGAAAATAGAAGGAATAAGAGACGAGAGGAGGAAGAAAAGAGGAGAGAAGTAAATCGATCTAGGGTGGTTATGGTTGCATTTTTGTAAATAATAGTAAGTATATGTCTAATTAGATATATATATATATATACATATACTCGGGTACCCGCGGGTACCCGTTTCAGTTATTTTATAACCCGAACCTGAACCCGAACCCGTGGGTAATGAGATTTCATTACCCAAACCCGAACCCGCGGGTTCGAGTAATTTTTTACGGATTCGGGATGGGTTTCGGGTCGGGACGGGTTCTCCGGGTAATTTGACCACCCCTAGTGAACACATTGTTCTATATTCTCCAATCGTTCAAAAATTCATGAATCTTAGTAGTTAGGGCTTCATTGGTATATGGAAAAGGCATATTAGTAAAAGACAATACCATCCTATTAAGTTTTCACTCTTCATTCACATAATATGTCGTTAAACATATGAAACATTCACCATTGGTACTTGCCCAACAATCTAAAGTCAAAGATATCTTATGAGGAATACTTTCCAACTCAAACTTGACTATTTCCTATTTATTCCAAAATGCACCAAAACACAACATTTTTCAGTATGCCTACAATGGAATTTATAATTGAGATTCAAAATCTCTAAACTCCTCATATACAATGCAAACTTCTTCGATTGCACCTTTCCTTTAACATCTCTAAATATCATATCCATATTCTTAAAAATGGCTTTTTAGGACATTTTGATGAGGACAAGACCTTGGATCTACCATAAGTCGCATGAGAACCAACAACGAGGGTTAGACAAAGGAGTTTAAGGACGTGTTTTCTCACACGGACCTAAAAGTATGGTAAAGGTTCTACGAGGATGTCAATAAGCACTAATGCAAGACTATAAGAGTTTCAAACAAGGAAAGGAGATCGAGAGAAGCAAAAATCTAAAGGAGCTGAAAATGCTCGGCTAGAATCGCTTGATCCGAGCAATTTTTCTAGACCAATGTACTTTATTTTTGTGGATTTTAACCGAGTTTTGTAAACTTAGTTTATTTTATCCCATTATCCATTATTTTGATCCTTATAAATAAGGAACTCATTGAATGAATTTTCAACCAAGTTTTAATCAGTTAAGAGTGTCTTTTTATTACTATTTATCGAGATTTATCTATCGAATTCTTGGAGAGATTCTAAGTGTTCACTAACTTACATTACAACTTTTGTAGCATCGTTCGCTGAGTATGGGTTTTCAAGTCAGTTGTAGGTGGGGTTTGGCATGCCATTTCTTAGGGGAGACCAATTTTATGAAAATAATTATGGGTGGCCACTTAGGCGCTCGACGACAGGCCTAAAAATCCATAAAATGTATATATTAGGCATCATATGACTATGTGGCGCCTAGGCGACCAATTAATCATAATCAATTGCCTATGCTTTTTTAAAAGATATTTTCAAAGTGATGTCATTTTGGGAGAGTCCAAAACAACGTCGTTTGAGCTATTTTCCCTAAACACATATGTTGTCTTGCCTCTTATTTTTCGCTGTTCACCTTCGCACCTCGCCTCTCACCTTCGCTACTCATTATTCGCCTTTACTACTTGTTGTTCGCATTCGTTACTCTTCGTTCGCCTTCCCTATGCACTATTCACCTTCGCAACTTGTTGTTCGACTTTGCTCCTCGTTCACCTGGTTTTGATCTTTATTCCACTCTTTGAATCAACGGCCCTTAGTGCGTTGTTGTTTTGAAATTTTTACTTATGAGGTTGTGAATTTCTGTTACTTTTAGGTATGAGATGTGACTATAGATTATGTCTGTTGGGTTAGGTATGAAATACGATTAGGGATTATGTTAGTTTCTGTTTGAATATTAAAGATCGAATTATGTTAGTTTAGGTTTTTGGATAGTTAGGGATATAGAATTTTGTTAAGATTTATCGAATGTTAGTTGACTGTTTTGAAGATTAACGTGATGTATCATTTATTTTCTTTGTTATTTGTTAAGATTTTTGGATTCATCTTTAACTCCGATCACAAAATCCTCGAAGTGCAGAAGTTGTATATTTTATGTATGACTTTATGATTAATGAATTTATATTTTTCGTATTAAATTTTGTATTTTATGTTTTTTGTTGTTTGACTTTGAAATTCAATTTTTATTTCAATATTTTTAATTTGTTAAAAAAGTTTTAAAAAACATAAAATGTCTAGTCACCGACTAATTCGAGTAGGCGTTGGGCGCTAAAGGCCTGACTAACGACTTTTACAATATTGGAAAAGACAGGTTCTAGATTATGCTATCGAATTGTCAGGAGGCGTTAGTTTTTTCTAGTCCAAGATCATATCAAATGGTAGCAAAGTCATGTTCTTGTATTAGTTTATCACTTTTCTTTTCCTTTTTCATGTCATTTGATTTAGTCTAGTTAAATTATTTTTTTCATTTTAGAAAATAAAAGGAAAAAAAGAAAATAAAAATGAAGAAAACAAAATAAACAAGAAGGAAAAACCACAAAAAGGAAAAAAAGTGAAGAAAAATAAAAGGAAAAAGAAAAAAATAGGAAGGGATAGAACAATATAGAAAAATTCTTCAGATAAAAAATAGTCGAATTTATTCTTGAGTTCTAAACTAAATTTAACAGATAAGTCAAAGGAAAGACAAGAGATCGGGTGAAAAATCGAGCAAACCCACTTCCTATCATACGTTTTCGAATCTTGGTAGTTTTATCAAGGCCTTTGAAAACTTGTTCCCTTTTATACAAGACTTGGAACGCCAACCATCACATTCCCGAGAGAAAATGGACTCATCACGAAATATCTTAGAGCGTAATAAAAATTTATTAAATAATAATGTCAAAATAAAACAGAATAAAAAAATATCAAACCAAACACAATATTCCAAGGAATCTAAATCCAAACATCATAAATACTTAAATGCAATAAGGACGGAAAATTCGCGGATACTCAAATGGAACATGCCTCCTCACTGTCCTACTGATCTTCTTAGCTCTGGTCCCACATCACTACTATATTGCCCTCCATATGATGCCAGACAACCCTAAAAGGGGATGAGTACGATTTAACTCAATAAGATTGATATAAATATGACTTTGACACAACGTATTTGAGCAAAACAAGAGGAGATGGTACCTTAAGGTCCACGACTAGAACTGTGTTAATTTAAATGCCATACCAAGCTAAGTTTCATGAGTTAAGCCTATCATACCACCGCCACAATCTCTTAGCTCCTAATTCCACACGACTGTAGATATATCATAACCTATAGGTTTCACACCACCACCACGAGCTCCTCCGTTTTGAGATTGCGCGACTTAGGTTATGATACCATATGGGCTTCTAGCCACCACCACAAGCTCTTCAGTTTTGAGATTGTGTGACTTAGGTTATGATACCATATGGGCTTCTAGCTACCACCACGAGTTCCCTAGTTCTGAGTCTACATTACCTTGATTATGACACGTTTAGGTTTTTGGCCACCACCACAAGCTCCTCTACCTACTTCTTGAGATACCACCTATAACGCTTGAACCCCCTCTCGGGTCCTATAATCACCACAACTTCTCCTTCCACGTGTTTTTCCTCAATCACACGCGTTCATGTATATTTCAACACTTCTGGTTCAGATATCTCTTCATTATCTTCACAAGATGAATGGATTTTGTTTTTCAACATTTATAAATCTACAGGTCACTGGAGTGCTCAATGAATTTTCCTTATCCATGTTAAAAAACTTTAAGACCTTTTTTGTATTTTGATTGATGCACATAGATATTCCACTCTTTAGATGTACTATCTATAAACCAATGCAAAATTTAATTTGTGCAAAGTCTTTCATTTCAAATTATTCTTTTAGATATTTTTTAGCATTTTCAATCTCTTTTAAACTCCCAATTATATTCAAATCATCCATAAAAATAACTATAATTATAAAAATTCCAGGTTAAAAAAATTCATTTTGGCATTTTGAAGTATAAATCTTAAATAGAAGGAATCAGATAGTTCATTTTGAAGACGTTTATTATGTATTTTAGACTTAGGAACATAGCTTTTTTAGTTTTTTGTATGTTACGTTATTTTTTATGTTAAACCCCAAATTACCAAAAAATATTTGAAGAATCCGAAAAACCCGTAGAACGTAAACCGAATTATTTGTAACCAAAAAATTCTAATTACTCGAAGAACTCTGAATTACCTGTAACTAACCAATCCAAATTACTAGAAGAATCTGAATTACCTGGAATACCTAAATAATCAAAATACAATTTGGTTTATTTTGGATTCAATGCTCTAGAACCCGAACAATCCGCATCAAAATCGAAATTCGAGGACCTCGGACCGAAAAATATTCGGTTCTAATTCTGGTTCATTTTATAACCCTAGGAACTCAAACCCGAACCGAAACTCGTGGAACCCAGATCGAAACCCGGATTGTCCATCCCTAATAAAACCACTTTTTGCTATTTAGATAAATACCAATGACAAATAGAGTCTTTCACAAATCCTCTTTTAAGTAGACATTTGTTAGGCGATTGTACTGCATACATTCAAATTGTTTCAATCTATATGGAGACTACTGCAATTTGATCACACACACTTTTTTAGGCTTTGGATTCCGTATAATCCTTCATGAATTTTCATATATATATATATATATATATCATTATCCAACAATCCATATAGATATATTGCAATCACATTTATAGGGTACATTTATAAATTTTTGGATATCGTTAAATTCAACAAGTATTTGAACGTGATTGCATCAATTCTAGGTCTTTGAGAAAATTCTTATGTTATACGTGTCTTATATCTTATGATTTCATTATTTTCTTTTCTCTTTAGCACAAAACCCATTTGTATTCAACTAGTTTAACATCATTAGGAGTTTGAACAATGGATCCAAATAATTTTCTTTTATTTAATGAATTTAATTATATCTGCATAGTCTCTTTTCATTTTATCCAAACATGTCTCTTTTGGCATTTGATACTAACATTGATTATGGATCTTCATTATCGTTTCAAATTTCTTTGAATATAAAGAAAGAGGAAATTTCATCATTATCATTTATTTTATCATTATCATTATTATATATATGCTCAAGATTATTTCCATCACTTTCATTCTAAAATCTTCTTCCATGTTTGTTTTTTAGGATATCCTCATTTTTTTCAGAATTAACATTGTTTTCAATTTTTTTTCTTTTTCCAGAGTTTTTATATTTAGGACCAAGTTGTCATCCGCGCTTCAAATGTGTCATAGGCATTTGAAATAATTCTTTCCTATGTCTTTTTTGTATTTCGATACGGGTGAGTACATTTGCAGTCGTTATGTATTATTTTTTCACCCATGATGTATCATTGAAACCATCTACTAGTCAATTTCTAATATTTTGGCAGTGTATAATCTTTTGTATTATTATGTTTTGTATGAGGATCAAGATATAACAATGATTATTCCATGCTAGATCTTGTGAGGCTTGTTTTATTCCTCCTTCTAACGATGAGAATTCATTCTCGTTAAAATGAGAATTCATTCTTGTTAAAACTTATTGTGATAGCCATTTTTGCATATGTAATTGAAACTCAATAAGTTTCTTTGAGAAGTTAGAGAGAATAATGCATCATTTATGACGAACTTTGTCCTAGACATCATGACATTAGCTCTTCCCCAACCAATAATTATTTTTGAATTTATAGATATTGTGGTAACACATGATGCATGTATTCTTAATTGAGATAAATAATTTTTATCTTTGAGTATCGTATATGTCGTAGCATTATCGACTAACACTACAAAAAACAGGCAATTTCCAACGTATATATCCGTTGGAAATCGCCAATTTTCCGTTGGAATAAGCGATTTCCAATAGACGGCAACGGATCCAGAGCCGTTGAGAATCGCTCGTTACGATTCCCAACGGGTTTATAACGGATATTATCCGTTGGAATATTCCAACGGATGGGTAACGGAAAATTCCGTTGGTAAATTGTAACGGATGACCATTACAATGTTTGCAACGGATGCCCGTTACAAAGTGCAATGAATGCCCGTCACAGTCCGTGCAACGGATGACCTTTACAAAACTACAACGGATGCCCGTTGAAAATTTGTAACGGATATCTGTTGTCCACCTGTTGGTATGAAAAATACACGGGAATTGAAAGGTTACAACGGATGACTGTCGGCTGGATGGTGAGAAATGAAACGGAAGTCTGTTGCAAAATGACAGGAATTTTGGATTCCAACAGATGCTCGTTACAATTTTTTATAACTGTCAACGGGCATCCGTTGGGATTTTTATGAAAAAATAAAAAATAAACAAAACTTAAAAATAAATTTAAACAACCTTAGTTAATTAAAAAGAGTTGTTACAAAAAATAAAAACATAATTTCTATTACATATCATCTAAATTTGTGGCGTCAAATTTATTCTCGTGGTCGCCAGCACCTGGCGAAGAAGGCATTGCATCCGAATCAAAAACTGGGTCTTGACGCAACCTTGTTTCCCTCGTCTGATATTGCGGTTGATACGCCCGGTCAGTTAGCAATTCTATAATGCTCTCCATGTGTCGCATCTGTGCTCGAGCTTCTCGAAGTTGTGTTTCAAGATGCTCGATACGTCGTTCTTGCGAGTAACTCTCTTGTACCATGGGGGTACCGTCGTAGCGTCCTCGACGATATCCTTTTGAAGAGAACCGAGACCGTATAGACGCCCTTTATACAGTCTAACCGAATAAAAAATAAAAAAAGTTTAAGTTAGATTTGTTAGAAAATATTTTATTTACTAATCAAATTACAAACTATAATTTTTTTCTTTACCTCCAAATAAATTTTGCCTAGAAGACTGAGCTCGTCGGGAGTAATGTCATAAGCTTGTGATTGTTGTGTGATCTTATCTGTCATAGATTTCACGCTCGGTTCCGCTCGAGGGTCGACGAGTTCAGGTTCGTCGCTCTCTTCTTCGACGATCGGTTTCTTCTTGGTGTAGGTTTCTACAACCAGCTTAAGAAGAGTCTGTTCTCTTTCTACATTGCATCTGTTATATAACATAGATATAATTATATAAATATTGTAAAAACAAAAAATGTAAATAATAACTAAAAGAAATTTACCAATTCTTTCTTTCTCTTCGAGAATGATTTTGATCCCGAAGTATGGCCATGCAGACTATCTCCGGGAACCTTCTCGGCGTATTGGCCTTCTCGCTTTTGGTCTTGAAGTCCTCAAACTCCCAATATTAGACGAGTTGGTTGAATACCTCGTTCGTTGCCCATGTTGGTTTGGCATTATTATTGTAGTAGTTGTGATTGGCGTTGTTCATTATCAAGCGCATTCAGGCTTGCATGTGGTGCATCCAAGCTGTGTAGATGCGTGGCATATCCTTCTTCCACCATCTGTATGCGTGCTGCAAAACAAATTATAATAAATTAGTTTAGAATAAATGTAATTAATCATTTTAAATACAAATTTTATAGTATTTTTAACTTACTATGAAAGTACACCACCATCGACGGTGTATAACTTCTGGCGTCACGTGCCACGAATAATAGAAGTGATCCTGTAGCGATCCCTGGATGATGTTGTTGTTCGTATGTTTGACAAATCCTTGAGGTTGTGACATAAAAACCTCCTTAGAGAGATTACCTTGAAGGAAAGCATTGTTACATCTAGTTGCCTGAGAGTCCAACCTTTAGAGACTGCTAATCTGAGAACTAGACGAATTGTTGTTGGCTTGACAACGGGGCTAAAGGTTTCATGGTAATCAACTCCTGGTCGCTGATGAAAACCTTTAGCAACTAGGTGTGCTTTAAAATGATCCACAGTCCCATCTAACAAATGCTTGACCCCAAAAACCCACTTGACCGACTATGTTCTGAGCTTATGTGGGAGGTACAAGATTCCAAGTGTTGTTGCGTACTAGAGCATCAAACTCATCACTCATTGCTCTTCTCCAGAGACTGTTCTTGAGAGCTTTTGAGGTAGTCTGGGGTTCCAAATTCTGTGATAGAAAAGAAGCAGAGTAAGTCAATTTCTGTAAAGGTTTAGAGATATCGTTCTTGCCTCTGGTTGTCATGGGATGAATGTTTGAGAGAGAGTTGTCTGGCTGAGTGGTTTGCAGTCGTGTTGTCTCTAGTGCTGATGCAGGCAGAATGCAGTTATCTGAGATCACAAGTAGTGATTGATCAGAGCTCGATGGCACTTTAGAGGGTGGATTCTAGAGTGGCCGGAAAATAGATTTGACTCTACTGACAGGAGGAAAACAGGACGAGGGAAGAAATGAAGAGAGATTTATGTGTGAGAAGTTATTATCAGGTGAGATAGGGAAGTAGTGAGAGAAGTTTGAGTAGGGTAATATGTGTTCAAGAAATTGGACATATCGAGAGATATATGTGATCATCTCGTTTTCATACGTATTTCTTGCATGATTTTAGAGATGTTTATGATATATATGCGTTCTCATGTAATCTCCTACGCTAGCAAGACACTAGATGACGCCCAAATCAACTATGTCACAACCGAGAAGGAGCTCCTTGTCGTCGTCTTCACCTTTGACAAGTTTAAATCCTATCTCGTAGGGTCAAAGGTAATCGTTTATACTGATCATGCAGCGCTTAAATATCTTCCACCCGATCGGGCACAACTCACACCCGAGCGGGCAAAAGCTACGGTGATTTTAGGCAGAAATTCACACACGACTCGGGCAAGAAAATACACGAGCGGGGCCTCATACCCGAGCGGGCACACCTCTAGCCAGAGCGGGCACTCCATTCGCATCGCGTTTCTGCGCGACCGACCGCGCCGTACCCGAGCAGATAAATTGTACCGCCCGCTCGGGTCGCGACCATCTTCTGCAACTTCAATTAAATTAATTTGACTTAAAACAAATGGAAGTTTGGTGGGGACTCATACAATAAGGAAAACGACTTTAAAGGGATAAAAAGGGGCCAGAGGTCGAGATTCAAGCATGCTTTATTCAGTTCTTGATTAAGGAGAGAGTAGAGAAGGAGGAGGAGATTCTTGCGAGGAGGCACAGTAGGAGCATTGGAGATCAACCCCATACTTCAGTTTCGTTTGGTTTTCATGTTCCTTAGACCTTTTATTTCGTTTATGTTTGTTTACAGACGCATGAGCGAGTAGTTTGTTTGTTCTAGGAGAAGGGATTAGCCCATGGACCACGAAAGTAGGGGGAAACTTGACGAGATCACGTGTCTATGCCTCGAGAGAGGGTAGATATCATATTAGGATCGTCTGTCTTAGATAA
>CM071860.1:33707616-33737736 GCA_036759665.1 Gynandropsis gynandra
CTTTCAACGAACGCATTTTGCACCATTTCTATCTAAGGGTTTTCTACATCTTGAAAAGTCTGAGACACTTCATGATTTACGATATCCCTACTAAAATTTTCCACAACACCCCTCGGTCGTGGTTCAAAATTCTCTCCATGAGATAACCAAATAAAATAATTTTGAGTAAACCCTCTTCAATAGAGATGATTCTAAACGGTTTTCTCATTAACGAATTTTTCATTTTTGCATTTTATACATGGACAAACCAACATACCGTTTTCTCTATAAACTTGTTGATTTGTCGCCACCGTCATAAACTGTGTAAGGCCTTCTACAAACTCCTTCGATACACTTTGAGTTTCCGGATCAATTCTTCTATACATCCATTGTCTTGAAACGAAAATATTTGATCTCGACGACGATGTCATTACAATTAGAAACTATAACAAGATATAAAGAGAAATATATGAGATTTGTGTGTGAGAAACGGGTAGAAGAGAAGAGATTAAATAGAAAATTTTAAGACCGATTCGGGACGAATTGCGGACTGGAATGAATATTTTCCGGCGAACCGTCCCTAAGTCGTCCGTAATTCGGGACGGAATAGGGACTGAAATTTTTTCAGTCCCAAAATTGCGAACTGCTGACTCAACAGTCCGCAATTTGCGGACGGATGACTCAGCAGTCCGCAAATTGCAGACGGATGAGTCAGCAGTCCGCAATTTCCGGACTGCTCAGTCCGCAGTCCGCAATTTTCGGACCGAAAAAATTTCAGTCCCTATTCCGTCCCGAATTCCGGACGACTTAGGGACTGAACGATGGTCCCCAAATTTAGGGACGGATTCGGGACGGTTTTCTTAATCCGTCTTTAATTAGTCCCTAATCCGTCCCTAGACGGATATGTCAGTCCGCAAATTCAGTTCCGAAATCCGAATTTTCTTGTAGTGTCGAGTAGTAGCGTGAAAAGCTGTGACTGGTTGTTGTGGAGTTGCTGAAATCAGATTCCGAAGCTTGGATTCTTGGTTAAGTAAACGTTCATCAAGCTCCTCCAATGGAATGATTGAATCACGGGCATTGACTGCATCCACAATGGGTTTGTAGTCTTCTGGTAATCCATCAAGAACATACTCCAACAAGTAGTCAGCATCAACTTTGTTACCGAGAAGAGCAAGTTCATCAGATTTCGATTTAACGAATCTCATGTAATCATTAGTGGAATGTGTGCAATTGTTACAGTTTTTGAGTTGATATCAGAGTTGATGAATATGGTCGTGTGTTGGTTTGTCATATGTGGTTTTCAGTAGTTTGAGGTACAAGCTACCATTGGTTGAAGAGAGATCGAAATTGTGCCAAGGAGCGTAGAGAACAACAAACGATCTTGTTGTCTGAATGGTTGAAAACCAGGGTTGGGAGTGCTGGTCCCATCGGTTAGAAGCATGGCTTGAGGAACGAGCGATTTGTCTTGAATAAAGCAGTCAAGACTGTGTCCTTCAAGGAGAGCTATGATCTGAACACTCCAAGTTAGATAGTTGGCCGTTGTGAGTTTGGTGATGTTGGTCATATTCATCGTAAAAAGGACATGTTGAGGATCTTGGGGATTGAAGAGAAGCGTGTTCTTAGTGGTTGCGGACTGAACGTCCTGAGAGGTTGTGTTTGGTTGTTGTCATTAGTCATTGGGTGCAGAGAAATTGATCAAAGATGGAGAACAGGAAAAGAAAATGGTGGCATATTTAGGTTGGGGTTTCGATGGAGTCTTAAGAGGCTCTTATACCATGTAGAAGATTGTGTATTACTTGAGATGCTTAAGAGAGCATCTATAACATATTAACAGAATATACATATTACATGGAGAAGATGCTTAACAGAGCAACTGTAGAATATACACATAATATTATGTGATCGTGCATATCCTTCTATAATCACAAGGGATAGAAATCTAGTTATTAAAATTTGTCTGGTAGTTATAACGCCAAAATTACATAATAAACTACTAATTAAATCCGAAATAATTCAAATAAAATCGAAAGGATATATATTAATTAAGGTATAGGATTTTCCCCTAAATATATGGAGGAAGTGACATGAATTTTTACAACTTAATTAATTAATTAATTAATCATTCTGTTTAACTAAATCCCAGAAGTGAAGCTAATTCCCGTGGAAGGCAACCAAGTCACTCCATCAATAAACTTGGCAACACTAAACTTGATAGCTTCTTGGAACCCAACAACATGAAAACCTTGCCATGTCACTCTCTGGGAGACTCCAGCGCCAGGACCATAGTTTTTGTACTCTGCAAAATACAAGGTCCTTAGATTATCATTCCCTGAGTGGAGCCAATTCACCCATCCTTCCCCTGCGATCGCCTCGTCAATGTACGTTTCCATTACAATACACCTTGAATACGGCTTCCATGGTCGTCCCATGTACGAGTTATATTTATGTTTTACCGGCAAAAAATCCGAGTCTGTCGTGATCCTGCAGTTCTGGAGGGAGAATCCAGTGTTTTGCCTTGGATCCGTCCTTCCATTTGCCATGATCACGTTGTAGGCCCTGATATCGTTCGGCCGACGTAGGAGAAAGTTGCAACCTTGGAAGACTGCAGCTGCGTTTCCGAATACGAAATCTACTGTACCGTATATATCGCATTCTCTATAGAATTGACGAAGAGCTGCCGCGTAGAGCGTATCTTGGTAGCCAGATATGCTGCATCTGTATAACACCGAGCGATCCGAGGCTATGCTGAGGGCTATGGCCTGTTGTCCCTCTGGTCCGGCCGTGTTCTTGAACCCGATGTCCCGTCCTATGAATCCATCGCCGGTAACAGCTGGAATTCAAAAAAGATACCCTTTTATTGACAAAAAGTGTTGAAATGTTATATCTATAAATATATGTATCTATCTACATACTGAAGGTGGCAGAGTCCGGCGTGGAAGCTCCTCCGGCAACGCTCCCGCCGCCAACGATAATGGTCCGATCTTTCCCCTCTCCGATTAACGTGACACCATCTGTCTCTATGTTTATCTTCTCCTTATACACCCCGGCTTTCACGTAAATTACGAGTCTGTCCTTCCCGGAGGCCACCGCAACAGCCTCCGCCACCGTACGAAAGTCCCCCGACCCATCTTTAGCGACCACCACGTGGGCCTTACTCCTTGACGTGCGAGCCTGAAGGAGCCTCCTCTCTCCCGCGGAGACCCACCAGGGAAAAGCCTCAGACTTTGAATTCGGCGTTGACTTTTCCTTGACCTTGTCCACGAGGGCCAATGAGTTGCTGACGTGGCGGGAGAGGTGGTCCATCTTCTGGGCTATGTGGCTGATGATGGCAGCGGAGGCTTCGGCAGATATTTTGGCGGCAGCGGAGTAGGCGGAGTCCTTGCATGCTTGTTGGAAAGTCATTGCGGCTGAGAGCCATGTGGTGACGTCATCTTGAGTGCTTCGCTTTCGGTTTCGCTTTCTTTTTGATAAATCGTTGATAGCTTCCATGGCTTGGTTTAGACGTTTGGTTGACATCTTCATGAGTCGTTCACATGAATCTGCAATTATTTCATATTTAGCAAAATATCCAAGTTTAACTATACAAAAAATTTCGATCAATATTCATGCACAGTAATTTTCCTTCATATTGGCAAGTTTTTTTTTCTTATGTAAAACACGATTTTTTTTTTGTAGTAAATGTTTTTGTAAAAATGTAACAGAATAAATTTAAAAGTAACGATTCATCTATGTAATCGATATTAAATAATATAATATAATATAATATGATAATATATATCAAGAAGGGAAAAGTCATACTTGAGAGGGAAAGCAAAGGTGTATAGTCTGACTCTTCAAGAGACACGAGCTGGGAGGGGAGAGAGAGACTGTAGGAGTCGGAGATGGTCTTGTTGACAAGAAAAGACACAAACTCAATACCCCGTACCCCATAACCCAATTCTTGCAAGGTTTGGACACAGAGAGAAGGATATATTGTTGGACTGCATTGCCTTTTGAACTGGTTTTGGTAAGCAAATGGCATATTCCTAGAGGCATCTACAAGAAAGGCACTCATCAATACACCAAACAGAGCAATATCTATAATACCCATTTCTCAAAAAGCAATTTTTTGTATGTTATATATACACGTGTATATATATTTTATGCTTCTTATGAGAGGATTTGATGAAATCCAAATGGTTTTATTCCTTGAATAAGACAAGATATCGAATTTCAATTTATAGGAGGAGGAGAAATTCATTTTAGGTAAGGGAAAATTACACCAGTATGTTAGTTTATAAGGTTAGGTTCTGGTTGAGTTAGCTTAACGGTCTATCATTTTTTTCGTGAGGGTAGATGAATTAGTAGCTTTAAGTCTATCAGTTTGGATATATTTTCTTCCTGATGTATCTATGCGCACATAGACTCAACTAAAAAACGTTAAAAAAAATCTGTGCCATAAAATTAAAATAGACCATTTTATATTTTAACATACAATTACTTTTAAATATTAATTATTTTTTTGAAAATAATAGATCCTAAACTTATTGAAACCCTGTTGCAATGCTTTTGTCGAACATCGTCTGAGTTATCTCTACACACAAATATATCTAATTATGATGTTAAGGAAATAATACAAATTTTTTTTTGTTAAGAGTTGTAGCTGAACCAACCAAAGTAGATGTGCCACTTGAAGACCCCTGGAATCCTATGTTTATTACTTAGTTCCAACAACACACATTCACACACGCTCTTATATCTTTTTAGGCAACGCGGTAAATATATTAGTAAAACAACTATACTAAGTACATTAATTTAATAAAACTTAAAGGAAAATAACCTTATAATAGTGAAATTGTTGGATTTTAATTTAATGAACAAAAATTAATTAGTAATCTTGTAAATCAAAGAAAAATCATTCATTAATTTTGATTGATCTTTGCAAAATCAAACTCTGGTCGACATCGTCTTAATGGTGAGATTCTCCCGTAACATTATGAAAAGAGATTTGGGTTTAGATTCTTAATTCAAATAAAATATGGAGAGAGAAAATACATGAACAATCTCATTAACTCTAGGATCCAAGTAAGCTTATTCAGATAGTTGTGGAAACTTACCGTCTTGAGGCTTTGAAATTTTTGAGAGACATCCGGAAAAATAATTGAAGGAAAATTGTGTTTGACGCAAGATTCTACAATTTCTAATGTTTAATTGTTTAGATTTCGTAGGCGAAGCACAGCAACAAAATTTCATATAACTATTTAAACTTCATTCAAAACTTCATTCAAAACTTCATTCACAAAACTTTCAAGCAAGTTATACTCTAAATTTTTTCTTCAAACTATATCACATTACAAATTTTAGTATGAATACGTTAATCCTCAAATATTTCTCTTCCGTCTCCGGTAATAACAAAGCTCATCAAACTCACCTCTACCACAAGACAAGAAGTGAAACAAGACATATCGTTGATTGTACATATACATTTCAATACCTAAGAGCTGAGACCGGCAATGTACCTAACACCGGTTGCCGGCAACCAGAGATTCCCTTCGATGAACGATGCAACCGTGAAATTGTCAGCCTCAGCCGAGCTGTTCAAAACATGGTAACCGGGCCATTTTACCCTGTTGTCAAGCTGAGATCCTGGTCCGTAGTTCATATACTCGCCGTAATATAAAGAATCTAACGCGAAATCGCCGTTCCACTCGAGCCATCCCTGGGGCCTAACCGCCTCACTTATGTAGTTCTGCATGAAGACAGTACGAGAATATAACTTCCACGGTCTTCCCAAGTAAGTACCTGTTGTGTTTATGTTAGGAAGAAGATCCGTATCGGCCGTGATGTTACTGAATTGGACTGTGAACCCTGTTGGCTCGTTAGGATCCTTGCGTCCTTGAGCCGTGACGATGTTCTTCTGATTTGGTAACCCTTGTTTGGCCTTGATTTGACAATTCTGAAAGACGGCTGTGGCATCGCCGAATATGAAATCGACCGTACCCGTGATGATGCATTCTCTGAAGAATTGTCGCATCGTGTGCGCATAGAGCGTGTCTTGGTAACCTCTTACCGCGCAACGGAAGAAAACTGCGAGGTCGGAGTCCGAACGTAGGGCCACGGCCTGGTGCTTCTCCGGCCCGGCCGTGTTTTGGAACGTTATGTCACGAGCAATGAACCCTCTCCCGCTCACAGCTGCATCATTGTTATGTCACATATAAGATTATATGAATATTTTTTAACCGGAAATCGATAAAATTTAGAAAATATTTGCACATATAAATGATAAAAGAAAATCTATAGTAACATCATAATTGGTCATTATTTCAATAAACTGAGACCAAAAGACAGTTGCAAACTAAGTTGTAACCTATATTGTGATGGGTTTTGGAAATCACATCGTTGAGCCGAATCTATCTGCATGTTTATCTCATTTGTACTATTTTTAAAAGTTTACCTAGTATAGAACAGTAAAGGCTGTGGGTTTTCGCTATTATAAAAAAAAAAGTTATCTAGTCAGTAAAAGTATTGTGTTGACAATGGTGGGTTCTTAGTTTCGAGGTCATGTAATCGTTGGACCATTTCAGGCAGAGTTGACAAAACCCAATTTAGCTTCGGTTAATATTTGTTTTTTTTTTGCGGTTAAAATCAAATGAACGGTTTTTGAAACTACTTTAGGTTACGAAAAAATCATACTGAATTGAAAATTGACCAAATTTGTTTCGGTATAGTAGGGTATGGTTTGGTTTTTTTTTTGTCCACTCTTAAACTAGCTATATAAAGGTTGATTTCCAGAGTAGATTTTTTTGGTTCATTTTATATATACATCCTAAGATAATATGATTATGACCCAATGTAAAAGGGTAGTTAATTTATTACTCACCAAATGTGGCAGATCTGAATGTGGTCCAACCGTCAATGAAACTCCGGTTACCGGTGATCACGGTGACATCGATTCCGTCCCCAATCATCATAATGTGCCATTTCTTCTTCTTGATCTCCACATTCTCTGAATAGACCCCTTTCTTCACATATATCACATACCGGTTTGCACTATTATCCGGAGCAGCCAAAACCGCCTCCATTATTGTTGTGAAATTCCCCGTCCCATCGGCTGCCACCACGGCATTGGCTGCCGGAATGCTGTGGTCTTGCAGCAGTTTCCGGTCTCCAGGTCTAATCCATGGAGGAAATTTGCTGAAACCACTGTGACCGGAACCGGTTACGTGACTTTGGGCCTTGATAGGACCGGGCTTCGTCTTGGATTTGGGTTTGGATTTGGGATGAACCATGGTTAAGAGATTTCGGACCATTGGACCGATCCGGTTTAGGCCACCGGTTATGATATTTTTTATAATCCCATGAGTGCCCTCGAAACCCTCGAGACAGGTGTCCATGTCGGAGAATGCCGCGCTGATCCATGTCCTGAGATCTGTGGCCATGTCTCCTGTGCTATTGTCTTTGCCTGATCATGATCGCCCATGACGATTTGTTATAGTCAGGGCAAAATCGTCTTAATTGAATAATATAAATTACAAATTACAAATGACAAGGTAACTGGAATTTTTTGAGTTTTGGGTTTAATTAACGACTTCTAAAAATAGGTGTAATAATTGGTGATTTGATTGAAGTGAGTTATTTTTAGCATGAGACATTCTAGTTTCTACTTATATTCTTTTTTCAAGATTTTCCGCATTTGCTTTCCAATTATTTAAGATAAAAAATGCATCATGTGATGTTTGTCTCATAAATAGATCTCATGTAAATTCTATGAAAAAAGAATTATGTCACCAACATAACGTCGGTGTTGTTTTCTATATAATTTAACCCAATAAAATATATAAAATGCATTTTTGTGGTAATCACCGACATGAAAATATGGAAAAAAACTATTGAGTATTATAGCTTATAAATTCATTTTTTTCATATAAAAAGTAAAGAGAATCCGATTCGGCAAAGTAACATGCATAGAGAAAAATAGTGTGGAATATGAAAAAAAGTAGAGGAAAATGGTTTTTCTTTAAAAATATTTCTAGAAAATTATGAGTTTTGTGTTTTATTATATCTGGATTATGTAAATAATTCTATTGAAATAGCTATTGAAATATAGAATGGAAAAAATATTTTATATTTTATAATCAAATTTTAGTGTTATTTTTCATTTAAAAAAAGTTTCAGTCGATTGGCTATAAATTATATGTAGCAAAGTTATACTATTATTGTTATTATTTTTATTATTGTTATTATAATTATTAATTTCAATTTCTTTTAATTTCAATAAAAACGGGGAAAAATCGTTGGTTCAAGATTAACTAATTTATAATCGAAGTTAACAAGACTTTGTTTATCAAAGTTTTTTTTTCTTAGATTCTAAATAAGTATAATTTAATCTAAAAGGTTTAACGGGCACTTCTCCCCATACTTCACAATAATTGCTCAAGTTTGCATTATCAAGATTAGCAATAAGGAAGTTGTAATATGTATTTTTTTTCGTTTTTACTTTAAGTATATATATATATTATATTAATATCATATCAATTTTATATTTTAAATTCAAACATCAACAGAGTTTGACAGTATTATTCAAACTTTCGATATATTATTTTGCATGAACCATAACAATTTTAAATATTGAATATCTTTCTTATTTATTAAGATGTAGAGGGATGTAATATATGTAAGTGTGTTAATTGCTTGAATTTTGTGAAAATTAGAGGTAAAATAGAGAGCGAAAGAGGGTATTACCGCTGGGGTTCTGAGAAGCATCAATGGTCCAAGATAGCAAATCACAGGCAAAATCAAGAAGATCTAAGCAATCAAGAACCGCATTCGTCATCCTGAAATCTCCCATCTTCTTCTGATACTTTGACAATACCCCACCGGCT
Source organism: Gynandropsis gynandra (assembly GCA_036759665.1). NCBI lineage: Eukaryota > Viridiplantae > Streptophyta > Magnoliopsida > Brassicales > Cleomaceae > Gynandropsis > Gynandropsis gynandra. Next base: position 33,716,457 of record CM071860.1, read on the forward strand.
TTTCTCATGGCGTCGACGGCGGCTCTCGCTGCTCCGACGAACTCCACCGCCGGAACTCTCAAACATTCGTTCTGCACAAACTCTGAAGCCGACGACGTTGCATCTTTCGCCGAAACAAGGCACAAGAGGCTTACGACAATGGAGAAGATCACAACCACTTCTCTTGGTCGGAATTTGGACATCTTCTGTGGGTGTTTTTTTTTTTTGTTTATTTGAGAGAAAACAAAGTTTGGTTTGGGGTTTGAGTGAGAGAGCGAGTAAGATGAGTCTCGTTTATAAAAAGATTGGTTTTGGGAAGCGCTTTAATGGCTAACCGATAAAAGAGACGACCGATCTCACTTTAATGGCAGTGAAACTCGGCGGATACCTTTTCCTAAATTTGTTCTGTTTTGAAAAAAAAGAAGAAGCTAAAAGTAAAATGAATTTATGTGCCAATATAATTATGCGATATCGTCAAACGAAATATCCCATCGAACTAGTAATTTTAGAAAATTTGACATACGATTATTTTTAATATATATATATATATAATATTTCTGTTGAACTAATACAATATAAAATGTAAGTCTATAAAGAAATATTTTATATAACCTGGAATATATGATCTATTTTTTTTATTTATCTAATCTAATATCTTTTCAACGTTTTAATATATAGTCATTCTAATTGATGGCATAAAACAAGATTGACAAGTGAAATAATATTTTAAACAAAGAATCACGTTTTTTATATTATATCACAACCTGACGATTTGTTTGAAGAAATTTGAAGATTGATAAATGAAAATTTAGATTTGTAAAAAGATTTTGCGGAACGTTTTTCCGAAGAACAAGAGACAGTAAAAAAATGAGCGCGTATATATATTTTTGATTGTATCATTATATATATATATATATTTATACATCAAATTATTTAATATTATATATATATAAGAATTAAAAGAAATAAATAAATAAAGACATGAAACGAAAATGAATAAAAACAAAGCTATAAATAGTTAGTCAAAAGAATTAAAATTATGAAAAGAGAAGATGAATATAACATTACTTATTTCCAATAAAATATTTATTTATATTGCTTCTCTTATCAATAAATTAGATATTTCCGTTTTGGACAATAAATGTTGAAAATTGCTTAGTTGAAAACAATTTTACCACTGAAAGTTGATTGTTAGTGGTAATATGTAATGTTTTAAAAAAACCAGATTTTAGTTTTTCATTAACTACATAGCAATCAATTTTCATATATTTGGTTTGTTCGCTATATACCGGGTGATTAATTATATGCAATGTTATAATGCTATTAGGAAAATGATAAAATAGATTCTAAATTAGAAATATAAATTCGCGTAAAGAAACTATTCAAATTAGTTCTGTCATATATTCCGTTTTGACACAACTACGGAAAATAATAATTTGTTTCTTTCATATTCATGATATTAATAATTTTTCAAGAAATACGGAATATCTAGTAACTGGTCTACATGAATTTAAACAAGATGTTCAATCCATATATACAAATGCTCGTAATTTTGAATAACAAGAAGATGAATAAACAAACCTTGGTTAGTGCATTATGTAAGTATCTAAGTATCCTTTCTATTAGTAGTTAATGAGATGATTAACTCAATTTATTTACAACAAACAAAACAAGGTCTAGTGAATGTTAAATAAATAAGTTTTCCATTAAATTTTCAATAATATGAAAGATCGAAGATAATGTCACCAGAATCTTATAATAATTTTGAATTTACTTCCATAGAAATTACTAAGATTTACATCCAACATTTTAAATTCCTCTAAAAGTTTCAATGTATATTTCTTTGGCTAATGTATATCCCATTTTGTGATCTAATAATTTCTAATCCTAAAAATATTTAACCTTGCCAAATTTTTTATTATGAAAGAAGTAAACAACTATATTCTTACAGAAATCACAACATCTTCATTGTCACTGAGTATTATAATGTCATCAATATAAACTAATAGCTAAAAAATGATTACATATGTGTTTAAAATATAATGAGTAGTCAGAAGAAGAATGAGAACAACCTGAAGAAAAGAGGACATAAAAGATTGCTCATTCAATCCATGAATAGATTTATATAGTTTGCAAACATCATTATAAGGTAAGTTCTCCCCCGGTTTACGTACATATGTTGGAGGTAAACTCATATGTATCTTCATCAAGAGCTTCATATAAAAAGATATTGAAGATAACTAACTCAAATAAGTTCCAATTGAAATATGCAACTAAGGAAAATAAAGTCCCATAGTTATTATTTTGGTTACTAAACTAAATCTGTCCACAAAATCAATACCTCTAATTGAATATAATCCTTAGATACTAGTCTTGTTTTGTATCTATCTATAGAACCATATAGATTATTTTTAATTTTATATACCCATTTGGATCATACAATCCTTTTGTTAGGAGGTAATGAATAGATTGACCAAGTTTTATTATGCAACAAAACATCTAATTCTTCGGATATTGCAGATTGTCATTAAACACATCTTGAAGCTTCTTAAAACTTCCTAGGTTATATTTCAAATGAAATAGAAAATGGTAAAACAAAACCAGAAAACACAAATCAAAATAGAAGTTGATTGAATGTTATCTTTAAAAATAAAAATAGTTTTATGAAATATAACGTTTTTAGAGATCATAATATGATCAATTTATAAATTTATGACATTTATACACTTTAAAACTAATTAGATAACCCAAGAAAACAAGTACAACTCTAGATGAAAATTGATGTTAATTTTACCTAAGGTTGAAACATAGCAGAAAAACCAAAGACTTATATGAATTCATAGTTCACTACTAGAAAATTCAAGATTAGGGACGAAATTTGGGGACTGACATTTCCGTCCCTAAATTTAGGAACGGATTATACACGGATTAGGGACGGAAAATGAAATCCGTCCCCAAATTTGGAGACAGAAGAGTCGTGCCTAATCCGTCCCTAAATACGGACCAATTAGGGACGAAATAGTAAGTCGTCCCTAAATTAGAGATGACAGGTCATCCGTCTCCAAATTTGGAGACGGGCAGGTCATCCGTCTCCAAATTTGGAGATGAAATTTATCCACCCGTCTCTAATTGGAGACGGATTTTGTCATCTGTCCCCAAATTTTTATAAATCCTCACTCGAAGGCCCAACTGATGGCGTTCCCTCGCTCGCTTGCTTCTTCTTCTTCTATGGTAGATTAGATTTGGTTTCCTCTCTCAGTTTCTGAAGCTGTCTCGCCGAGAAATTAGCAATGGACGTCGCTTTCAGAGATTCCGACGCCGCAGATGATCCTCTCTTTCCTTGGCTATTGTAATTTCTCCTTTTCTTCTCTTTGTTTTTGTTTTATGGAGGTTCCGTCTCCAAGGAGTCATCAGCTTCGAGATTCTTCCTCCATAACCGAGAACAGCTTCGTCTGCCGGAATATTGTTTCCGGCTTTATCGTGCTCGGCCAACCGGCGGAGATGTCCACGAATCTACCGGCGGAATCAACCACTGCTTGAACAAGAATCGACCCATTTGGACCCAAAAGCTCGCCATCAATTTCGAAATTTCGCAAACCTTAGGACACCGCAGCAATTCAGGAGCAAGCGAGGCGAGAAATTGGGTTTTGGGTCGTCGACGATTTGCCCTAGTTTCTCGTTGATGAGCTTGCAGGCAGTGTCGAAAGCTCGGGAAGCGTCGGCCGAAGAGCTGAAGCCGAAGCGTCGAGCGATAGAAAGATTCTGTTTTCAGTCTCCAAATTTGGAGACGGATTCAGTGGTCCGTCTCCAAATTTTAGAGACTGAAAACAACCCGTCCCCAATCCAGGGACTGTTTGGGGACTACTTTTTCCGTCTCTAATTGGGGACGGATTGGGGACTGAAATTTCCGTCCCTAATTAGGAACGGATTGAGGACGGATAGCATTTAGAGTCGCGCGATTGGGTACTACCGCTGATCGTCCCTAATCCGTCCCTGAACCTGTTAGGGACGGATTAGAGACTGATTTTTCAGTCCCTAAAACCTGATTTTCTTGTAGTGGTTGGGTTGTTATTTTGTTAACATTTTATAAAAAAAAATATTATGTAAAATCTTTGTAGACGTTCTGTTAATTAAAATTGTATTAGTAGTTATACAATCATACTAAAGAATATTTAATTGAAACAATAGAGCTCTAACCACAATCAAATGATATTGATTCTTTCTTTATAATGTGTATGCACATCAGTGTGAGTTTTAAAAAGAAAGAAAAAACAACTTCAGATTTATTTTGTAATAAATAACTCTAGAAAAATAATAAACTACGGTTAAAAAAAATATATTTATGCCCTTCTATAGATTAAACACGAAAAAGGATCTCAATAATCCATATACGTATTAAGTCAAAAGAATTTATTCATTTTATATAAAAACAATGATGATTTAAAATAGATTGAGAAATTTTAATTACAGTATGTTCTATAAAGAACTTTATTTTATCTAATTTTAGTGCCATAAAGTGGTGAAAAAATAACATAAAAAATTGCTTTCTTACGAATATATAGAAGATAAAGATTTAGTAATTGTCTATGTTCAAAAAGGGTCATATATTAAACATTTTATGTAAAATAAAACAATAAATTTGTATTATTTTGTAAGAACACTAACACTTAGTAAATTGAATTAAATGTTGGGAGATAGAATACAAAAAAAAAATTGAAAGATTTGGTGACGAAGTGACTATACAAATGTACGTAATAGACAATTGTAATCCATTAGGTAGGGTGACAATGATATTGGATGCAACAAAGATATCCTAAAACAATGAAAGATTGTTGGGATATGATAATAAATGAGAAAAAAACTGACATATATTTGGTGCCACAAAATTGCTTACAGAAACTGAAGATGTAGATGATAATCGTGTAAAATAATTATAACTTCTAATAGAATCGAAATGTGATACTAGCCGTTGGAGCTCCTTGGGTAAGTAATCCAGACATTTTGTGTTTGTGGCTATGTTGAAGAACTTAAAAAGAATGACATGTAAAAGGATATTAATGTGTAACAACATTATTATAAAGACCAAATATGGGATAAAACTAAAACAAGATCTAGATTTTTTTCATCTAGAAAACGATATTCATGTAAATATTCATGAGGTCTGTAACACTTAGTATGTGTTGACCATGTAATCCACAATGAAAACAAATTGGTTTACGACTATAAATTTTTTTTAGTTTCCAAAATATATTCTTGGTCTAAATATTTGAAAGTTCATTTGAGGAGGGACATATTGAGCATGTGTAGTGGTCTCGAAGACAATTGCATAAGGGGATTGAAAAAACTTTATGTTGTTTATCTTGAATTATTAAATTTTAGATTACTAAGTTGAAGGATTTAGAGAATGTTGGTAAAGGGCCCATGAGCAAAATCTGCCTTCTAACAAGTGAAAAAGAATATTTAAACCTATCAGAAGTTTTAGCTAAAATTTTTTCCCCTCCCTTTGAGTATTTTGTTATGTCACATTGTATTTGCACTTAGAACATGAGTAATGATGGGATTCTTAAAGGGTCTTAAGTTCTTGCTAGTACGTTATTAATTTGGTGTAATAAGAATTTAAATTTATAGATCCTTGATTGAAACTTTAAAGTTCTTGCTTTATAGAGTAGAGAAAATTCAAGGCATATTACTTTGACAAAAAAACGTCATACAAGAATGTTCTATGCTTTCGAAGTAGTGTCTTTTGATACAATATTAACACCAAAAACAAACTATTTTCACTGCAACATTCCATGTTTCGAAATCAGGACTGTCAGCCATCGATGAACAAACAAGATTAACAAATTGAAATCATATTACGACTTGAAAAATGATTTGTTTCAAGAAATTTGATGGTTGATGAATGAAAAATTAGGTTTATAAAATGGGATTTTATAGAAAATCTTTCGTCAAAACAAGAGAGAAAAACACTAAAAAAGCAACTCTATATGCTGTAAATAGCAGAGATGGTGTTCATCGATCTCAGACAAAAGGATCATCTCAATGTTGATAAAAAAGATCACACAAACATTCCCAAGCTATTGATAGATTGTGTGTTGAATTGACACCTTTGGAACAAAACAAATTTATTTTTAGTAAAAAAAATTATAATCATGACTTTTGTCGATATATCTTTAATATTATATTCAATTGGATCATATAAGGGGAGAATGTACATTTTTAGGCTTTATTAAAAATGATATTATAAAATGGAAATATTGACATTATATATATTTTGTATTTTCTTCTTGTAACTAGTCTATTTTACTAGTAATTCAATTTATCATTTGTACCAAATTATAAAATGGAAATATCCTACCTAAACTCATAATTGAGTTAGTAATTATTCTATTCTCTTGTCAATATCTTCTAATATTTCTCTAGTTTTAAGTTTCTTTATGGTATTTAAGCGTAGTGACAAATAAGCTAGGTTTTTGATTCGCTTCTGCTCAAATCTTTTCTTTTTCTAAGTTGTGAGTTCTGTTAAGAAGGAGAATGTCGAATCTTGTTCAAGGCAATGTCCCAATTGTGTTCAATATTTAGAACTACCTTGTATGACCGTAGTTCATCAAATCTAACCTCTAGAATCAAGATTTCTGGATATATATGGTGAATCAGCCACAATCTTCACTAAAGTCTAATGGGAAGGATGTGTAAGATGATGACACCATAGATAGTGAAGCTTGGGAGATCTTGTTCTACTCCAAAATTATCTAACTTCTTATATTTTGAGGTTCTACAGGAATAAGAGCAGTACACACATTTTATGGAACAAACTGAAGGAAATGTTCAACATCACCTCCAACCTAGCCCGCATTTCTGAGATCAAGAAAGCGTTGACCACTCTTCAAAAAAATAACAATCCTTTCAATCATCATTATGGACACTTCAAATATATACACTCATAGTTCAATGATCATTGTCTTCTAACTACTGATCCCAGAAGATTGTCGATGAAGACAATCAAGACTAGGTGTTCGAGCTACTTAAAACTCTTGCTAAATCCTACACTAGAGTCATCAATCATATCCTTCGCTAAAATCTTATCCTGCCATTCGATAAAATTTTCATGCAAATTTAAAAATAGGAGGATTCTTACGTTTATTATGTGGAGGTCTTCTAGAAGCGGCTCATTACAATAATGTGAATCCAAGGGCTGAGCACAAAGTTGTCTGGTGCAAGTACTTCAAGCAAAACAAGCGTCATGAGACAACTAACTATGCTGAAGAATTAATCTGCCTATGCTGAAGAATCTACATATGCAACCAAGATTGACATATAATAAATTAAACTTCTCATCGTTCGTGGCATGGATAAACAAATTGATCCGGGTAACATAGTCTTACTTTCTAAATATAACAATCAGCTTACAGTCGATTCTAGAGCCACGAGTCCCATACAATCTTATTCAATGAACTTAAAAATTGTGAACAAAAGTAATATACAAATTAAAGGAATAGGAGACTTTAAGATTCTTAATAAAAATACCACGATCCTATAATTATCGGATTTCTCAAATAAATTATTATCTTTTAAGAAACTGGCCCAAGATGTAAATGTATTATTTGTTTCCAATCTATAAGTTTTGGATTCAGGATATTGATACGAAGGTCGTTGGAGAAAGATAGCTCAAGAATGATATTTATATGTTATAACGTTTTGATAATATTTTCTAGTCTTGTATTTCTTCTAATATTACTATTAATATGGATTCTCAAGTTTGGCATGCCAGATTAGGACATCCACATTATAAAGCATTGTAAATCTTATTACTTATTGTCAAATATAATCATGAACATGAGACACCTACATACTATGAAAGCACTCTAGGATTGTCTTTCTTCTTATTTTTTCATCTTTTGTTTGTTTTCCTTTTATTTTTTACATTTTTTAGTTTTCTATTTTCCATTTTTTTCGTGTAGTTTGTTTTTTTTATCTTTTTCAATCCTTTTTATAACTTCTTTTGTATTTTTTTATTTCTTTTTTATTTTACTTTTTCCAAAAAATTGATGTGTCGTCTAGGTGTGATCTAATGTATCTCAAATTTTATAATTTATACATACACTAGCCATTTCACAAGGATATAGATCATGTAGTATAAAGGTTGAATACAACGACGAAGATGAATTTAAACTATCAATTTAACAAAAAAATATGGTTATGAACAACGAAAAGGTATTATGTTCAAGTAAAATAAACTACAATTACAATAATATATAATGAGATAATGCTTGTAGGTTTGAGAATTGTTATAACGTATATGAGCTCAATAAAGATTTCGAAAAATGTCATTAAGTTTATATCGGGGAATTCAATCATCTTATATTGATCTATCTTCTCTCCAAATTTAGATCTATTCGAGCATTCAATCATTGACGTGTCTCTCTAATGACCTACATACTAAATGCATTATTAATAAATTTACCTGCTCTCGAAGTCTAGATCTCCATTCAAATATTTCAACCATTGATGTCTCCATTTAATGAGCTACGTGTTAAATGCATTATCATTTAATATCTTCATTCCTAAACCAACTAACATATATCTCGATATAATCACTCGTGTTTATGTAATGCATACGATCTAGATATCTGACGTCTTAATCTAGATTCTTACATGTGACTATCAATTCAAGGGGTCCATCAAGAGTTGAAACATACATTAACTATAAAATGCAAAGAACAACGAATCTGATCATGAAGTATGATGAGTTCAAATACAAAAAATCATAGCCTAAAACAAGGATCAAATCTATGCATTTGCATCTGGAAAAGAACTACAAAAAGAAACATGTAAAAATAAAGGTTAGAAAAAACTCAGTCAATCTCTCGATAAGTTATCGCCATGACCAAGCCTATAACCCGTCTCTGCCAATAGTTCAATCTTTCGATGTAGTCCGATAGTTTTTTTCACCTTTTTCAAACTCCAAAAGTCTCTTTTATGTACTTTTCTGTCTCATTTGATTCAAATATTAGCCTCTAGACTTGTAATAAACTTCTATCTTCTTTCAAGAATTCAAAATTTGATTTATTAAGTGAATTTGATGCATTGCTCGACCAAGTTGGTGTCAGCTAGGGCTAAGCGGTTGTTGATTTTGCATATTTCCATTCTCGGAGCTAACTTTGACATAATCTTGCGCATCACTCGATTAAGTCACTTAATGCTTGGATCGAGCGAATCTACGGGATAAAATTCACTCTTCCTTTGAATTTACCCCTCGATCGAGTTGCAAGCCGCTCGGGTTAAGCGAACCTACGTGGGGTACACATTCCACCTTAGCCAAGTGATTTAGCACTCTAACTGAGCGATTTTTAGAGACTTTGGTGCATCCCATGTAGACACACTCGATCGACTGATAATAAACTTGGATTGAATGATTCCACAGTTCATGCTTTGATGATCATTTTGTGCTAGATTCTAGCCTTGTTTCTGCTAAGTGTGCACCATAGTGTCTATTGCCTATAAGATCATATAAATAAAAGAAGGCGTCAAAATAAAAAGAGACTTAAATTGTCTAAAAAATAGAAATAAAACAAGGTAATATAGATTGATAAGATTGTGATCACCCGCATACTAGGAAAGCACTATAGGATATTTTTCAATGTATAATATATGAAAAATGTTTTGATTTAATTCATTCTAACAATTGAATATCATCTAGATTAACTAGAGTCTCTAGAAAATATTTTTTAACTTTTATAGATGAAAAATCAAAATACATATAGCTTTACTTGTTATCGATCAAAAGTGATGCATTAGATGCATTTAAGAAATTTTATAATTATGCTACAATAAAATTTCATGGTAGAATTAAGTGTCTTAGGTCAAAAAATGTAATAGAGTACACGAGCTATTAGTTGCAACCTAAACATTCTTAGAGGATCAAGTCATCATGACCAAACCTCATGTCCATATACTCAAGAAATTGCGTCTAATATATGTTGTAGGAACCATTATGTTCTACCGACATGTACCCATTCAATTCTTGGGGGTTGTCTTCATAGCAACATCTTACCTCATCAATAGGCTTTCGACGAAATGCTTAAATTGATGTCACTCCCTAAGAGGTATTAAATAACACATTGATGTCAATTACCTTAAAGTTTTTGGTGCATTTGTTATATGTTTCTAGAGGAAGCCTTATGAAGAAAAATCAAGACCAAAATCATTAGGTGTATCATCGTTGGCTACTCATCCACACAAAAAAGGATCAAATGCTATCATCCCGTGATTCGTTGAATACATGTGTAAAGGAAAGTCAAATTTAATGAAACTTAAAGCTTTTATTTACAAAATAAATGAACTTGAAAATATGATCCACTCACATGATGTCTAGTCCATTTTCACGGTGACAATGGCGACAAGCTCAAACCACAACTGGATCCAAACCTTCCCTTGAAGAAATTGAACTAACAATAAATAAAGGGCCTATAGAGACAAAAAGAAATAGGATAATAAACCAAGGAAGCAAAAAGCATCGAACACTGTAATCTACCAACAAATGGACTCAGATGTAGTAATCGATTAAAATCTCTTTCTCGTATTTATTACTTATGTCGTTACTTATCCTATCTTATCTTTTTTTATTTGACTAACCTACCTAATTAACATCAAGTCTTTGTAAGTCAAATTGATAGTATTCAAGAACCCGCTTTATATGAGAAAGCTCGATCTGTCCCATCTTGGCAACAAGCTATTGAAGACGAAATCAAAGCTGTCGAAAAGAATAGAAGACCCGAGATTTAGTCAAACTCCTTAAAGGAAAGAAGGAGTCGGTTCCAAGTGGACCTATAAGGTAAAATCTCATAGCAATGGCGAGGTTCAACGCCATAAAGCCAGATTGGTAGGTAGAGGCTTCACACAAACATACAGACAAGGATACAAAGAAACATTAACATTAGTAACAAAGCTACACATTGTACGTATTCTTATGTCAGTTTCTATTAACTTTAAATGGAATATGTGGTAGCCTGATGTCAAGAATGCGTTCCTACAAGGCGATATCCATAAAGAAATCTTCATAAAACCTCATCTAGGATATACCTAACCCGAGAACAACATGGTATGTCAGCTAAAGAATTTGATTCACGAGTTGGAATAATATCCTCGTACCTGGTATCAAAATCCTTTTAATGCTACTAGAATATGGTTATAATAAATATGAAGGCGAACATTTTTTTAATTAAGGGGAATTAGGAATCTTTATTGTTTTAGTTTTTGTAGATGATATTATTATTACGAGAAATGATGATAAAAGAGTTGAAAGCATCAAAACATACCTTAGAATAAGTTTGATATCAACGAATTATGAGAGATAAAGTATTTTTTGGATATTGAAGTTATTCGTACTAATGAAAGATCTCAAAATATATCCATTGATATGTAGGCTAGGAGCTAAATTGTGCCAATACACCAATTGGCGAAAAGTTCAAAGATGATTTATAAGGAAACCCTTTTTGAATATGGTACGATATCAGTGAACCACATATAAGTTAATATATCTTATGATTATATGACATGATATCTCCAAATCAACGTGAATGGAACATGGTGGAGTGGATTCTTAAATACATCAAAGTATCACCAAGTAAAGGAATTTAGATGAAGTGCAACAACATTTGCGACATCATAGGTTACTGAGATGCAAACTAGGTTAGAGACATGGATGATCAGAAGTCTACAAGAGGTTTTTGCACATTTGTAGGAAATGTGGTTACATGGAATAGCAAGAAGAAAAGTGTTGTGGCCAGATCAGTTAAACACTCTAATACACTTAGAGTATTTTGGTCGTGTCCATGTGTTAAAACTCTACTCAACTTAGAGTATTTCTTCTCCTTTTATGCACGCCCACCAAGAAAAGGAAATAAAGACGATTCACTTTCTCCTTCCGTTTTATTTATTTTCGTGTTTTCATGTTCTTATAGGTTTTAATGTGTATTTGGTTCGTTTCGGAGCTAAAGAAAATACACGAAAAAAGTACGAGCATTGGAGATCATAATAGAACAAACAGAATGAGAAACGGGTAAGGAATGCGATATGACATGAGGAGACAAGCCCCCTTGCGAGTTGGTTTCCTTAGCCCGCTCGGGCTGAACATCCAATAGCATTTGCGCAAGTCATGCTCACCTTCAACATGCACGGGTTGAGCTTCATGAGGAGCCTGCGCGGGGTGCTCTCCTTAGCCCGCATGGGGTGGCATTCTAGAAGTTGTTGCCCGAGTCGTGCTAGCCCTTAGCACGCGCGGGTCATGGAGAACAACTTCTCTAGAAGTTCTCTAACGGAGAATTTGCATAAAAAGGACCCCCAATTAAGTTCAGAAGCAAGCAAACACAGAGGAGAACCCTAGGAGGGTACAAAGCATCCATCATTCCTTTCACGAGCCCTCTTTGATGGGAGACACAACAAGGAGTCGGGAATTGATTCAGGATAATCGCTCGTTTGATATTTTTATGCTCCTTACTCTATTTTTTTTATGTTGTTTAAACTCATGATCAAGTAGTAGATTTGTTCTAGGAGAAGGGATTAGCCCATGGCTATATCGGGACCATCTTTGATTCGTTTATGAATACATTTCCCCGTGTTGTTTATCTATTCTTTGTCTGAGCGTTTAATGACTTGTGTTTACGAATGACCACGTATATGCATGTGTTAGGGATTATGACAAGGATTGAAAGGTGAATTCTAGTCCTAGACGATCAGGCTTAGAACAACCGAGACTAGGTCAGAAAAGTAGGGTAATAACAGTTGAGGGTTGAATCGGGCGAATCATGAATTGTAATGGGGTTTAATTGGGGTGTCAGCCACGAAAGTAGGGGATGACTCAATCTAGTCATGTTCCTATGCCTTGAGAGAGGGTAGTTTCTACATTAAGATCGACTGCCTTAGATATCTTGATAGGGAATGCATGATTAGATAGATGGGAGATAGGTTTCGGAAGTTATGCGGTGAAACCAGGTTCTAGGACGTTTGTCTCTTTGTTTAGAACTCACTTATCCACTGCATCATCATCATTGCATCTAACCATCCTTATTCTTTCGTAGCAAGCATTGATTCGAATTTGATTCTTAGATCGTGTTACATTAGTCCTCGTGGGATCGACACCTAAATTACTACACACATGCCGTGCACTTGCGAGTAGTTTAGGTTAACTTTTTTAACTTGACACGCATCAAGTTTTTGGTGCCGTTGCGAGGGATGCTTCAAACGGGTAAACTTCAAAGATCTCAAACCTATGGAGATGTGTCGGTAAGGTATCCGGTGGGAATTGTTGAAAATATTCCCACCAAGGTAGGCAGTATTTGTATTCCCATTGATTTTGTTGTACTCGATATCGATGAAGATGCTAACGTACCTATTATTCTTGGTAGACCATTTTTAGCTACTACAGGTGCCAAGAGAGATGTACAAGAAGGGAAGCTTTCTTTACGTGTTGGAGACGAGAAGATTGAATTCCATTTGTCCAGCCCCAAGGAGTCCTGCTATAGAGTTGATGTGCTGGTTGAGTCGGCGAATGACACGTTTGATCGAGTAAGTAATTCTGATCCTTTTGAGAGAAGGCAAACGCAAGTTTACAGTGCTGCAATACTTATGAAAGAAGGGGCTAAGTTCTACATGAAATTCATGAGTGCCATTGAGGCACTGCAAGACGCTCAACATGAGTAAACGCCGCACGAAACGTTCACTGATTTTACGGTAGAGAAGGCGTCTAAGCTTCAGCTTGAGTATCTTCCTTCCTTTATTCGGCATGAGACACGAAAGCCACCAATCCATCTCAAGAAGCGTAGGAGAGTGATCCCTTCAACATGTATGCACTGGATGCCTAAAGAGGACAGCCAAAAACCCTCAATCGACGATCAAAGGAGGTTGCACCAATGTTTGGAAGAGAAAGGAGTGACGAAGGCAATGCGCAATGCGAAAGGCAACCGAGATGAAGGATGGCAAGATACAAAGAAAATACCTCGTGACTTTCGGCTAGGTAATTTTGTTCTACTCTTTGATTCTCGTTTTAATTCTTTCCCGGACAGATTAAAATTCCCATTAGGCTGGTCCATTTCAGGTACGAGAAGTCTTCACAAATGGAGAGGTAGAACTATGGAGCGATTCAAATGGAACGTTCACAGCAAATGGGCAGCCCTTAAGCTACATCAAGCCACTCCATCGATCAAAAGCGGAAACTCCATCTCCCTATTCGATCCACCCATCGCACACACATAAAGCATGGAGACGTCAAGCTTAACAACATTAAACAAGTGCTTTCTGGGAGACAACCCGGTATTTGTTTTCTTTTGTTTCATATTTCGGACTTGGTATATTTGAAAATCATTAAAAAGTAAAAAATCATAAAAAAAAAATAAGAAGAAGACCTTCAACCGTGGCTTCACCTTCCTATCCTCCATCGGAGCTTCACGTCGATGACGCCGTTCAATTCAAGTCTGGGGGGAGTAGCTCACGTTTGTCAGGTGCTTTCGTTTCTTTTACTTATGTTTTTCTTAGTTTTATTTTGTTTTTGGGTTAGAGTCTTCCCAGACACTTGTCTGATGCCACGTTTTGAGATGAACCTTGAATCTAGGATGCTTAAAAAGTTGGCCTTTTCTGTGATTTCTTGCATGTTAGAGCTTATTAGTTGGTTGAGGAACGAGTGGATCTTAAGTCTTTGGGAATCCTAGTGTTATTTATGGGAGGTTTAGACGAGTTTGCTAAGTTAGTTTCTTGTTCATTCTCTCTATGCAAATAATTATACTTCATATTAACGATGCTTTATTTGTTTTTCACGAGCATGGATTTGACCGCATTAGTTGAGCTTGTTTTGCAGAAAATAACAGCGCACACTAACACTCCGCTATCGATAGAAATAATGCCTAAAAACATGATCTAAAATCGATATGAGTGCTTCGACCTTGATACATTTTTTATTATTCGGGTCTAAGTGGTGGGTTGGTGATCATGTTTCTACGTCCTAAGAGCAAGGCGCATAAAAACTTCATCTACTCCGTTGCACTTTTGAACGAGGTACAAGAGTATACCGTCATCGGTAGCTTAGGTCTAAGTAGAAGTTGAATCCCTTCAAATCCGACGTCCTAAAAGCCTAGTGTGTTCGCGATATCAATAAAAGAAGAATAAAGAAAGAGAGAAAAAATGGAATGAAAGAATAAAGAAGCTCGAGAATAAAACAAATATCCTCTTTGATTATATGATTAGCATTTGTTTGAAGTCTCGTTTGGTAGAGAGAGTTGCAATTTCCTACTTAGCTCGTCTTTGAGTTACTTTCCTATAGGTAGTCATGGTGAACCTAATATGAAGACTGAAAGTTCTTAGGCCAAAATTTGCTTGAACTTGTTTGATGATCGATTAGGTTTACTTTAGCGGTGTTTCTAGAGAAAATGGGACATTTCGACTTTTATATCTCCCACGCGTTCCATGTTTACGTTTGCTTAGGTACAAGTAAACACACTAGGCTTCTGGGGGATTTTGATCATCTCATATTCGTACACGATACTCGCATGGTTTTAGATATGTTTATGACGATAGTTGCGATGTTTATGTGTGATTTTGTATCCGTTTTACTTGTTTCCGTGTTTTTATGTTCTTATAGGTTTTAATGCGTATTTGGTTCGTCTTGGAGCTAAAGAACATACACGGGACAAAGTACGAGCATTGGAGATCATAACGGAACAAACGGAATGAGAAACGGGCAAGGAACGCGATACGACATGAGGAGACAAGGCCCCCCGCGGGGTGGTTTCCTTTGCTCGCTCAGGCTGAACATCTAGCAGGATTTTCCCAAGTCGTGCACACCTTCAACACGCACGGGTTGAGCTTCACGAGGAGCCCGCGCGGGGTGCTCTCCTTAGCCCGCGCGGGGTGGTGTTCCAGAAGTTGTTGCCCGAGTCGTGCTCGCCCTTTGCATGCGCAGGTCATGGAGAAAATGAGGAGCCTGCACGGGTTACCTCCCTAGCCTGCGCGGGGCATGGCTATAACAACTTCCCTAGAAGTTCTCCAATGGGGAATTCGTATAAAAAGGGACAACCAATTAATGTTCAGAAGCAAGCAAACACAGAGGAGACCCCTAGGAGGGTACACAGAATATATCATTCCATTCACAAGCCCTCTTTGACAGGAGACACAACAAGGAGTCGAAAATTGATTCGGGATCATCGCTCGTTTGATATTTCTATACTTCTTACTCTATTATTTCGTTTATTTTATTTAGACTCATGATCAAGTAGTAGATTTGTTCTAGGAGAAGGGATTAGCCCATGGCTATTTGAGACCATCTTTGATTCGTTTATGAATGCATTTCCCCGTTTCGTTTATCTATTCTTTGTCTGAGATTTAATAACTTGTGTTTACAAATGGCCACGTATATGCATGTGTTAGGGATTAGGAGAAGGACTAAAGGTGAATTCTAGTCATAGAAGAGCAGGCTTAGAACAACCGAGACTAGGTCACGAAAGTAGGATAGTAATGGTTGAGGGTTGAATCGGGCGAATCATGAATCGTAATGGGGTTTAGTTGGGATGTCAGCCACGAAAGTAGGGGATGACTCAATCTAGCCATATTCCTATGCCTTGAGAGAGGGTAGATTCTACATTAGGATCGTCTGCCTTAGATATCTTGATAGGGAATGCACGATTAGATAGATCGGAGACATGTGTTTCAGAAGCTATGCGGTGAAACCGGATTCTAGGATGTTTGTATCTTTGTTTAGAAGTTACTTATCCACTGCATCATCATCATTGCATCTAAACATCCTTATTCTTTCGCAGCAAGCATTGATTCGAATTTGATTCTTAGATCGTGTTACATTAGTCCTCATGGGATCGACACCTTAATTACTACACATGTTTCGTGCGCTTGCGGGTAGTTTAGATTAACTTGTTTAAGTTGACACACATCATGTATCATGTATATCACAGATGAACTTGAAACTTGAAACGAAGACAAAAAAGGATAGTTAGGAAGCATGTGTCGAGGGTCACGTTTGATTCTTCATAAATTATATTTATCTATAGTTAGAAAACATGTGTCGAGGGTCACGTTTTATTCTTCATAAATAATATTTATTTATATTTTATTTTTTTATATAAAAAAATTCCTGATTTCGTGTGGACATTCTCGATTCGGAAAGTAAATTTCGTGTTAGGGTGTTTCATTCGCTATTTGAGGTAATATGATTAATTGAAAGTGAAGTCTTCCATATGTAGTCACATTTATCCACTATTGAGACTGAATACATGACCTTTAAAAAAATGGGTAAAAAGTGATATGATCCTAAAGCGACGTTCTATTTTTAGAAGGTTGGATTTAGAATAACACGTACTAGCAACTCAATAGTTGAACCTAGAATATGTCTTCTAGAAAAAAAAGACATCTTAAACCCAAAATACAATGCGACTAGAGAATCTCAGAATTTGTGAACGATACCACAACACTTGTGATCTAGTGTTGATAGGTCAAAGAACAACTCAAAATCTCTCCAAAATTTGATTAGTTAAATCTCTTGGATTAGCAAGAAAAAATAAAACTTCATTTATAAACATTTAGGTAATAATGTTATATAAAAGTTCCTCTATTTATAGGGACCAAACAATAAAAGAAACTTAGTAAAATTAGACAACTTAACTAAACACGCTAAAATGCTCTGTCAAACGATGTAATTGCTCAGTCGAGCACCATTTAAGTCTTAACTTTAAAACGACCGAGATAAAATAATGCTCGGTCGAGCTCTCCAATGCTCGGTCAAGTACATTAGTGTTGGGTCGAACGGTCATTCCTTCGACATGCTCCGTTGGTCTTTTGGGTTCGCTCGGATCGAGGCTCTTCTACTTAGATCGAGTGCATCAGTCATCTTTTGTCCAATAGATTAGCGAATCCCTGCTCGGGATGAACCCATTTAGCTCCAGCTTCTTGCTGCTCTCGAGCTTTTTTCCTTGTATATGCACTTTTTAGTTTTGGGTCAACTCTTCTTGACGTTCTCGTCCACCCAGAGTTTGTCCTTCCACGTCCATTTGAGTATGCACATCCTTCAGCTCCCTTGCTCTTATCCTCGTGATTGTCATGATCCATGGCGGAGGGACGATTAAGTTCTCATCAGAAAGGCTTTATGGCTAAGGTTTTGTTTAGAAAGCTTGGGGTGGATAGAAGATAGGAACAAGTAATTGCAATTCCCAACGTGTATTATACCTTTGAAGAATAAAATATATCATGAGAAGAGAAAACATATAAATATTTTAATAAGGGATGTAATTGTACAAGGAATGTGTTGATTTCAAAAGATTTATACTAAGCACATTCTGGTGACATTTTTGAACACATTCTGGTGACATTTTTGAGGATTGTAAAGAGGCATAAGGAGCCAGTAGAGCTAGAGGAGATTCTTGCTAAATCCATATGCAACATTTGAGTAAAGGTAAAGATGTGTTAACTGGCTCACATTGTGGTGTTTTGTTCTTCCGAAATTGTGAAGAATAAGGAAAAACATATACGTACCATAGGGACTGAGAAGGGCAAACAAGTATAAGTTCTAGCCATGTCGAGAGTAAAGGAACTTCTTTCTTTTTTTCATTAGCTCGTTTACATAGGAATTCATGGTAAAAACATAACAAGATGTTATTCTTTTCATACCTCCATATCAAAGGCTTTAGTATGTGATGTTATTGATTGCTTCATGTGAGTTATATTGATGAAATATTTTGATTATGTACAAAACAAACTATTCAAAATTAAACTGATTTTAAGTTTTATAATTATAATGAAAAAAGGCTTTCCAAATGAATCTATGATGATATATAAGTAGAGTTACGAGATGTGTGATCTTTTAATATAATAACTTTAGAATTTGAATTTTATCTCCTGATGAGATATTTAAAAATCATTTTTTGCTTTTTAAATTATGCATTAGAAATCATAACTCAAATATATAAAATTTATATATCTAGCTTTCTAATTCAGTCCTTCATCATAATAAATTTTCTATAACAAATCTACACAAAAATATATTAATAATCTATCCAACCATTAATCAATTATTTTAATTTTGATTAATTAAATAATAACTTCGCCCATCAAAATGATACATATATTGCCTCAATTTCTAGCAATAATCTCTTCAATCGGACTAGTTGTTTTGTTGGTACAATAGAACCTTTCAATATTGTCCTCGGTTTCTCAATATTGTACCCTTCAATATCGTGTCTTGTGGATGTTGTGTACGTTCGATTATATGGTGAAGTTTGGCTCAATACTATGAGCTTATTTTCGTGAGCTCTGTAATGACGCAAGAAGAAGGTCTAGTCAGAGCCAATAAATTTATTTTTGGTTTATCGGATGGAATTCAAAATCTATTTTGGTTTCAGTTAAACCATATGGTTTATGTTTAACGATTCACATGTGAAGCACATGCATTCATCGACCATTAGAGACGGTTAATTACAAATAACCCAAAACTTCATCTTCTTCCTTTCTCTAGAATTGATAAGACTGTCTTTTTCTGCCATTGTTGTAAGAGCTCAAACTAGATGTATTGTAATCTTTCTAGTGAATTCCATTGATTCTCTTTTGGCGTGATATACTTTCTTTCACATTAAAAATGATGAAACACGTAAAAGTCTTGCGTCTCTTTTTCATCTCTCTTTCTTTTTAGGTTTCATTGTTTACTCTGTTATTCCAAGTTACAACATTAAGTTTTTTTTTTATAAAATGTTCCTTTTATATACATAAAATAGTTTAGTACAACCTAAAGCCGAGCGTAAGCAACGGCTTTGAAGACAGAACCCTCACCTTGGTTACAAAAAAACAGAACCCCACCGACCCACAACTACAAAATACAAAAAATCCATAAGTGCCCTCACACATAGCAAGTCTACATCAAAATGGAATGCCAAATAGATAAACTAATGTTGGATTGTCCCGGAGTCAACTCCTGCAAGGAAAGGATGTGGTTACGCACTAGTCGATCAACCTGAACTCGCGCCTCCAAAACCGAAGACGAATCAATGTGGAATAATCTTTTGTTCCTCTGCTGCCAGATGAAATAGACCGTTGCTTGTATCAAAATTCTTAACACAACCAACTCATCCGAAGAGATCACTGAATCCGCTATCAAATGGCTAATACCATGTATATCCATGGGGAGACCCGGCCACCTAGACCTAGTGAAATGAGAGAGCACCCCGCTGCTATATTGGCAGGAGAAAAACAGATGAAGATGCGACTCATTACCTGTTTGGCACAGTAAACATCTCTCTTCGCAAGGTACACCCCAACGAGCTAACCTGTCCTTCGTGGGGAGACGGCCCCACATTGCGGTCCAATGAGTGAAGGCATAACGAGGGAGCGCTTGCTTGAACCACGTCTCATCCGTCCACCGGAGAACCGGAGTAGGGGTTCGGATCAAATTCCATGTCCTACACGACTTGAACATAGGTTTAAAGCTGGTCGGTGATGCTTTCCATAAGAAGACATCCTCGCCTCTGTCCGCCGATGGCGGAGTCATGGAAGATATACGGATAAGGGCTTCTTCAACTTTGCTGCTTCTTGCCCCCGGAAGACTCCAACTTCCTTCGGAAACCGCCTCCATAACCTTAGCGGACAAAGGGATCCTAAGCATCCTCGGTCCGTCCTCACCAATGAAATCAATCAAAGCTCCAAGACCTGTCCAATTATCCCACCAAAAGGAGCACTTCTCACCGTTGCCTAGCACACAGATAACCATGGAGCTAGCTTCCCGACGTAAGGATAGGAGGCGGCGTGTGCTCCATGACATCCGTGGCGAGGCCAAGGCCCCCCAAAAACCCCTCCTCTTAAAAATGTTATGGTTCATCCATGCCACCCATAAGGAACCGGACTTACAAAGGAGCAACCATATCAACTTCAGTCGAAAAATCCTGTTGAAAGTCTTCCAACGTCGAAGCCCTAGGCCTCCCTCCTTTTTGGGCTTGCAAATATCTGACCAAGCAATTCTAGCATTCACTGATGAACGAGAGTTTAATCCCCAAAGGAATGTTGAACATAACCTATCAATGTCCTTAAGGAGGCTCTTGGGCAGCGGAAAAACTTGGCTCCATGAATGGACCATACCGTAAACCACTGAGGAAATAAGCTGAATTTTCCCCCCATAAGACAATCATTTAGAAGACCATGATGTTACCTTTGCACTTATCTTCTCAAAGAGTGGTCTGAAATCCTGTTTAGAGAGCTTATAGGGACTGAGAGGTAAGCCCAGGTATCTCAATGGGAGGGAGCTCAGGCGTAGTCCAAATTC
>CM071860.1:33737749-33747870 GCA_036759665.1 Gynandropsis gynandra
TTCATTTCCAACCCAGAGAGTTCTTTGAAGGAGTCTAGAACTAGCATAATCGAAGAGATAGAGCTGCTAGAAGCCTTAGAAAAGATTAGTAAATCATCAACGAATGAAAGGTGGGTGAGTAGCGGATGTTGGCATTTTGGATGCATCTCAAATGATCCCTCATTAACTGCCCTGTTCAACAAGCAAGATAGAACTTCCATGGAAAGGATGAATAAGTAAGGTGAAAGAGAATCGCCCTGTCTCAACCCTTTCTTACCTTCGAAACATCCAACCAACTCACCATTAACCGATATGGAAAACCTCGTCGTGCATACACATTCCCTGATCCACTGAATAAACTTCTCTGGGATATTCATCGCAGCTAGAACGTTTAAGATAAAGGCCCAATCAACCGAATCAAAAGCCTTTCGGATATCGATCTTAAGCAAAGCACTCCTACCTGAATTTCGCTTATCATAATCTCTTATCAACTCGGTGGCCAACAATACATTTACAACATTAAGTTTGCATTCAAAATCATCAACAAGTGGTTTTTTAACTAGAAATTGATCGCACGAGTTTTATCGGAGCCTGGTTAAGGGTAAAGACATCCTTTGCCACCGAATTTCTTGAACCAAATTTCAAATACACTCAAACTCAATGAAATCTGTCAGAATTTAATACGATTATTGCTAGATAAATGATTAATGAATAATTATATAAAAAATAAATGAATAATTATATAAAAATAAAATTAAAATCATTATGTTTTTAAATTATTAGAGATTGTAAATATTATATCAAAACCAGTTAACTGAAGTTAACATTTTAGGAATATCAAACAACATTAATATAATAAATTTTTAAAAATATAAATAACAATTCATCAAATGGTATTTTAAATTTTTATTATTTAATGTTATAAATAAATAAAAACTCATGAACTACTATTCCCATTAATTTCTTTGAATGCCCACTCTGTAATCAATCTCATTGAATGCATTGATTTTCTCAATCGCGTGATCTTTATTTATTTTTAGCTTATTTATCCAGTTTCTACACAACCTTACTCGAACCTACTTCTTTTGATGAAAAAAAAGCACTAGAATTTCTATCCTTGTCTCTACCCCGGTAATGGATTTTTTTCCTCATTTTCCCATTTCTTTTACAATTCATTCTTTACATTATTAAAATATTCGATTAATTCTACAAATCTAATCAACAAATTCAGGTTATGGAGTATCATTCACTGAATTACGAATTTCAGTAGCTTCAAAGAGTTAGGAAACCAGTTTTCACTTCGTGCCTTTCGCAACTGATGGGTATTGCTGATCTCTTTAAAGTTTATCGTCATCTTTAACGGACTCAAAAAAATTTCATTGGATGGAGGAGGAGGTGGTGCGAATTAGACAAGAAAATTTATGAGAGATGGCAATACAAAAAAAAAAAAAAAAGACAATTAGTGAAACATTGCTTTTTTCTATTTAAAAAGCGCTCCTACGCTTCTAATTGCTTGCAATCAAGTAAAACTATAAGACAATGCCATTTATATTCAGTTGAGAAAACATAATATAAACCATCATTTTTTTATGTTTTTGAATGAAACACAACATAGATTCGACAAAAAAAAAATTCTATAATGTTATATGATCGTTTAATTCTCTAGACATAATATATCGAAAATTTTTCTTATGACATTGCATAGTGCATACTTTGATCAAATCTCTTTCTAATATTTTTATACAGTTGATCATTTCAATTTGATATATATATATATATAATTTATTTATTTTATTATCCGATTTGATTAGTTCTAACAAAAAATACTATTTTTCATGTTTTTATTTGATTTTTAATTAAAATACTAATAAATATTTTGAGAAAATTCCCACTCAATAGTTTTCTATTGATTTCTATTTTTATTCTATAGGAATTTAATGATACACTCAAATCAGAATAGCTTTATTAGACCCAATGTCCACCCGTAGGGTTCATGTCCATGTGAAAGAAAGAAAATGTTAGACAAAAGGAAATAACAAAAAAGACAGTGTCGGTCTGAAATTTAAAGAAAAGACTAAATATATGTGTCGGTACGTCACATTTATCCTTTGTTGCATAATTCAACATCTCACATTTATTCGTGAAGAATAATTTAATAATTGTTTACTTAAAAGTATTGTATTCCCACGCTAATTTGTTTATTTGTTTTATTATGAGAAAAGATAGAATGGTATCAAAGGTGAGATAGAATTTGTTTCAATCCCATGGTCTCAGTCTTCCTATTTTCTCTCTTGAAAACTAAGAAAAAGGAAAACTTAGAGAAACACAATCCATGGTCTCATTCTTCCTATTTTCTCTCTTGAAAACTAAGAAAAAGAAAAACTTAGAGAAACACATAACAAGTGATGCAATTCCGATCGATGTTTTATTATTAAGAGGATGGATTTGGAATAAAAATCCATTAGTAACCGATAGTTGAAGTTAGAACTTTTCTTTCCGAAAAAAATTACGTCCTAAACCTAGACTACAACCCGACTAGAGAACCTCAGATGCAACAAACGACGCCACAACACTTGTTGTCTAGTGTTGATAAGTTGGTGAAAAACTCAGAATCACTCCAAGAGGTTGATAGAAAAATTTATAGGATTAGCAAGAAAATACAAATTTATTGGTAAAAACATAGGTAATAATGTCATACAAAGGATTTTCTATTTATAGAGACCAAATAAGAATGAAAATAAAATAAAATAAGGCAATTTAACTAAACCCGACTAAAATGCTCGATCGAGCGGTACAACAGTTCGTTATTACCTATGTTCGATCGAGCGGTACAATAGTCGTTAAAACCCGACTAATATATTTTCAGTTGGGAAATTGCGGACTGCTGACTGTGCAGTCCGCAAATTTGCGGACGGCTGACTCAGCAGTCCGCAATTTCCCTACCGCAGTGATTTCGGTCTCTAATCCGTCTCGAATTCCGGACGACTTAGGGACTGACCGACAGTCCCCAAATTTAGGGACGGATTTGGGACTGTTTTATTAATCCGTTGTAATTAGTCCCTAATCCGTCCCTAAATTTAGGGACGGATACTTCAGTCCGCAAATGCAGTCCCGAAATCCGAATTTTCTTGTAGTGGTTCGTGCGCCATTTAAATCTTAACCTTAAATTCACCAAGACTAAAGTATGTTTGGTCGAGCAACAAAAACGCTTAGTCGAGGTCTCAAGTGCTCATTCGAGGTCTCGAACGGTCGATCAAGTTCTTTAGTGCTCGAGTTGAGCGGTAGATCGCATGTTCCTTTGGTCCAATGGATTTGCTCGGATGGAGTGCCTTTAGCTCCTCCAGCTTCTCACTCCTCTCGGACTTTTCTCCTCATAATTAGACCTTGTAGTCTTAACTCGGCTCTTTTTGATGTCCTCGTCCACCCATGAGTTGTCCTTCCACGTCTGTTTGAGTGTGTGTATTCCTCAGATTTTTCGTTTTTATCCTCGTGATCTACCCTTGTATGATCCATGGTGGAGCCACGACTAGGTTCTCATCATCCCTCCATCCTTTAAAAGGATTTTTCTTCAAATCTAGTCCTTCAGCTGCATTAAAACGGGCCACGTTAGTACTGTGAAAAATGGAACTTTAAGGTGCTTACAGGGGAATGTATGTCATGATTTGAGCCTTCTGTTCGTCCACTGGTTACAAGGCGCCATTGTTTCTCCCACATCTAGCTCATCATCTGGTGGATCTTTCATTGGAACCTAATCTTTGGAACCATGCAACCAACCATTTAAGATCAACGCTAGAAAAAGGATGATTTCGATAGGACGTGTCACCTATTTGCGCGTGAGCACATTTATCGGCTGGTGTAACAAGGATGTTGTCACTGTGTCACTTGCTCTCATTGAAAGTCAATTCTTGCTCACGGGTTTACATTCAAAGGAATTTTCCTTGTTTTTTCTCAAGACTTCACTAATTTGGTAGTCTACCTCACAGTCACTCATTCTCTCGCGACTCTCTCTCTTTTGTAGATGCAATTGATCCTCGTAGGCTTCCTTTGGCGTGAGGGGTGCTAATCGGACATGCAACTTCTTGAATTTGAATGTGTATTTGTTATTGAAACTATCATGTTGAGCTTGTTAATCAAATTGATACGACCTTCCCAGCAATAAGTGCCCAACTTGCATCAGTACAACGTCACATAGAACATTATCTGTGTACTTTCCAATATTGAACAAAACTTTACATGTGAATGTACCTTAGTCGCCCCACTATCGTTTAGGCACTGAAGCTTGTATGACTTTGGATGCTTTGTGGTGATGAGTCCTAACTTATCAACAAGCACAACACTTGCCACAATTTGTGTCATTCCCACCATCTATGATGATGCCACACACCTTATCTTGGATAAGTCCATGTGTACAAAAGATGTTTTTCCACTGCTCCGCCTCATCTTCCACAACACGTCGGTTAAAGACTTCTCGTACAACCAACAATTAACCCTTTGCAGCTTAATACTCCTTCGTATTTAACTAAACCCGACTAAAATGCTTGGTTGAGCAGTGTAACTGCTCGATCGAGTGCCATTTAAGTTCTAACCCTAAATTGGCATAAACTAAAGTGCGTTTGGCCGAGCTAAAACAACCCTCGATCGGAGCTCCCAAGCATTTGGTCGAGTTTCTTAGTGCTCGAGTCGAGCGCTCAATCCTCCTGCATGCTCCCTTTGGTCTAGTGGGTTTGCTCGAGTCAAGCGTTCCTCTGGTCAGGACGAGTGCATCGGTTGTCTCTTGTCCAGTGGGTTTTCTCAGGTCAAATGAAATCTTTTTTGGGTCGAGTGCCTTTATTTCTTCCAACTTCTCATTCCCCTCGACATTTTCTCCTTATAAGTGGACCTTGTAGTCTTGACTCAACTCCTCTTGACGTCATCGTCCATCCATGAGTTGTCCTTTCATGTCCATTTGCGTGTGTGCATTCCTCAGTTCCTTCGCTTTCGTCCTCGTGATCAATCCTTGTATGATTCATGTTGGAAAGACGACCAGGTTTGCATCATCGAGAATGTTATCATATTGATCCTTATTACTTCAAATAAATTTAAAAGTTATTGAAAATAATATTATGATCTAACAAATTTTATATGAATATGATATTTTTATTTTGTTTTCATTTTTCTCACCAGTTTGGGATTTTGTCCAAATTTTTTTAATTTTATTTTAATCTTATTAATAGTCAAAATGTCCATTTCCATTCGTTGCTTACTTAACCTAGTTTTAAGCAAACAACAACAACAACAACAACAACAATAAACCAATTCATCCGAATTTTTTGTTCTTTTGTCTTCTTCCGATTTGACAATGATTTTAATGAAACGTCAACCTTAGTCCCATTATTTTAATTATATATTAAAACATACTATTTAAAAAAAATGAAATTTCTAAAAAATGGATTGAACAACCATTTAACATTTTAATTTTCTCTCATTTTAAAAAATATAGATCATAAAGATCGTTAATGTGAGATATGCAATTGAGTAATATGTTTCCTTTTTGTTTTAGTCCATTGGTATTTGAGCATAAATCGAAGCAAATATCGATTTTATTGAGAATCAGTTAATTTAATATGAATTTGTTCAGTTTCTTACGGTACGAGTCATTCACGTGACAAGGGAAAGTAGAGACTTAAAAAACCATAGAGCGATGCTCTGAAGATAAATAAACATAGGCCACCATTAATGCTATTTTTTCGATTTCTTGATTAAGAAAAACCTAAGCATGTAATTTGTCGTATTTTTCATCTCATATTGAATAAAGGAGGTTATTGACATCGAAAATCGAGATCATGAGTCAGATTGTCAAATTGATAATCTCAACATGTAAATCGCATTGTCTTCGTTGTTATTAGGTGTTGTTTGGAAAGTAGGACTCCCTCGACTGGTAGATAATTTGAACGTAGTTTTGGGAAATCGAAGCTCAACCAAGATTATGAGTTGGGAACAAGAATCTTTCTCGCTTGAGAAGTTCTTAATACAATTATTCAACTTTGTCCTCTGGAAAGGAAGAAAGGATATCGACAGTGGTTAAACTGGATGTTGAAAAAGACAACAATAAAAAGGATTCTCTCCTATGGAAGGAGAAAATCTTGGTAAACCCAGAGATACTAAAGCTACATGATATTCTAAATGATGATACAAACTTGGAAGGTAAGGATCAAGTAAAGAATGAAGGAGAAGAGACAAGCAACAAATATACATGAAAAAAGAGTCAAGAAAAGGGATCTTGGGAAGATAATCAACAATAAAGAAGTCGTAAGGTACAAAATATGAGCTTACTCTACCTTAGTGTTCATATCATGAGGATGGTGAAGAGTGAATAGGCGACAACTGGTTTGTTGAGAGCATTGAAATACGAGTACAAGCACAATCATTGCCAAGTAAGATGTACCTTAAGTAGAAATTCTATGGATTCAAAATGGACAAAAACAAGAACTCTGAGGAAAACATAAATTTTTTCAAGAAAATGGTTATTGATCTTACAAATCAGAAGATATATATTTATAAAGATGATCAATGTATATTCTTGTAGAATTTGTTGCCTCAACAATATGAACGTTTAAAAGACACTTTGTGCTATAGCAGAAGAGAGACTATCACCCTTGATGAGATCATTGGAGTGCATTCTCAAACGAGCTTGAACATGCAACAAAAGCTAGAATAAATACATCATAAAGTTTATTAATTAGGGGAAGAAGTGAGAAGTGTGACAGTGTTCAGAGCAAGAGAAGGAAATCAAGATCCAAGTCAAAAAGAAAGTCAGGATTTTGCTGTTGGTATTGTGGTAAGGAGGATTACTTTAAATGTGACTGTAACATAAGAAGAAAGTTCTACCAAGCCAAGAAAAAAAGTCTAAAGAGGATACAATGACTGTTAGGAGTGTAAAAATGCAGTCCGGCTTGCGGATCCACCTGAAGCCCGCCCGAAAATTAATGGGTTCGAGCCTATAGTTTTAAGGTCCGAATGAAAGTGGGGCTTTGGGCTTGGGCTATTATAAAGCCCATAAATTTTTAGTCTGGTCTGAAGGGTTGTAAAAAATAAAGAAAAAAACCCTAGACGTCCATGTTCATTCTTTTCTTCTCGTGTCCCTCTTCTCCTTGTTGGTGCCGTGTATCTCCTTCTCATGATATGCACCATTTATCTGTTCCCTTGGTCTTCTCTGTCGTCTGCATCGTTTTCTCTCTTCTCCTTGTGTGCGTCGTGTTTCTCTTCTCCTTCTCTACGTCGTTTTTCCCTTCTTGTTTGTGTCGTGTCTCTCTTTCTCCTTAGTTGTATGCGCTATGTCTCTTATCCCTGGCCATCTCCTTCATCTACATCATCTTCTTCTCATCTCAGTTCAACCGTGACGCATCGTGTCTCTTCTCCTTGGTCGTGTGCGTCGTGTCTCCCTTCTCCTTTGTCGTCTGCATCATTTCCATCGTCTATATCGTGTCTCTCTTCTCCCACCGTTGTGTTCTTTTCCTTTGATTCTCTACGTCGTGCTGGTCTTTACCGTCGAATATAGGAGGTATCTCCATGTTCTTGTTTGATTACGCTGATTTTGTTGTTATTTTAGTGTTTTATAGATTCCTCTATCATCGGCGAACACAAACACTGCAACCTCAACTTTCAACGAAGGAAGATTTGTTGGCTAGCCCTAATGTCCTCAGCTTTCTGGAAACGCTAATAACATCGGTCCGTGGACTGTCCGAATCCCGTCGGGCCAGGCCGTAGACCTAAAATTCTAGGTCCGATTGATTTCGGGCCAGACAGGCCCGAACCCATTTTCACCGGCCATAACCAGGCTCGGGCTGGGTTTGGTTGGGCTGACCGGAATGACATTCCTAATGGCTGTTTGGGATGATAAATAGAGGTGCTAAAGATATCACACCAAGATCCAAAGAAGTAATGGATGATGGACTAGTGTTGCTCTTATCATATGACTCCTCGACAATATTGGTTCAATAGTTGAGTTTGGCAGTACAAAGAAGATTCTAATGGGGAATAATGAATCTTGCAAGGTTGAGGCGATAGGATGCGTAAAACTAAGATTGCACGAGGGATCTATAAAGATGTTAATTCAATTTTTTATATTGCAAATCTTAAAAGAAATCTAATCTCTTATGAATCAATAGACAACCAAGGATAATACTACAAATCAAATGGAGAATCTTAAAGGGTTCCATAGTCATAATGAAAGGGGAACTTCAAGGAGACTTACATATGTTAAAGGGATCAATGGAAGCCTGAAAATTATCATGTAAGTAGCACACACCCTGAAATTAATATCGGGCATACAAGGCTGACACATATGAAAAAAATGGAATGAATTTTTGGTCATAAGGTTTTTTTGAAAGGAAGAAGTTACAAAATGTTATTTTTGCAAAAATATCACAAACTTAGTTTTAAGACTGGGAATCATTATTGAAATCATCCGTCAAACTTGTAAGGATCCTCCTCCTTAACACCATCACTAGCCAACAATCAATAGTTCATGTCTCATAAATAACTTCACTAGGAAAGTATGAATCTACTTTCTAAGAACTAAAGACCAAACATTCTAAAGATTCATGGAGTGGAAGGTCATGGTTGAAAAGGCAAACAGATAATCAAGTTAAATGCATCAAAACCTATAATGGTTTGGAATTTCGAAATCGAACATTTGACGAATATTGCAAGAAAAAGGCATATAGCATCACAAAACATGCGTGAAGATATGAAACGCACCATAACGAACAAGGTGATATGCCTTCTTGATTATGCAGGATTGGAGCAAGTGTCTGGGCAGAAGCAATTATTATTGATGTCCATGTAATCAACAAATCACCATATGTAGGTTTAGATTTTGACATACTAGAATACAGATGGACAGGTTGGAAACCTAACTACAACTACTTGAGAAGATTTGTTGTATTTGCTCATTGTGTTTAGGGTAAGTTGAATCCACGAGCCAAGAAAAGCATTTTCCTTGGATATCTAGAAAGATTCAAAAGATACAAGTTATGGATAGTGGAAGAGAAAAAGTTTCTGATTAGTGGGGATGTTGTATTTAAAGAATCAAAAGTCTATAAGAACAAGGAAGATGAACCAAAAAAGATAACATTTGGGAATAGAAAACAGGTTATAACAATCTCTCTTTGTACAACACTCAATATTAAAACATCAAGGTGGAGATCATGAGGAGTAGTCAAAGAAAGGGGTGAGCTAGAAAATTCATACACGACACATAAGTTCAGAAACTCCCAGACATGAGAGTAATAAAAGTGAGTCTATAGACAACTACCACTAGCAAAAGATCGAGTAAGGAGACAAATTCATCCCCGAGTAAGATACTCACAAGATGATTTTGTTACCTTTTGCACTTAAATTTGTAGAGGAGAGGAACATGGAAGAGCCAAGAAACTATGATGAGGCTATCATACCTAAAGCCAAGGAAAGATGAAAAATGTGCGATGTCAAAAGAAATGAGTTCTCTAGTAAAGAGCAAGACTTGAGATCTGGTTGATAAACTAAGAAATCACAAAGTTACTGATTGTAAGTGGATCTTTAAACACAAGGCATGCATTCCAGGAATTGAAGATCCAAGATACAAGGCAAAATTAGTCGTAAAAGGGTACTCTCCAACAGAGGGGATAGACTATCAAGAAGTGTTTTCTCCTATGGTAAAGCGTGTGTCTATACGTCTGTTGGGGTTCTCAAAATGAAACTAGAACAACTTGATTTTAAGACAACATTATTTCATGAAAACCTTGAAGGATAGATTTTTATGCAACAACCAGAGGCATACATTGAAAAATATAATGAAAGAAAAGTGTGTTTGTAGAAAAAAATCCTTACATGGATTAAAATAGAATTCACGTCAGTGGAATAGGAGATTAAGCACTTTGTAAAGGATACATGTATAGGGGTATATAAGTCTTTTTGTAATTAGATCTTACTTTTATATATTTAGCCGTTTTGGCTCATTTGAATCAATTAATCTGATTTCAAATTATCATGGTATCAGAGCTTTGAAGTCTAACGACGCAACAAACTTCCCTAAAAACTCGACGGCCTCTCCTCCCTTCTCCAACCGCCGCCGCCTCCGATCTCCCCCTCTTTCTTGCGGCCGCCGATCCCCCTCCCCCTCT
>CM071860.1:33749645-33761624 GCA_036759665.1 Gynandropsis gynandra
TTTACCATTGTCGGGATTCTTCTTATGTGTTTTGCAATGCGTGTTGTCATAATAAAAGTCACAAATTGCCTTTTTCCAGTTCCACTCTTATCACTTCTCGACCACTTGAAGTGATCTTTTCCGATGTTTGGACATCTCCGATTTATTTCGTTGATGGCTTCAAATATTATATCATTTTTGTAGATCACTTTACACGTTATTATTGGTTGTATCCACTCAAAACCAAATCCCAAGTTCGTGACAAATCAAAACTCAAAACAAATTTGACAAACGCATTGCAACACTCTATTCGGATAACGGAGGTGAATTCATTGCCTTACGTTCTTTTCTATCCTCTCATGGCATTTCTCATTTCACATCTCTACCGCATACTCCCGAACACAATGGTATATCGGAAAGACGACATCGGCATGTTGTAGAAACCGGTCTTTCCCTTCTCACGTATTCCTCCATGCCCTTAACCTATTGGTTGTATGCATTTTGTACGGCAGCTTATCTCATTAACCGCCTCCCGACACCGACCCTTGGTATGTCTTCCCCTTACGAGTGTCTCTTCCAACAACCACCAAACTATACTAAACTTCGTGTCTTTGGATGTCTATGTTACCCTTGGTTACGTCCCTATACAGCGAAAAAATTAGAACCCAAGTCCAATCCATGTGTTTTCCTTGGGTACTCATCCACTCAAAGTGCATACGTTTGTCTTGATCCGCTTAGGTCGCGCATATTTATCTCCCGTCATGTCCACTTCATTGAGTCTATCTATCCCTTTGCCGAGCCTACTAAATTTTTCCCACAAACCAACAAGTCACCCACGGTAGCCACCTCTTCAAATAGCGTCAACCCTACACCATCCTTCTCGCCACCACTCATTGCTCCGTTACCGGTTCAGCCCATAAGCTCAGATTCTTCACCACTGCAATCCTCGGATATTGGCTCTCCGTCTTCGGCTCCTCCTCATGTTGAGCCCTCAACGTCGGATTCTGAGTTACAAGCCTTACATCGCAACCAAACGTGGCAGCTTGTTCCCGCAGCACAAGCAAATAATATTGTTGGTTGTAGATGGGTGTTTCGAATCAAACGCAAGTAAGACGGATCCGTGGAACGATTCAAAGCTCGACTTGTTGCAAAGGGGTTTCACCAAAGACCGGGCATTGATTATCATGAGACCTTCAGCCCGGTTGTCAAACCAACAACCATCCGTGTTATCTTGAGCATTGCGGTCTCCCGTGTATCATGAGACATTCAGCCCGGTTGTCAAACCTACAACCATCCATGTTATCTTGAGCATTGCGGTCTCCCGTGGATGGTCTCTCCGACAACTTGATGTCAATAACGCCTTTCTTCAAGGCAGTCTCATGGAGGAGGTATACATGTCTCAACCCCCGGGTTTCATTGATCCCACTCATCCAACTCATGTGTGCAGACTTCAGCGAGCAATCTATGGTCTCAAACAAGCTCCTCAAGCATGGTATTCGGAACTTCGCACATTTCTTCTTGCTCGCGGCTTTAGCAACTCTTTGGTGGATACCTCCTTGTTCATTCTCAACACAACCGCGCTACAATTGTATGTGCTGGTTTATGTTGATGATATTGTTGTTACAGGCAATTGCTCATCGAAAGTCCAGCACTTCATTGATGCCCTAGCCGCCCGCTTCTCCATCAAGGACTTGGGTGACTAATCATACTCTCTCGGGGTAGAAGCAACACGCACATCTCATGGCCTACTTTTGACTCAACGGAAGTACATTCAAGATCTTCTCAACCGTTGTCTCATGCATGAAGCAAAGCCGGTTCCTACGCCCATGCCGTCATCATCTCGTATGACACTTGACATGGGGACTTCCCTCTCCAATCCCACGGAGTATCGGTCCATTGTTGGAGGACTGCAATATCTATCTCTCACACGACCGGACGTTAGCTTCGTTGTCAACAAGCTGTCCCAATTCATGCATGCTCCCACGGATGTTCATTGGCAAGCCGTCAAAAGAGTCCTACGTTATCTTGATGGCACGAAGGATCGAGGTATCTTCTTATCTGCCAAGAACACCCTCTCCTTACATACCTTTACCGATGCAGATTGGGCTGGAGACTCCCTTGATCTCAAGTCCACCGGGGCGTAGCTCCTCTTCCTTGGTGCGCATCCTATTTCCTGGTCGTCTAAGAAGCAAACCGGACTCTCCCGTTCGTCTACCGAGGCTGAATACCGCTCTATTGCGTCCACGACCGCGGAAGTTCTATGGATCGTTGCTTTACTATCTGAATTTGGAATCAAGTCATCATCACCACCTACCATCTATTGCGACAACATTGGAGCGACATACCTTAGTGCTAAGCCCGTCTTTCACTCCCGAATGAAGCACTTGGCGCTAGACTATCTCTTCGTCTGCGGCCTGGTCGAGTCGAATACTCTTCGTGTCACTCATGTACGAGTCGCGGATCAACTCGCGGATATTCTCACGAAGCCTTTCCCGAGACTTCCGTTTCAGCTCTTGTGTTCCAAGATTGGACTCACCGAGGGTGCTCCATCTTGAGGGGGCGTGTAAAGGATACATGTATAGGGGTATATACGTCTTTTTGTAATTAGGTCTAAGTTTTGTATATTTAGCCGTTTTGGCTCATTTGAATCAATTAATCTGATTTCAAATTATCATACTTTAATGATGAACTTTGAGTTCCATAGACACAGGTATGATTACTGTGTTTATTTCAAGATATTTTTTAGAAAACTCACATGTGTATTTGTTGTTGTATGTGGATGACATGCTCATTCCAACCAAGAGTATAAAGAAATTAAATTATATAAAGATGTTATTCAGTAAGGAGTTGGACATGAAGGATCTTGGACAAGCAACCAAGATTATTGGAATGGAGATTAAAAGGGACATATTGAGAGGTATACTCAAGTTATCTCAGGAAGAATACTTGTAGAAAGTTGTGAAAGCCTTTGCAATGATTGAAGCTAAAGCAATTTAAATGCCATTAGGAGCTCATTTCAAGCTAGAAACAAGAACATACACTGACTCAAACACAGAAATGGATAACATGAGTACTCAAAAGCATCATGTATGCAATGATGGGATCCGCACTAGACCTGGCTTACAGTATTGGAGTTAGTGTCTAAAATGAACTAAATACACAGGTAACTTTCAGAAAAACATGAGGAGTTCAAAGTGGTAGGATTATATGATTCTAACTTTTAATCAGATCTAGATAGAAATCAATAATTTATAGGGTATGTGTTCACGGTTGGTGGCAATACACTACTCAGTTGGAAATTTTCTCTACAAAATGTTGTACCCTTGTCCTCAATAGTGGCTGAGTACATGCCATGTATAGAAGATGTGAAGGAGGTAATGTGGTTGAAGGGAATTGTATCATAACTGGGATTTAAGCAAAATAAAGTGGAAGTTTGGTGTGATTCTCAAAATTCTATTTATTATTCTAAAAACAGTGTGTTTCACGAAAGAACGAAAAAATAGACGTAAGAGTGCACTTTATACGAGACTTGATTGGAGAAGGTTTAATCAGGTCAAGAAAATCTCGAGAATTTATAGTCCTACATATATGTTAACGAAGGTTGTGAGTGTGTCCAAGTTCTAACAATTTGGTTTATTTGAAAAAATAAGAGTTTTTGAATTAACTTATAGCCTCAGTATATCATGGAGATAGTAGGAATACAGGTGAGGATGGATGAAAAGGGAACTTAACAACCTAAGGTGGAGAATTGTGAGATATGCAATTGAGTAATCTATTTCCTTTGTGTTTTAATCGATTGATCTTTGAGCGTAAACCAGACCAATCTAGTTTTATCGAGAATCGATTAATTGGATTTAAACCAAAGTTGTTAAGTTTGTCACCACACAATCCGTCGTGACATTGGAAAGATCATAGGCCACCATAAATCGAGTTTTTTCGATTTTTTTATCCCAAAAAACTAAATGTATAATTGTCAATGATATTAATCGTAAACAATTAATATTGCATTATGGCAACTATTTATGAAATCACTAGGATTAAACAAACTATTGCATTATTACCACTATATTTTCAACAATCTTTCACGTCTTTAAGAGATAATATATTTTTTCGACACTTTTAATTTATATTTCTATAGATATACCAATGTGCATACCTCTGATGAAAGACTATTTTTATTTTATATTGATTAATTTGTTTTGTTTCCAATAAATTCTAGCAAAAAATAAAATTGTATTCATGTTAATTATCAAACAATGTTTAATAAAGACCAAAACACTAAAAACTATATGATTTTATAGGTTCTATACTAAATTGGAAGTAAATTAGCCAAACTAATCAATTTACCGAAATTGATATTTAGCAACACTTGTCAACGTATAGACAATGTTGAAGTAACATCTTTTATTTGAATAAATTTTGTAAAGACACTGTATTATTTTCTTTTGTTATTTCAACTTCAAATAATTCTAGAGCATAGTTTAACAGTCAAACGTTACTAGATTATTAATATGTTTCATGTTAATTATAATTGATTGTTGAATGATACCAATAAACTGTTTCTTTTTTCATTCAACTACTTTAACTAAAATCTTGAATAGCCATCTATGGTTGATGCGATCGTAAAACTCAAACTTATTTCTAAAAATTGATAGATTTTATTTTCATTAAACATCGACGACACAAGCATATAAAGATTTACAATATCCATTCCACTAGTATCTTAAAGCACTAGAAAAACGGAATCAAAGAATGATCAATAACCTCTTAATTAGATTTTTATAAATTTTTTTGTGTCAATTTTGGAATTGTCTCTATGCTAATCACTCGGTCAAGTGGTCATACCATTCTTGTCGAGCGCTAAAACCGATAAAATGCTCAATTATCACAAAACTTAATCGAGTTTCAAAATAAAGAATGCTCACTCGTTAGAGCATACAAAGGAGAGGATGTGAGGTAGGTATACATGCATGTGAGATGCATGTGCATTTGCATTAAAGTCCCACATTGGAAGTGGGAACATTTAATGAAACCATATATATGTTCAAACATGGAATGACATTAAATGAGCAATTAATATAGTTTTGTATGAGCATACAACATATATATATATATATATTAATGCATTGGGCTCTTGGATGGATCGGGCCGAAAATTGTTTCTTTCTCTCCCCCATTTTCCAATTGTTTTTTATCTGGTCGTTGGGTAATATTACATCTTTTCGGATGCTCCACACACACTTATGCGAAGATATGCATCCGAAGAAGATGACACTCGTAATTTGCGCCCGAAAAAAACCAATAAATGATCATTGGATATGTGACAAAACAAAAATCCGAATCATTCCTAATCCTCCGAAACTTCTGAGATAAAATACACAAAGTACATTTATCAACAGATCAAACCTTAAATATTCCGAAGATCGTTTAATCCGCAAGACAAAACTGTGCAGAAATTTCTATCTTAGGACACTGCAAATTGCAGACATCGATTATTAGTAAACTGATATTTTACGTTTATTGCTGTTTTATATTCATCATTTTTAATAGTTATTTATATATTGTGCATCCAAACTCATTGTTTCTAAGAGAGGATACTCTATCCGAGTGGTCACACACTCGATCCAACACCCAATGCATGAGAATGCTCAATCGAGTGGGATTCGTCTTTTTCTAAAGGTCATGACACGGACCAAGCAACACAGTGTTTGTAACCGTATGATTGAAAGAGAGTGGTAAGAAAAAAAAGATAGATGATTGAATGAAAAATATAAATTTTTAACATTTAAATATTTTAAATTTAAGTAAAAAAAGTTGATTTGGTGTAAAAGAATATTTTCTTAAAAATATAAATCAAATTATTCAACCTTTTACATTGGTAATGAATTAGATAATATTATGTAGGAATGCTAACTGTGTTACTGAATAATTTTTTAGCAACCCTAATATTGTTTGAATTCTGTGTTTTATGAATGTTTACAATAAAAAATATGTAAATTTAATCTATGGCACCACACGTGTGGTAATAGGCATAGAATCTGAATTTCGAGGTCAAGAAGTCTCCATGAGTACCCACACTAAGACCAACACAAATGCTGTTGATTGTAAATTTTGAAAATTTGTATGGAATTCAAATTAAAAAATAGTAAATCACAATTATCTTCCACTACCACACAAAGTGAACTACTTTATTTACGTTATTGTATGTTGAATTACGAGTACTTATCACAAAGTACACTTGAACACGCCCGAAATATACCTCACGACCATGAGTTATTTCTAGACTGTATCCAATCGTAAATCTCACAATTCACTCCCCCTCAGTTCAATACACATCACGTGTATGAACCTCACAGATGAGTCTCTCACTCACCAACCGAACATGCTTAATTGTATTGAATTTATGAACACGCTAGGATCAACTCGTTTATGTTTTACACATATGAATGCACTTTACTTTTCTTTGCTTTCTCTCACGAGTTGTACATTTGCTATTGTGCACACATCCTTTGAATAGGCAGCCCTTCAAATTTATCTTGTTGTTTGTTACCTTATTATAAGGGTGATCTATTCTCTTGTAGGTTTTTATTTGACTTACTAGATTTTAGGCTAAGGTTGTTATGTTTGTTGACTTATTCGAGTTTTAAAAGAGACATATTTAGTAT
Organism: Gynandropsis gynandra; assembly: GCA_036759665.1. Classification (NCBI taxonomy): domain Eukaryota; kingdom Viridiplantae; phylum Streptophyta; class Magnoliopsida; order Brassicales; family Cleomaceae; genus Gynandropsis; species Gynandropsis gynandra. The sequence continues at coordinate 33,756,289 of CM071860.1, forward strand.
GAGCATAAGAGATTCAAAAAACAGATAATCAAGTCAGCGCAAGAAAACAAATCAACATAACAGTTTGAAATATCTTCCACCACCACACAAAGTGAACTACTTTATTTACGTTATTGTATGTTGAACTACGAGTACTTATCACAAAGTACACTTGAACACGCCCAAAATATACCTCACGACCATGAGTTATTTCTAGACTGTATCCAATCGTAAATCTCACAATTCACTCCCCCTCAGTTCAATACGCCTCAGGTGTATGAACCTCACAGATGAGTCTCTCACTCACCAACTGAACATGCTTAATTGTATTGAATTTATGAACACGCTAGGATCAACTCGTTTATGTTTTACACATATGAATGCACTTTACTTTTCTTTGCTTTCTCTCACGAGTTGTACATTTGCTATTGTGCACACCTCCTTTTAATAGGCAGCCCTTCAAATTTATCTTGTTGTTTGTTACCTTATTTTAAGGGTGATCTATTCTCTTGTAGGTTTTTATTTGACTTACTAGATTTTAGGCTAAGGTTGTTATGTTTGTTGACTTATTCGAGTTTTAAAAGAGACATATTTAGTATGAGCATAAGAGATTCAAAAAACAGATAATCAAGTCAGCGCAAGAAAACAAATCAACATAACAGTTTGAAATATAGTTCAAAACAGTTAAACACTTCCTTCAGACTACTCAGATTCTTCGGAAATTTCTACCGTTCCACGTGATGACGCAACGGTCATTTTTCATTTACCTTAGCCTTTCCCCCTATTTTGTTGAGCATAAATTCAAAAAATGTTAGAACATTAATGCACATAATCTATGAAAATAGAAGCGGGAAGATAACATTACGATGAAAGGTCTTGATATGAGTCTTCAACTGTGTTTGAAGTTTATTCGGTTCATCCTTCATCGTGTCAATCTTCTTGCTTATTTGAGAATGACAGTTCCAAGATTATCTTTTCACCAATTTCTAAATCAAACTTCCTCATGTTATTTTTCAGATATCAACTTTTGATGGTAATCTAAAGAAGAATTGGCTAGAAATACTCCTCTGGATAAACAACATCCTTTTTTTCACTATTATTCCATGAATAAGACATGGAAATATTAGTGAATGACACCCATACTAAGATGAAGCTTGCATCTTAATCTGATTAAAAATCATCTTCCTAAAATTGATTCGACGCCTTGTCTTGATACAGAAAAGAAGGACTACAAGATCTTGGTTCAATGGATCCGATTTCTGATTAGGCACCCAGTTCGTCTTTGAAATCTTGTTTATGATTGAATACTCAAATGTCAATCTTGTTGGTGCTATTTCTGCAGTCCATTCAGCATTTGTCTCTCTCGTCAGCTCTTTAGCAGCCTCATCCAAATCAATATTTATTTCAAGTCATTTTCCAGAACTATAGGAAAATCAGGGGTTCCTATATGCTTGTTGATGATTGATGGGGAAAGCAGATCAGTGTCCTTCGGATAACACATTGTGATAGAAAGGGCTATCCATTTTCTTTATATCCGAAATGAGTTTGTGTAAAACTCATGTACTAAGTCTGGACTAAAAGCGCAAACATGAGTTAACTTACCAATGAGTTCTCTTTCTTGAAAGAGTTCCCAGAAACCATACTTCTGAAAAATTTGCCAATTTAGTTCTCGTTCTACAATCAATCCCCTATCCCTAATTTGTATGAATCTGACCCTATTTTCCATGGTATGGAACGAGGTGTTGAATATTTTCTCAATAAAAAAAATTAGGATTTGCTTGTGGCAGCATATCATCCACTTCTTGTTGTTCTTTTTTACCATCCTCAGTTGTTTTCGGTTGCTTTTGCAACTCTTCAAGCATAACATCATCTTCTTCTTCTTCTTCTGCTAAATAGGAAATAAAAACGCAAATAGGAAAAGGGGTATGAGAGCTCTCAGGAGGGTGATTTCCGGCGAGTTTTCCGGCGGCCGTTTCTAGGGTTCCGGCGAACTTTCCGGTGGCAAAAACAACAACACACACACGGTAAGGCTGAGAAAGATCTAGGGTCTGTCGAATCCAAGGCTTAGAGCTGGTTCCGACCTGCTCTAGGGCTCCATTGGAGCTCCCTAGAGCTTTGGGATCCACCGAATTTCACTGTTCTTGGCCGGAAACTGGAGGTCAGCCTTGTGCGCTTCTGGTTTCAGCAGATTCTTGCTTGCGCCTAGCTCCGGTTCCTGGGTAGTTCTTGCTCGTGCTAGCTGGTTCTTGCTCGTGATTCTTGCTCGTGTTAGCTGGTTCTTGCTCGCGATTCTTGCTCCTGCTAGCTGGTTCTTGTTCTGGTTCTTGCTCGAGATTCTTGGGCGGTTCTTGCTCGCGATTCGTGCTAGCTGGTTCTTGCTCGTGCTAACTGGTTCTTGGGCAGTTTCTTGCTCGTGCTAGCTGGTTCTTGCTCGCACTAGCTCCAGTTTTCGCAGATTCTTGCTCGTGATTCTTGTTCGCTTTAGCTGAGTTCAAGGTTGCTGCAGTGTCTAGTTTGCGATAGCTCTGGTTCTGGCAGGTTCTTGTTCTGGTTCTTGAACCGTGTGGAATCACGCTAGCTTGGTTCTGGCAGCTCTGGTGGTATCGAGTTGTTGAGTAGGCTACGGAGCGGTGTTAGAGTAGGTTGTTGGGAAGGTTTCTGCACGCTCAGGTTCTGTGGTGCTTCAGCAGGGTACTCCAAGGCTCCGAACAGGGTTGGACACGATTCTTGGCCGTTGTATGCAGGTTCTTGGGCAGTGGCTGTGTGCTTCACGATTTCCAGATTTCCAGGCCTAGTTTCCAAGTTCCAGTTTCAGGATTTCCAGCTTCAGGATTTCAGGTTTTCTGTAGATTTTTGGTAGGTGTTCGTGTGGCACTGGTGCTGGGTTACACGGTTTGCTGGTTCAGCTTTCTGGTGCAGTTCAGCAGTTTCACAGTCTGGTTTGAGGTGCAGCAGCTGCCGCTTCCACGACCAATTCGGGATATTGGTTGGAGGGCTGGAAAGGTGCTGCAATAGAGGTACCATGGGGAGGAGGAGAGGAACATTAGCAACAGCAGTAGTAGCATCTAACATGGCTGTAGCAAAGGGTAAGGAGGATGTCCAAGATACTACCGGTTTGGATGTAACGGGAAGCACTAAGGAAGTGATTGAAGGAGTCTCTAACCTGGTGACAGTACCGCCGATAGAACCACATGTGGTTAGAGAAGCGGAAGTTGATGCCACCAATCTAACCAACCCTATTGTCATTGAACAAGATCAAGAGGAAGTGGTTGTACTAAATGGTGATGTTCTATCGGACGAAGAACTCGATTTCCAGACGAATTTTCCCCCGCTACCTAGGAGCGGAGCGGAAAGGAAACGGGTTGGTCGAAGCAATGCTGATGGGAGATTAGAGGTGGTGGTAGACTCGCTGGCCAAAGATGCTTCTAAGAGACAATCTGCACCACGAAGAAATGGCACAACGGTGGAAAACGAACATCCATCCAACGTGTCACGCCCTAATGCATGGGAAGCGGGCTCCAAGAGAATAATCATGAACACCGGAGTTGGAGGTAGACTGAGCTTTACTAAGCCAAGTTCTAACCAAGCTTCAATCAAGATTAGCGAGGGATTATCGAAACAGGAGGTATGTGGCTGGGCACTATTAGGCCAATACGTAGGTTACCCCCCCGAACATTTTCTCATAAATACAATGATGAAGGCTTGGGGAGTCCAAGCTAAATATCGATTTGAGGAGGACTGGTACTTCTTCCAGTTTGATTCGGAGGACGATAAGGATAAAGTTCTAAAGGGAGGCCCCTACTTTATCCACGGGAAACCTATGATATTGAAGAATATACCCGATAAATTTGCCTTCAACCGAAGAGATGTAGCCACTGTGCCACTTTGGATTCGTATCTTTGGCCTTCCATGAAACTTTTGGACACAGGAAATACTCAGTAGACTTGCCTCCCATATTGGGAATCCACTTTTTACCGATCCAGTGACAGAAGGGCGACGCAGAGGATCATATGCACGATGCCTCGTCGAGATAAACTTCGCTGCACCTATCTCTAGAGAGATCCCAGTTGTGTTTGATGACGGTGAGGAGCTTCTTTGATCGGTATTAATTGAAAATGAACCCAAATATTGCTCGACTTGCTGCTGTTTCGGCCATGAGAATGAGATTTGCTCATTCAAGGAGAAAAAGGAAATATTAAGCAAGAAACCGAGGAAGAATGTGACAACTCCTAAGGGAGGGGCAGCGAAGGTTGATATGCCGGGTCTGGATCGGATAGGCGAAGATAGGACAGATACAACAATGCAAGACCAGATGAGGTGTGATGAAACGGTAGAGGCTAGGGCCCCTCCCCCCCAAAAGAAGACAGGAGTGCAGCAACCCAAACCGGTCTCTTCAGCCACCCAAGAACAAACCGGCGCTACCTCCAACCACCACTCGAACCAACCCAAAGATAATTGTGACAAAATGAAGGATGGGCAGCAGGTTCTTCCTGAGAGTTCCGGAAATTCAGAGGTTGACGAGATTGATGAGGATGATGATGTAATTGAAGGGGCTAGAGAAGGTGAAGATGACCGGACGAGCACCAAGGCAAGCGAAGTGGAGAACCGCATAGATCGTGAAGAGCTTGCGATTGAGGCTTCCGGGGACTATACCAATGAGGATAGGGACGAAGGGGAATTAACCCCCGAGGAAGGATGACCAAGTCACAGCGCAAAAAGGAACGAGCCAAGAAAAGGAACGGGAAGGCCTCCCCCGCCCCCCATAGTCCAGGCTTTGAGGGCAACCAAATGGCCTCCGACGATGCGGAATCTCCGAAGCGGCATTAAGGAGGATGACGGGAAGGGCAAACCTAACCCGACTTCATGAAGATCATTTCGTGGAACATACAAGGGCTGGGACAAGCCCTGAAACAAAGAGGCTTAAGGGAGGTAATCCGAAAAACTAAATCATGTTTAGCGGGTATTTATGAAACTAAGTGTACTAGTGTTAACGTAGATAGGGTGATGTGGAATGTGGTGTCAGGCTGGAAGTTTGTAACGAACTTCGAGCTAGACTCACGTGGCCGTATCGTAGTCGCATGGGATTGGGATCATGTCGATTTAGAGTTTATAAACTCCTCAGCGCAGCACATCGGGGTTCTTGCCTCTTGTAGGACTACCGGTGTGCAGTTTGGAGTGTGTTTTGTATACGGCTTGCATAGCGTAGTTGAACGACGGGAAATTTGGGACCATGTCGACGATCTCCTACATGTTCATAGGCTACTGTGGATTGTTCTAGGAGATTTTAATTCAGTTATGAATGCGGAGGAAAGGGTCAACGGAGCTCTGTATCGATGTATGAGTGCAAAGACATGATT
>CM071860.1:33763112-33784240 GCA_036759665.1 Gynandropsis gynandra
GGAGCTTCGCCCACTTTCATTGCATGGATCATGGAGTGCATCACCACGGTCACCACATATTCGAAGATAAACAAGATCATTCATGGCTTTTTCCCAGGCAAACATGGACTGCGGCAAGGAGACCCACTCTCTCCCTTGCTCTTCGTCATCTGCATGGACATCTTCTCCCGACTTGTCAAGAAGGAGACTCAGAGGGACGTGTTTTCCTTTCATCAACACTATGCTCCCCTTAGGCTATCACATCTTATATTCGCTGACGATATCGTTATGTTTTGTCGTGGTGACACAGGTTCGGTAGGGGTGCTATTGGATTGCCTGACAAGATTTAGTGCCATGTCTGGGCTTCAGGTGAACGAAAGGAAATCCTCCATGTTCTTGGCGTCGGTATCAGATCAGGAACGAGTGGCATTGCTTGGAGTTACAGGATTTAGGGAAGGCATCTTTCCTTTCCGTTATCTAGGCATCCCAATTGGCCCTACAAGACTCAAAGGGATACACTTCAAGCCACTGCTAGACAAGATAAGTGCTCACCTCACCATTTGGGCAAAAAAGATGATAACCTTTGCTGGCCGTAGGGAGCTCATCGGATCAGTGCTACAAGGAAGCACCGGTTTCTGGCTCTCCATGGTTGCCATACCTTGGAGTGTTATCCACAGCCTGATTTCCATTTGTAGAGGCTTTCTGTGGAAACATCCCAGAGTACGATGGGCTAATGTCTGCATACCGAAGAGAGAAGGAGGACTTGGACTTCTGGACCTCAGCACATGGAACAAGTGCTTCATGATCAAGCACTGGTGGCACATCACGACTCAGCGACACAACCTATGGGTGAGGTGGGTACATGATAGGTATCTGACACGGATAGGCCCTTGGGAATGGAGTGTGAATCGGCGGGACTCCCCTTTGATCAAGACCATTCTACACGTCCGAGATATGGTGCGCGATTTGGCAGGAAGTGAGGCTAGCAGCATGGATAGAATGGAGGACTGGTGTGAGATGGGAAGCTTCCGGATACCTAAGGCATACGAAGATATCCGGCCTAGGAAGCCGGTGGTAAATTGGGCAAAGGAGGTGTGGCCGACACACAATACGCCAAAGCACTCCTTCATCCTATGGCTGGCTTTACTAGGTAAGCTACCCACCCTCGATCGTCTCACATATTTAGATATCGATACAACATGCAGGTTATGCAACAAGCATACGGAGAGCCACATCCACTTGTTCTTTGCGTGCGGATATGCCCAACAAATATGGTACCAAGTGTGTGACCGTCTGCACCTCCCGTGGTCCACGATGATGATCCAAGATGCACTTACATGGCTGAGGAGAAATGCCGCTCGGGATGATTGTCTAGCGCGAGCATTTGACAACAAGCGACTTCCAATTGAGGTAGTCCTTCGACTGATTATGGACCACATATCCTTGGTACTACATGACAAGTTTCTATCGGCCACAGTGGAGACTTTGCAACTAGGAAGGTAGATTGGGCGGTTTGTATCGTAGGAAGCTGGCTTGATGCTGACTCTATATCGCATATGGTTTATCTCGATTATGTCAAGATATTTTGGTATCTTTTGTGTTGTTTCGTATTCGTCGCAGGGGTGCTCTTTTTCCTCTTTGACGGGTTTTTCCCTATGGGTTTTACTGCATTGAGGTTTTAATGAGGCCCGGGGTGACATGTACCATGTTCTCATAGCTGCGACGTGAGATACTCTATATATCTGTTTATGTTTTCATAGTATAGTATGGGTAACCTGCGTGTTATCCCATTTGTGCTAATGACACCAAGTTTGTATTTGTTACCGTTTCTACTATCCCTTCATGGGACACACGAAATAAAATTTACTTCCAACCAAAAAAAAAACATCATCTTCTGCTTTCTCATTAGAAACTTCCGGATCTGGTGTCAATGTCACTTCTTCCTCATCTGTTATCGGTCCCTCTACTACCGGTTTTGCTACAACCGCTTCAATAATGGGTTATAAAGTTTTCGATTCAGATATATGTACCCTTTTGTTGTTTTTTCTACGAGTTCTACCACCGACTTGTTCTGGTTCTAGTTTGGCATCCTTCGTTTGAATCTCCTCCTTCTTTGAGGGCTAAGTCTCCTTACGTCAAGTTTGAGATTTTCTTTTCATCTTGCAGCTAGAGTTCAATAGAATATAGAAGTGTTTTTCTTTTCTTGATAAGTAGTTAGGGTTAGCAAAAAAAAAAATCAGATATTCTTTCCAATTTCGGCACTCTTCCCTTAAATAGGATCTTTTTATTTTCAAGAGTTACCAAACTACCATCTTAACCTGACCACTTATGTAAAGATCAGATAGATTAGAAACAATCAAGAGAAGACATATACACTAATGAACATACTTAATTGAATTTCACCAATTTTTATTTTTATTCTATGAGCTCAACTATTGATAAAAAATATATGTTTTTCAAAGAGAAAAGATCAATATTTCAACTATACTTGACTGAATATATTCTAAGATCCAATTAAATATTCAAGTGTATCTCAAACTCTAGATAATACAGTTTCTCTTACTAACTTAGCATTTCATTGAGCATCATCACTTTTATTGTTAGTATTCTATACTTCTAGGACGTCAGAGTTTTTATTAACTCATGTTCACAACTATCCCCACCACTTAGACCTAGGTTATCTCATTAGGTATACTCATATGATGTGTATCACAATAGAGTAGACATGTTATCATGTACCGAATTTTATTAGTTGTCCCACCACTTAGACCCAAATATGCACTCATGTTAAAAAAATGTAAATTCAAGATTTTCATTTTAAGGTTGACAACGGAGTGTACGAATACTTTGTAGTTTCCATTTTTTAGATCTTTTCCTCTCTTTTTTTTTTGTTTTTCACCTTAGGCATTTTGAACTGCTTTTCAAAAAGAGAGTCAAACACACTTGAAGATTAGAAGTTCATCTAGAATATTTCATTCTTTCAGAACTCATGTGAACTTACTATTCTTTTTCAGATTTTCATAACAAGTAAAGAACTCATAGTTTAAAAACCCCAAGAGATTTTCTTAAATATATAAATCTGTTCATATCTAGTGGTTTAGTGAGTACGTACATAGTCTACCTCTAGTTGTTACTTCTCTACTTGTTCTCTAAAAAAGTGATACCTGATTTAGATGTGTTTGGTTCTAGTGTGTTGTGCATGATTCTTTGACAAGTTTATCACACTAGTATTATCACAATGAGCCACAAAAGTACATGTACTTAATCCATAATCGGCCATAATTTGTTTCATCCACATAAGTTATGTACAACAACTTCCAAGCGCTATGTATTCCACTTTGGGTATGGATAAAGATGTCGTATTTTGTTTCTTTTTTTTACCAAGAAATCAAGTTGCATCCTAGGAAGAAACATCCACCGGTAGTACTCTTCTTATCATATGCTTTTCGTCCCCAATTTGCATCACAAAATCCTGCAAGATTACAATTAGTATCTTTCGAATAATACATACCCTATTCTGTAGTTCCTTTAACATATTTGATGATGCGTTTAACTGCCATCAAGTGCGTCTTCTTTGGTTTTTCTTGATATCACGCACATATCCCTACACTCAAGGCTAAGTCAGGTCTGCTTGTTGTTAAGTACAATGGATTTAATATCATGCTACTGTATAATTTGACGTCAACATCTTCACCATCTGCATTTTTGGTGAGTTTTGTTGTTGTGAACATTAACGTGTTTGTTGGCTTGCAGTTGTCCAATTAAAACAGTATGAAAAGATCTCTTACATATTTACTTTGTGAGATAAATATTCCATCATCCATTTGCTTCACCTGCAATCCAAGGAAAAATTTTAATTCTCCAACCATGCTCATTTCGAACTCCTTTGTCATGGTTTCAACAAACCAATCCACTTTTCTTGTGAAGTAGACCTAAAACCAATGTCATCAACATAAATCTGTATAACAAGAAGTTTCTGATCAACATTATGAATGAAAAACGTTTTGTCTACTCCTCTTGTTTTGTATCCGTTGTTAAGGAGAAATTTTGTGAGCCTATCATACCATGCTCTTGGATGCTTAGTTTAGCCCATAAAGTGTTTTCTTACGCTCATACACATAAGTTATTTTTTTTGGATCTTTGAATCCCTTTGGTTGTTTCACTTAAAGTTCTTCTTGAAGAACACCATTGAGAAATGCACTTTTTACGTCCATCTGAAAAAGCTTAAACCCAAGAAAGCAAGCAATTCCAAGTAACAAATGAATGGATTCTAAACGAGGAATGGGTGCAAAAGTTTCATCAAAATCGATGCCTTCTACTTGCGTATACCCTTGTGCCACTAGACTAGCTTTATTTATCAATGTAATTCCTTTTTCATTCGTTTTGTTCTTAAAAATCCACTTAGTTCCAATGGAATTTCCATTTTCAAGTCTAGCAACTAGCTGCTGCACATCATTTCTTGTGAACTGTTCTAACTCATCCCGCATTGCGTAAACCCAAAATTCATCGTTAAGTGCTTCCACAAATTTTTTGGATTCAATAATTGAACTAAATCTCACATAGTGAACCATATCTTGATCGTTGCGGCGTGGTTTATCTCAGGTTCTTCCTTCATATACATTTCCAATTACATCAGTAATGGAATAATTCCTATGAACTGAATTAGGCTCATCAAATTCGTATGTATCATTCATTTTCTTCTGATTTAGATTCACCGTTGACAGTTTCACATGCACCTGCATTCTCAGTAGATAGAGTGTTATGCTTCTGAAGTGCATCAGTAATTACAGTTTCAAAATAAACAAACACTGATTCAATTACAAACTTTGTATGCAGATTGTACACTCTATATGCAACTAAATTGTTTCCATAACCAAGAAATATCCAATCATCAGATTTTAAATTGAACTTTCCTAGACAATCCCTATGATTTAGCACAACGTTTAGGTGAAGAAAAGTCGTGTAATATTACATATTTATTACAGAATTTATCAAAATGTTCATTCTCGAATTCTCGTCCATGATCACTTATTGTTCTAATGATACTTCCTTTAAATTTATCAAATGCAAGCATACATATTTGAAACTATCAAAAGTACTCCATTGTTCCTGCAAGAATCTTACCCAAGTATACCTAGAGTAATTATCAACAGAAACATAAACGCACCTCTTTCCTCCGATGCTTTCAATTTGCATCGGTCCATAAGATCCATATGTAGAAGTTCAAGTACCTTATTCGTTTTTATGTTACTTATATTCTTGTGATGAATTCTTATCTGCTTCCCTTGTTGATATGGCTTGCATGTGAAATACTCTTCGATGGCAAGTTTCAGTACTCCTCGGATAATGTCATGTTTTGAGAGCTTGACTAGAGTTTTCATGCTGATATGTCCTAATCTTTGATGTCAAAGATCAAGTTTACTTTTTACTGCCTTAAAGCATTATTCTTCACCACTCCACATATAGCAATTGTTTTCACCTCTTATTCCTGTCAAAATACATTTCTCATTAATATCAAACACATGACAGTTTTCCCTTGAAAAATTTACCTGATAACCGCTGTCACACAACTAGTTGATACCAATAAGATTTTCTTTTGGCCTTCCATGAAGTAGACATCTTCTAGTTTTGGTTGACCTTTTGCTTTGAGAATTTTTTCCCACGATTCTCCCTTTTACCACCATCTCAAAATGTCACGTGTCCACTTTTGTTATTAGCATACTCTGAAAGCATATCTTTTGTTCTTGTCATATGCCTCGAACAACCACTGTCAAAATACCAAATAGTATTGTGGTTGTTGTGAACTGAAGTATAGGCAACTTGACACTTCAAATAAGATTTTCTAATCCAAACTTGTTTGGTTTTCTTCGACTTCTATTATATATCTAATTTTTTCACCCAAACATGCCTTGTTGTTTTGGGTTTCTAGTATCTTCTTGTAAATTATCACCATCTCCAAAGATGTTCTGGTTGTCCGCATGAGTAACATCTCTTTACAGGTTTTTCTTCTAAACTGTAGACGTTCGCTTAACTATAGTTACCTGTGCATGAACTCTAGTTCAACAAGATTTCACTACATTTGACTTTGATTGCTCTATAGGTTGAACGCTCCGAGTTGCAGTTCGCTTTGATATATTTTTCTTTGTTTTAGCGATCTGTACTTCAAATTTCTTGAGAGAAACTGTTGTTGCATCCTTCAAAAGTCCTCCAGTAACAAACATTACTTTCTTTTCAACAATAATTTCTTTACTTGTAGTACCTCACTTAAATCCAAATCCGCAATGTTGCTTAAATGTCTTTCCAATGGTTAAAAGGTGATCTAATTTGTTTGTTCCATTGTTGAGCCTTCACAACTGCTTTTGTGTCTTCTCAAATTGATGTTGGATCAACATTATTTCTTTATTATGTTGTTGCAATTGGACTTCATTTTGTTTGAGGTGTCAAGAATCATACAAATTCTCGACAGTTACATCATCATCACTATAACTGTCGGACTCTTTAACTTTTTTCCATGAAATGCTATGAAATTCGTCATGTCTTCTATATCTTCATCCTCAGTTTCAGATTCACTCTATGTTATACAAGATTTATCCTTTTTCTTACCACATTCTACCTTGGTATGTCCATATCCTTTGCATTCAAAGCAATGAATTTCCTTAAGATTAAGCATTGCTTCTCTCTTTTGTGCGTTTGGACATTCAGCTTTGAAGTGACCGAAACCTCTGCACTCATTGCACTGGATTGAAGTTTTTGCTTCTTTCGTTTCAGGACAAAACTTTTTGTTTCCAGATGTCTTCTTCCTTGATAGCTTTCAAAAAGCCTTTGCCATGCATGCCATACTTTTTTCTAGTGTATTCAAACGTCTCGATTATCTGTTTACCCGCAGAGCAATTCCTTTGCTCTTTGGTTGATTGTCATGCTCTAAACTCATCTCATGTGTCGAGAGAATTCCTACTACTTCTGCAAAGCTCGTGGTGTCAATATCTATTGCAATTTCCATTGCAGCCTTCTTTGCTTGAAATCTTTTTGGCAGATATCAAATTAACTTCTTTACTAACTTCTTTTCTTTATAGGTATTTCCTACATTTTGCGTTTAATTTGATAGTACATTTAGCTTTGCACTAAACTCTGTGACCTTCTCATCTTCATTCATCCTCATATTCTCGAATTGTAAAGTGAGAATATCTAGACAAGTTCTTCTTACACTAGATGTTCATTCGTGTTGTATCTGCAACTTGTTCCAAGATTCTTTTATTGATTCACATGACTAAATTTGTTTGAATTGATTCATGTAAACTGATGTGAATATAACTAATAACGCCTTCGCATTGTACGTTGAGAGGCGTTTTTCATCTGGTGTCCATAGTGATTTAGGTTTGAGAACTGCTTTTCCGTTGATGTCTGGCATCGGGGGACTCCAACCTGATTATGTGGTTGTCCAGGTATCCTCATCGATGCCTCAGATTGTTGCTTTCAACTTGACTTTCCAATAAGCATATTTTGTAGATTCTAATAAAGTTGGTCTCAAAATTGAAATAAGCTCTCGATGTGAGTCCATACCTATTACCTCGGTCACACACGAATTGATTTTTTCTTATTCACGGCCTGCTCTGATAACATTTGAAAATTTGTATGCAGCTCAAATTAACACCAAGAGTAAACCATAGTGATCTTCCATCATCGCACAAAGTAAACTGCTTCATTACGCTGTTATATGTTCAACTACGAGTACTTATCACCTAAGTACACTTGAACACGTCCGAAATACACCTCACGAACCTAAGTTATTTTCAGACTGTATCCAACCGTGAATCTCACAATTCACTCCCCCTCAGCTCAATACACCTCATGTGTATGAACCTTACAGATGAGTCTCTCAATCACCAAACAAATGCACTTAATTTTATTGAATTTATGAACACGTAGGATCAACTCGTTTATGTTTTACGCTTATGAATGCACTTTGCTTTTTTTGTTTTCTTTCACGAGTTGTACATTTGCTGATGTGCACACCTATTTTAAATGGACAATCCTTCAGATTTATCTTGTGGTTTGTTACCTTATTTTAAGGGTGACCTATTCTCTTGTAGGTTGTTATTTGACTTTCTAGATTTTAGACCAAGGTTGTTATGTTTGCTGGTTTGTTCAATGATCCTCGTAATTACTTAACTTGTGCTTGCCGACTTATTCCTTGCATTCTAACAAATTTCAACATTAGCATCACTTCTATACAAATATTCTAATATTATCCTATAAAAAGGTGACATATAATTCTAACACAAGGTCAAGGCCTAGTAAATGAAAAGTTTGCATTAACCTTGTGTTGAACAATATAACACCATGGTAACACCATGTCAAAGACACTGAAATAAACATATGGCTACAATATTACAGTTGACCATTTCAATGTTGTTCTAACGCAAGTGCAACACAAGTTCAATGAAAAATTTTGCGTTAACATTGGGTTTCAAAGGTTATCACAATGAATACATAAGCCTTACGCCAAATCTTAATCCAATTTAGGAATCAAGTCCTATTAGATCATAAAAAATGTTTCATGTCAATCATAATTAATTGATGAATGGTTCCAAAAAACTCCTTTCTTCTCTCATTCTACTACTTTTGCCAAATTCTTAAACAATAACGGAGAAGCAAAATTTACTACCAAATGTTGACAAATTTAATATTAATCAAACATCAAATGCACAAGCATTTAAACATCCAAATATTCATTCAAGTAACACTCTAAAATACTAGATGTCTAAATTTAAAGAAGATCAAATAACATGTTAGTTAAACTCTTTTAATAACCAATTTCTTTAGCTCTTTTGTTAGGTTTTGGACATTCTCCAAGCTTATAGCTCGGTTGAATGGTCATACCACTCTTGCCATGCGCCAAAACTAAGAGAATGTTTAGTCTTAATCACTACAAGAAAATTTGATTTGTGCACGGTTTACTGACGAACTACAGATGGATTGCAAACAATTACCGCATTTTGTCCACAATCCATTTGCGGACGAGATGAATGTTCATAATTTTTCTGTAATAGCGAACTGATTACAAACAGTCCTAATGTTCATCTACAAATTATGGATGGGGCTTCTATCCATCCGGATGATATAACCGTTTTTAAATATTTTGTGCGGATTTTATGTTGTCCGAAAATTTGTGGATGGATGTGAGAGTTATCCGTCCATCCGTAAATTCCCGATAGATGTCTCCTTCGTCCGTCAATTCCGAACGAACATTTATTTTTTTTTCTGGAATTTGCGGGCAACCGTAGTTGCGAACGGATGTACATCATCCACAATTGCGAACGAGATGCAAAATTCCGTCTGTAACTGTGCACGAGCATTTGTAGACTATCTGCAATTACAAACAATAGTCTGTATCCCATCCGTAATTATAGACGAGCATTTGTAGACTATCCGTAATTGCGAATGGTCGTTCGTAGACTGTTCGTAATTACAGTTGGAAGTCCCACTTAATGATAATGCTCCTCGTTTTTTATTTGTGTTCTTTGTTCAGTTTTTTCTAGAAATCTTCATCCTTTTTCTTCGTTTATTGTTTTGGCGTTTGTATGTCCATTTGTGTGTGCCATTTTCTGTGTCGCCACATATCTGTTTCGTGATTTGTATGTGTATGTACGTCTCTCAATACTGTCGTATGTCTCTTTGGTTTTTGTTCTTATGGTTTTTGTTTGTGTGTTGATTATTTTTCGTCTCTCACTTTTTGGAATACTTTATGGGTTTTGCGGTGAGCGTGGATTCAATTCATGTCTTTGTTCTTCCTTTTTCTAGGTTCTACACTGCGATGATCGTGGATTCAATTCTGATATGGTTGTGAAATTCTCGTATTTCGTATTCATGTATTTTTTATTTCATTTGGGAGAAAATTTCTGGACGAACCATAATTCCGTCTAGAAATTTTGCGGGCGACGTGGCAATTTGTCCGAAATTTACCGAACAAATGAGATTGTCATCCGTTAATCGGCCGACGGATTACATATGATCTTATTCGTTCGTATTTACGGACGGGTTACGAACTACAATTTTTGTTCGTAATACGGACGAATTCTGGATGGAAATGAGGTACAATAATGTGTTATTGACAAAAAAAATCATAATTTAATTCTTATATGATTTTCACAAGAATTCTTATAAAACTCTGAACTACAAGTAACAAGGTCTAAACAATTTGATATTAGTGTAGTTAAACAAACAAAACAATTTTTTTGAACAACATGATATAATGATTTAGTATATATTTACAAATTTGATGCTTATTTAATATATATATATATATTATAATACATCACAGAAAATAGTTGGCATAGATTGCGAACTTCAAAGTTATAAAATCGACATGAATATCCATATCGAGATGAAACTCTATTGTCGAAACATGATTTAGAGAACTTTAAATTCTCTATATTTTATAAGAAACTATTTTTTAAAATATTTGTCTCATAAACTATTTGAGAAACTCTTTTTAAAATTATTTCCCAAAAAATGAACAATTTATTATATAGTAATTAATCAAATGAGCAATCGTAATAGTTGTGTACATATAATCAAATAAATTTTGTAATTCATAATTTAATTATTGAATAATTAATTACATTACTCATTTCCAAAATAGTCCATGTTAAACAAAATATAGAACTATGAACATTATTTTTCCGACAACCTAATTAAAAGAATGATCTATAAAAAAACGTAATTCCAAAAACACAATTACATGACTTCTCCTTTACTTTTTGAATCGTTGTTATCAATCGATTTTGGGGCATAATTAAAAAAACGAAAAACAGAGAAAAGAAAAACAAAAAGAAAAGATAGAAAAACGCGTTTTTACAACTTAGAAATTTTGGTCCTAACCTAACATGTTCTCCATGCAATGCAATACTAAAAAGGGGCACTTTTACTTTCGAACTATTGGTGCTCATTATGGAGGCTGAACCATTCTCTGTCCGCCACGTTTCATATCGCCACTGGTGAACTATTGTACTTTGTATTCCAGATGTGGTTGAATTATTAGGTTATACACCTCGTCATGATTTTTTTGGCATGTGAATATTACTTTTGCGAAAAAACTAATTCAACTATAATTTTTCAGCTTATTATTTGCATAAAATTAGAAACTATTATAATTATTCGAATAGACTAAAAAAGTGTGAATACACTATGTAAATGGAATATTTTAGAAATGTGTTAAATCTGTTTTGACAATTTAGGTTGTTGAAAAATTAAAGGAGACGAAAGATGATTCGAGTAATTTCAAATTCAAAGAAGAAACGGAATGAAAAAAGAAAGGGGAGTCAAACTCAAGAAGAGACGAAAAAAAGAAATTGTGTGAGACTAGATAATAGTAATTTGTTTCCGGTTTCACGAGAAGTTTAGTTATGTTAACATACTATAAAAAAGAGTTAATGCATCTAGGTTTAGGTGTCGAATTAGTACTGCAAACAAGTGAAAGTTGATCACAATATTGTGCAATTGTACTTAGGGAGATACTGAGTGTATGTGAGAGAAACAATAAGTTGTTTATTTACATCTAACTCTAGGGGAGTTATCTGCGGAAGTCTTAAGTACATTGTAATGAAATTCAAGTGTACTTAAAAGATTGATTAAAAAATAAAAACTGGTATTGTTCCAAATATCGTGTCTCTTAATTTGTATTATTGGTTAACGTTGTATGTCTATTATTTTCAATTGGTATCAAATCTGATAGCTAAAGTTTAGAGCAAATCTAATTATTGGTTTGAGATCCTATAAGACAACATGGAAGGACCAAGAGATTTATATTCGCTTAGAAACCCAATTATGTTATATGCTTCAAATTATGGATACTAGAAAGTGAAACTGAGAGCGAGTATAAGAGGCATTGATGAAAACCCATGAAGTGCAATGAAAAATAGATGGAGTCCATCAACAGTGATAGGCGAAAATGGAAATGTTAAGGAAAAACCTTCAGATCAGTGGACACCAAGTGAGAAAATGAATTCAACTTTTAATGCAGAAGCTCTTACTCCTATTTTTTCTTCTATGGACATAAATGAATTCAAGCAAATTCAAGGATATGAATCTGCTAAAGATGCATGGGATACTCTGGAAACAATACTTGAAGGAACTTCAAACGTTAAGAGAATTCGACTTGATATTTTGGAATATCAATTTGAAAAACTGGAATGGGAGAGTGCGAAAGTGTCAAAGAATTCAGTAGTAGAATGAATGCTATTACATATGAAGTAAGTGTACTTGGACAATCATTTGATGATAAGAAGCTGGTCAAGAAATTGCTCCTATGCTTACCTAAAAAATTTCATGCGCAGAAAGTTGGTATAAATATGTCTTTAAATACTGATGTCACAAGTTTAAAAAAATTTGTAGGGATTCTCGCTGCTTATGAACTGGAGCTTCAACTTGAACAATTCAATACTTTGAAAGAAGGAAGTAAATGGGTAGTTCTTCAAGTCACTGACGAAAACTCTAGGCTTGATAATCTGGAAGAGATTATTGTTCTTCTAACCAGAAAAAATTGGAAATTTCGTGAAAAAGCATACATGATTCAGACGATCAATCAATGATAAATAAGGAAGTAAGAAAGAAAGCAAATCTAGAGTTCAATATCATGAATGCAAGAGATTTAGACACTTTAAATCTGAATGTCCAAGTATCTCAAAGAGAGAAAATATCTTGAAAGGATTGCGAGAAACACAGTGTTACAAATGCAAAGGTTTTGGTCATACAAAAAGTGAATGTGCTGATACTGGTATGATCAAAGGAAAGTCATTACTCACATTTAGTGAATCAAGTTCAGACTCTTAAGATAGTAATGAAGAATACCTGATAAGTTTTGTTGCATTCATTAATAATCGAAGAAAATGAAAAAGAAGTGAAAGAAGATAATTAGGTAGATGAGATAGAAAATGAAGAAGATGAAATAAATGTGTAAACCATCTACAATGAGTGGCTGAATATGAGCAAGCTGAAAATACAACTTGTCAAAACTGATGAAAAATTAGAAGCTACGATTCAAGAAATGAAAAAGGAAGTAATTCTGAAAGAAGAGGAAAGGATTTTAGTCAAGAGTCAGCTTGAAGAAATCAATAAGCAGTTGAAAATGCTTTCCAATGGTACTGAAATTTGATCATCTGCTCTCATTAGGAAAACAAAAAGGGAATAATCATGGAATTGGTTATACGAGGATCAAAGGAAATAATAAAAATAGATTTAATTTTGCTGAAAAATTGAAAGATCTATCCTCAACAACACATGGACAACAAATCCAAGAAAGGTGTAAACAACAGAGATGTTGATTTTAGCAATTATGGTCATGGATATAATTCTGGAAGAAGATTTCCAAGTCATTATCAAAGGAAAAATCTGGTGAGGTGTTATTTTTGTGAAATAAGAGGATACAAACAGATCACTTGCAATAAAAAAATTCAGGTATGATTCAGGTAAGTATGTTCTCTCAAAAATTAAACAAATCTGGATACGAAAAAAGTGATTTGTATTGCATTGTGGCTTACATTTCGGCACAAAAAGATAAATCAAATCTAGTATTTTGACTGTGGATGATCTAGGCACATGACAGGTTCAAGAGAACTACTATCAAAGTTTGCTAAAATTAAAAATGCTAGAAGCTTATCTTCGGAGATAGAAACAAAGGCAAAATTCTTAGGAAGAGAGATATAGACTCACCTGGATAACATTTTCTGAAGAATGTGCAATATGTTACTGGATTGACTGCTAATCTAATTAGTATTAGTCAATTGTGTGACAATAACCATCAGGTTCAGTTTAATCAGAAAGAATGCAATGTGATGAATTCTGATAATAAACGTGTTCTTACAGGTACAAGATCTTCAAACAATTGCTATATTTGGAGTGAAGAGATAGTGTGTTTCAAAGCAACTGAAGACAATCTATCTTTGTGGCATCAACGATTAGGGCATGTCAATTATCGATCACTGGTAAAGTTATTCAGCTCAAACATTGTTAGAGGTATACCTAAACTTAACCTTGATAAAATTGAAACTTGTAAACCATGTCAATTGGGGAAACAAGTTAAGGTTCATCACAAGAAAATACCTGATGTTAAGACTAGAAAGTTACTAGAACTTGTACACATGGATTTGATGGGACCAATGAGGACAAAAAGTTTTGGTGGAAAAAGATATGCTTTTGTTGTTGATGATTTTTCAAGATATACACGAGTCAAATTTTTAAGAGAAAATATAATACCTTTAAAATGTTTCATTACTTGTTTTTGCAATTGAAAAATACAAAAGGAAGTATAGAAGGAATTCGTAGCGATCATGGAATAGAATTTGAAAATGATGTGTTTTGAAGTTATGTCAAAACATAGTATTGTACATGAGATGTCTGCTCCAAAAACAACACAAAAGAGTGGTGTAGTTGAAAGAAAGAATAAGACGCTTCAAGAAATGACTCGTCCCATGTTACATGCAAAATCTATCTCCATTCAATTCTGGACAGAAGCCATAAACACAACTTGCTATATCATAAATAGTGTGTATGTTTGACTAGGTATGTCTAAAACACCATTTGAACTTTGGAAAGGTAAAAGTCCAAATTTGAGTTATTTTCATGTTTTTGGGTGCACTTGCTATGTACTAAATCACAGGGAATACCTTGGAAAATTTGATGCAAAGAGTGATGAAGAAATTCTTGTATATGGAATCAATACAACTGCATAATAATTTATAATTTACGAACTAGAGCAGTTGTTGAATCTGTGAATGTTGTGTTTGATGAAGATCATTTATCTGATAGAGCTGTGTTTCCTTTTTCTATAGATTCATTACAAGGATATAATGGGACAAAAAAAGTGAAAATTTAAGTGTACCTACTGAACAAACAGTGAACGAAAGCATAATGGAAGAAGATGTTAATGAACATGAACATCAAAAGAATGAAATGGATTTCACAACGGTACATCGAACCCATTCAATGGATGATGTTATTGGTAATATTGGAGATGGTAGAAGAACACGTGGTAAGTCCAAGATAAATTATCATGATATGGTTAAATTTGCTTGTTTCACATCTCAAACATAACCAAAATGTGTTGGTGATGCATTAAATGATGAGTCCCAGGTCAAAGCAATGCATGGGGAAATAGAACAGTTTGTTAGGAATGATGTTTGGTTGTTAGTACCTCGTCTAGTTGATGTGAATATCATTGGGAAAAATGGATTTTCAAAAATAAAACCAATGAATTGGGAGAAATTTTCAGAAATAAGGCGAGATTGGTCGCACAAGGATATACACAAGTTGAAGGTATTGGTTTTGATGAGACTTTTGCATTCGTTGCTAGATTAGAATCCATTAGATTATTACTTGGAGTTGGGTATTATCTTGGTTTTAAATTGTTTCAGATGGATATCAAAAGCGGTTTTTTAAATGGAATTCTACAAGAAGAGGTTTATATTGAACAACCTAAAGGTTTGAAGATCCACATCATTCAGATCAGGTTTACAAGTTAAAGAAAGCTTTGTATGGACTTAAGCAAGAACCAAGTGTGTGGTATGAAAGATTGACAAGGTTTCTAATCCAGAACGACTAAAAAAGAGGGGGAGTATATAAACTTTTTATTCATAATATTGATGATGTCTTTCTGGTTGTACAAATTTATGTTGATGAAATTGTTTTTGGATCAAAATCGCAGGTTAAAATGAATTGGTTTGTACAAATCATGAAAGAGAAGTTTGAGATGAGTATGTTTGGTGAGCTGAATTACGTTCTTGGTTCATAGGTGAAGCAACTAGATGAAGGTTTGTTTATATTCCAAAGCAAATATACGAAGAATTTGGTCAAGAGGTTTAGAATGGATAAAAGTAAGTCGGCAAGTACACCTATGTCAACCACCACAAAACTGACTAAAAACTCAGAGGGAGAAGATGTGGAAGTACAACTTTACAAAAGCATGATTGGAAGTTGACTTTACCTTACTGCAAGTAGACCTGATTTGCGCTTAAGTGACAAATATCAAGCTAAAACGAAGAAATCACATCTGATGGTTGTGAAGATGATAATTAAATACGTGAAAGGTACATTAGATTATGATACTGTTTATACAAAGGATACTAATTGTGACCTTGTTGGATTTAGTGATGCAGATAGGAAAGGTAATACAGATGATAGGAAGAGTACATCTGGAGGATGTTTATTTCTTGGGAACAACTTAGTGTCTTGGCATAGTAAAAAGCAGAACTCTACATCATTGTCTAATGTCGAAGCTGAATACATCGACCTGGGAAGCTGGTTTACACAGTTAATCTGGATGAATCAGGGCTGATGGATTACGATATGAGTTCAAAAACTGTTGTTGCTCTATGTGATAATACGAGTTCCATTGATATTTCAAAATATTCAGTCCAACATTCTAGAACGAAACATATTGAGATTAAGCATCATTTTTTAAGAGAAAGGGTTGAAAAAAAGTAAATGAAAGTGGAATATGTTCCAACTAAACGTCAATTAGCATATATTTTTACAAAACTTTTGGATTTAAATCGGTTTGTTTCTTTAAGAAAATCACTAGGTGTTTGTGAACTCTAATATTTTTAATGTGTTCTGATTGGATAAAAATGACGAGTTTAAAAATGTTTCATCTTATTGAGAAAAGGAAAAATAGAGTATAACTTTTTAATGCTTGGTTAGACACACTAAATTTTTAAGTACATTCATCTTGCTCTTGGACACACTCATGCTAAGTTGGACACACCTTGTTTTTAAGTATATTTAAAAACTATTTGAGTGCACTTATTAGTCACTTACTCCTCTAACAGTTATGAGCGAAAATTTTGTGCAGATATAAGAATAACTGATATGAGTATCAGCTCGGGTCTAAGTTGAGAGGTATTCAATTTCAGTTATAATGTCCTAATGATACAAAACAAATTTTTGCTTAAATACTCCTCTATGTTGAAATTGATACATAAGAGTATACCTATAAAAGATAATCAAGAAACTTATTATATGAACAAAAGAATATCTAAACAACGTCCTAGAAGCTAATGATTTTTGAATTTCAAATAAAAAAGGTGTATTTGAAGTTTTTAAATTGAGTGAATAAAAAATTTGAGTAAGTGTAGTTAAAAACAATCTTATAAGTTATTTGATGTTACTTAACAGATTGAAATTTTCACTTAAACAGTTTTTGAATTGGATAATGTTTGATAAATAAAAGAGAAAAACAAATGGAGTGATTATTTTTGAAGAAACAGGCGGTTTATTTAGCATTTGGTTTATGTGATGTGCTATATAGGCGACTGAAGTGACTGGTGCAATTTTCTCATTTAAAGCTTTTGTATTATCTTTTTGAAATAAAATTGCCTCATATTTGAATACATTTTCGAAAACCCTAACTGCTTTTTCCAAAGAAGAAAGTGTAGTTGTTTTTGCAGAACACAGAAAACAAAATCGAAGAAGAAAGATGAACACCGAAGGATCATGAATCAGGAAAAAAGAGGGGAAAACGATCTTGTGTTTACCGAAAATCCACCGAGAATAAATGGAAAGCATTTCAAAACTATGGTCAGAAAAAGAGTAGCTCCAAGGAAGGTTAATGTAAAACCTATTCCACAACCTACAATATCAGTTGACTCTTCATCATGAATAAAATGACAAATTGAGAGTTCAAGCTCATCACAGGTAGAAATTTTCAACAAAAGGAAGCTAAAGAATCTTCAGAAACTAGATCTGAACAACAAAGACAACCCACGCCTCCTGAGATTTCAAACTAACAAGGCACCACACGAGTCATTCATTCAAAAGATTTCTCGAATAAATTTTATTTAGAAATAGGAGCTTCCAGGTATGGAGTTTTAAAAGAAAGGGAAATTCTAAGTGAGAGATGTCTAAATGTTAATCAGTTCAAACATTTGCCCTTGTGGGATGTGTTGGTTGAATGGAGTCTGACAAATACAGTGACAAACATTATCCCTCTATGTAAAGAGTTAGTATATGAGTTCTATGCCAACTTGAACTCAGGTATTGACAGACTAGGGTCAGATATGTTTGGTCAAGTGTATGTAAGGGGGATGTTGTGCGCTTTGATGTTGAGTTGATTAACAAATTTTTGGGTACTTAAAAATGTTGAAACCTCGAAGTCAAAAGAGCTGGAAATAGACCTTGATATGGATAAGGTCACCCAAGAGCTGACAGATAAGGAACTGATGAACTGGTCGGGACAAATTCCAAATTCCAAGGTGAATTAGGAATATACCTTGCTGAACAAAATCCGTCGAACTAATTGGATACCAAACAAGAAAACTGATGGTATTCGGTATCATACAATAGTTCTACTTTATTGTGTGAAGAAAAAATTCTTGTCAACCTTGGGAAAGTCATTTTGGATCAGATAATTGGACTTGGATTGTCAAATGCACAAAAATTTATTCTACAATTTCCGTGTCTGACCAGAATATCTTGGTTCAACAAATTACTGATGTTGTTGGTAAGGAGGACAAACGAGAGAAAATTCCTCCTTAGATCATTTTTGAGAAATGTTATGTCACCAAAATGCTAGCCATGAAAGAAACAAGGAACAATGAGAATGATGTTGCACAAGACATCATAAATTTGGAGAAGCGGCTAGTTGACGTGGTGACCGAGCTACAAAACATTCAAAAGGAATTAAAGACATTGTCAAGGCTGAACAAGAGTAAATCAGTGCAGTAATAAGTTCATCTTGTTTATATTTATCTGTTTTGGGGCCTAATATGAATTTTTGAATTTCTTATCACAGAAATAGGGGAACAAGAGTGGAGGGCTCAATCAAGCAAAGTCGCGGGAAAAAGGCCACGAGAAAATTAAATGCTTTTCGAACTCATTTTTTAAGTACACTTGTTTGGTTGTTTGATTTGTTCTTATTTTTAAGTGTACTTAAATGTCTGAACTTATGTGGATGATTGTGATTGCATTTATGTGTTTGAATTCCATATTTATGCATTTTTTGATGTATGTGTTTATGTGGGAAGAATTCAAAGGGAGAGATTGTAAATGTAATATTTTAGGAATATGTTAAATCTGTTTTGACAATTTAGGTTGTTGAAAAATTAAAATAGAAGAAAGATGGCTCGAGTATTTTCAAATTCAAAGAGGAAAAGGAATGAGAAGAAGTGGGGGAGTCAAAGTGAAGATAACATAAATTTGTTTTTGGTTTCACGAGAAGTTTAGGTGTGTTAACACACTATAAAAAGGAATTGACGCATCTAGATTTAGGTATCGAATTAGTACTGCAAACAAGTGAAAGTTGATCATAGTATTATGCAAGTGTATTTAGGGAGATACTGAGGGTATGTGAGAGAATCAATAAGTTGTTTATTTACATCTAACTCTGGGGGAGTTATCTGCGGAAGTCTTAAATATATTGTAATGCAATTCAAGTGTATTTAAAAGATTGATTCGTAAATAAAAACTAGTACTATTTTAAATATTTGTGTCTCTTAATTTTTATTATTGGCTAACGTTGTCTGTCTATTATTTTCACACTACATATGTCATGGAATTTATCGAATTTTAAAAGAATACATAGAATACATAGAAATGGAAGAAGGAGATGTGGATACTTTATGCGAATAATTCATCTTATGCTCGAATTGCTCAGCATATATATTCAGAACAAAAGGATAACATCGGAAAAGTAACCAAGGATCAGATAAAATAGGTAGTAACATCACCAAAATTTGAAAGCTCTTTTTTGTATATGCACATTAGTCACATTTAAAATAGATGTAGACGTAACAAGTCGATTAGGAACGTGAGCTATAATATGAGAGTTACAAAGAATCAAATTTGAAAGAATTTGGTAACGATTTTGTAGAAAACCCCTAAAAATTATCATAAAAATCAACGAATTTCAACAAAAAAAATCATTTAGTAATAGATTTTTAAAACCAAACGAGATTTACAAATAATGTAAAAAGATATAAGTCATTTAAATTATTAGAATTTTTCTTTGATTGAG
Source organism: Gynandropsis gynandra (assembly GCA_036759665.1). Taxonomy (NCBI): domain Eukaryota; kingdom Viridiplantae; phylum Streptophyta; class Magnoliopsida; order Brassicales; family Cleomaceae; genus Gynandropsis; species Gynandropsis gynandra. The sequence continues at coordinate 33,783,097 of CM071860.1, forward strand.
ATTTGACATGATGAATAACAAGGTTTTGGCCAACAAAAAAATGGGATGGAATAGTTGCAACGAAGTCTATTTAAAACTTAGTTTGATACAAATTTAGTTGTGTAACCATAAAGAATATAAGATTTTATAAGTGAAACAATTGTAATTTGAGATTAAATCGAGAGAATAAAAAGAGATTAAAAAATGTGAATTAGTTGTTGTAGAATTCCTTGATTCGTTGTATAAATTCAGTTGAATTGACTTACATAAAAATAGAGATTTCACTTCAATAATATGAAAAATACAAAAAAGGTTAAAAGGCGGAATATCAGAAATACCCTTATAGGGCTAAACCACTTCAAAAATACTCTTCCCCAAAATAATTATTAAATCCGAAAAATAAAAACTGAAGAAAAGACAAATTTGCCCTTGTTCGAACGTGGAAAAATGGAAGTTCGGCAGTTTTTCGACGTGAAAAACTCCCGAAAACGAGAAAGCCAAACAGTTTTTCGCCGTGAAACCTGTTTAAAAGTTTATAGCAAGAAAGAAATAAGTGATGTCGAACTTGAGAGGGATCGATTTGTGTATGAATTCAAGCACATGGACATAATTCCAAAGATCACCACCAAGTGTTATCCTCACGAGACAATAAGGATGTTGAGAGGAATCTTAAATGAACAGGAGTTGCATTACTTCGAGAAGGAGTCACAATTTAGGCATTTATTTCACTTACAATGTGACTCCACATTGACGAAGGTTCAAATGTCTGTACTACTAAATCACTCCGTGATTATACGGGACAATACAGAGTTGTGGTTCAAATGTTTGTACTACTAAATCACTCCGTGAGTCCACTAATGGTAAGTTGTATATATTATTCGAATAACTTGAATGTTTTCGTACTTTTTGCATTCTTATCATTTTGTTTTAATGTTTCAGTTACTTCCATTTGAAACCATCCTTAGTTTGGGCGGAAATGGATGGTATGTTGAGGTTGTGGATGCGCATCGATCCTGCCCAAGAATGTGCAAGAAGATGGTTAAATCCAATTTTAACCCGAAGTATGTAGATGTGATAAGGCAGATTGGAGATTCTAAGGTAACAATTACACAAGGTTCACAAGGGAAACAAGGGTCACAGAGGGTAATAATAGTTATGTTTTGTT
>CM071860.1:33793479-33811852 GCA_036759665.1 Gynandropsis gynandra
GAGGGACAAGGGTCGCAGGGGTCCAAGGGTCGCAGAGGAACAAGGGTCGGAGAGGGACAAGGGTCGCAGGGTCAAACTGGATCGCTGGGTCGAACTGGGTCGTAAGGTCGCAGGGATATTTTGGGAATATCAACATTTATAAGGGTATTTTTTAAGTTAAAAATTTTTTCTTTTTCGGAAATGGTATTTTTGAAGTGTTTTAGCCCTACGAGACATTTTTGAAGTTACCCCTGTTAAAAATAAATATATCAATAAGGAAACTACTTTTATTTCTTATATATAAAAAAAAAAACTCTTTTGGCGCTTTAAAGGGTGAAAGAATTCGATGACAAAATGAAAAAATAATTTCAAAAATTTATATATTATTTTGAAAACCAAATATTAATTCTTATAATATTGTAAAATAATAGATCAAATCATGAATAAATATGTAAAAAATAATTCATATAATTTTTTTATTAACTTGAAACAAACTCAAAAGTTATTCGGAGATTCTCTCCGTATAATAGACCACATCTTGGTCTTTCAAAGGAGGGATTATCAAAAATACCCCTATAGGGCTAAAAGACTTCAAAAATACCCTTCCCGAAAAAAAAAAATTCCGCTTCAAAAATACCCTTATAAATGCTAAAATTCCCAAAATACCCCCTGCGACCCTTCTACCCAGTTTGACCCAGTTTGACCCTGCGACCCAGTGACCCAGTACGACCCTTTGACCCTGCGACCCAGTGACCCTGTACGACCCTTTGACCCTGCGACCCAGCGACCCAGCCCGACCCACCGACCCAGTCCGACCCTGCGACCCTGCGACCCTGTTCGACCCTGTCCGACCCAGCCGACGCCGGAAAACGGTCGAAATCACTGAAACTCACCTACAAATCGCCGGAAATCGCCAAAAATCACCGGAAAATCGCTAAAAACGCTGGAAATCACTGAAAATGACTGAAACATTGTTGGAAATCGCTCGAAAATTGCTGCAAACCATTCAAAATAGAAGGAAATCACTCGAAAATGGAAAGAAATCACTCAAAAATTGAAGGAAATCGTTCGAAAATAGAAGAGAAACACTCGAAAATGAAAGGAAATAGTTCTCTACTTTGTTTCCCGCCTCTCAATTTTCGTTTTCCTTCTTCTTATATTTGTCTTTCCCTCTTTTGTATGTGATTTTCATTAAGGGTACATATGTCTTTTCTCCAATTTGTTTTCATCAGATTTAGGAGGGTAGTGTTGAAGTGTTTTAGCCCTAAGAGGGCATTTATGATATTGTGCGCTTTCAAAGTGGTCATTCGTGAAACCAAATTTCTATATAGATTGATATAGCATTCACTCCATTCAGGATTTAAGCATCGTTGGGTTTGAACTCAAATAACAAAAGCAAGGTCAATTAACTAAAAAAATTTCGAGGAATTAATTTATTTTAAATTATATTGAGGTAAAACTGACTTTGGATATTATTGGTGTTTGTGGAATTTAATAGAGAATTTAACAAAAAAAAATTAAAGAAAAAAATGAGACGAATTTAGAATTTTGGACAATAAATAAGATTGAAACTAAATTTAAAAGAATCAATCCCAAAGTCAAGAAACATATTAGAATAAAATAAAATTCACTAGATAATAGACATTTGTCTCTTAACTTATAAATTTTTAACCTTAATCACACGTAAACTTTCGTGAACCCAATAACATAACGTTAACCCAGGGGTCCATGGAATCATGGAGCAAGTCCTCCTTCGGCAAAGTACAACTTATATGTGATATTTTTGTCTATATAACTATAATTGTCGAGAGCTAGACTCTCAACTAATGACGTAGAATAATACAAGATCAATTACATTTATTTCACACGACTACAAGACGACTACATACATCATATCCCTATAATCATGTTTGCCTTGTACGTACATTCTTTTATATTTAAAACCTACAATGATTTAATAAAGGGCACACACAAAAGTCCTCAGAAATGTGGCATTATATTAGAGCAAAACTCTGCCATAAGCCAATAAATTATATATCATAAAACTCTTCTTCATAGAAAAATAGCAGCCAGAGGTTCTAGTAATGTAGCTCTTCTACGAACCAACGACTCAGCAGACCATGATGATAATAATATGGCGAACTTGGACGTGACACGCCGAGTAAGAGAAATTCCCTAAATTCTCCATATTACATTCATTTTTTCGAAGGGTTAGGCGTGGTTATCATGTCCAAATTCGAGGGAACAATAATTACCAAGAATGAGCTCAACACATTAAAGCCCACAACCGGGTTCATCGAAGGAACTATACTACTGCCAAAACCCGAGGATCCCGTGTATGAGAAATAGGGTCCAGTGAATTCGATACTCGTAGAATGGATTCGATGCTCTAGAATGGATCTTCAATACGATAAATCCTTCCATACAAGCGTCAATATCCATCATGGAAGAAGTTTAGATATTGTGGGAAGATATCTGAAACTGGTTCTCTGTCGGGAATGCCTATCGAGTTCATCAATAGAGATTGAATATAAATTGTTGCAGTCAACAATGACTATGTATCCAAGCATAATTTGCGAGAATAAAAAAAATTGTGGGATGAATTGGATGCATTCAAACCTGTTCTTACTTTCCGATGTGGAGATATGCAGAACGCTCTTCTGAAGTATCGATAAGAAGAATGCATACACTAATTTCTGGTGGAGCTCAATGAGGTATGCTTTGATTTAAAGTGGTTTGTTCATCAATCTTCAGCACCGAGCCATTGCCAAGCCTAAACCGTGTCTATGCCATGGTCGTACAGAAACGGCGAAATAGAGCAGTCGATGGTGGTGGGGTTATCAGCCATATCTCCAGCACCGGTGTCCAAACCATCGTCGTCCCCGATGGAAGAGGATATAAGTATTTGAATACTTTTGAGAAGAGAGGAGAAATATTACTTTCTTTAATTTGTTTCTTTCTTATTTTCTGCTGCTTTCATTCCAAACATACAACATACCTATTTATAGTATTTCTCAATAGACTAAAATGTTCTATAGTCAGCAAAATTAAAAGAAGACATAAATGAAACCGAAACTCCATGCAGTCAAAACTGACCCTTCGTTACTAAAACAACAATAAGCTCTTTCATAAATTTCCAAACGTCTAAATAACAACGGAAAAAAAAGTCAAATAGATCGGGAAGAAAGAGTTTGAGGTTGGGTCGGATGACATACATCTTGGTGGATTCCACCACCAATATTTCTTAATGTCAAAAATACTAATTATTTTTGTAATGGCAATTGGAATGATATTAACTCCTATATATTTATTATCTATGTCACGCCAAATGTTCTATGGATACAAGTTAATTAATGTTCAAAACTTTCGGTTATAGTTTTCCGTGCGATGGTCCGGGATGGGTTGGTTGAAACTTGAACCGTTAGAAAGTAGACTCTTGGGGCATCCAGATTCATAGGTCATACGTTGAATTTGGTTTCCATTTGACCTTCTAAATCGCTAATGAAAACTATCCAAAAATTCTGACAGTTTTGAGATTAATTCTCAACAAATTCCTCCCGTAAACTCAAACTTCTCTGATCTTTCATGTCGAGCTTCTCCTTCAAACTTTCGAACAACACAGTTGGTAGAGGCTTTGTAAAAATATATGCATCTTGATCATGGCTTGCAACATGAATCATTTTCACTTCTCCATTCTTCACATGTTCCCTAATAAAATGAAAGCGAATGTCAATATGCTTACTCCTTTCATGATGAACCGGATTCTTTGTCAATTCAATTGCAGATTTGTTGTCAACTCGTATCTCTGTTGCCTCATGTAGTTGCAGCTTTAGATCTTGTAGAAAATTCCTTAGCCAAATTGTGTGAGACACACCATGATGCTGCCACATATTCGGCCTCGCATGTTGACAAAGTTACGATCGGCTGCTTCTTCGAAAGCCATGTGAATGTTGTATTCCCCAGGTAAAATGCGTATCCTGATGTGCTCTTTCGATCATCTATATCTCTGCCCCAATCACTATCAGAATATCCAACCAACTTGAAATCATTTGTCTTTGAGAACAATAGTCCAAGAGACAATGTTCCTCGAATATATTGAAGAATTCTTTTAATAGCTTTGAGGTGCGAGCGTCTTGGATCCTCCATGTATCTACTCACTATGCCAACATTGTATGCAACGTCCGGCCTTGTAAATGTGAGATACCGTAAACTCCCTACCAAACTACGGTATTCACTTGCATTTACTTGATCTCCTCCCTCAAATTTAGAGAGTTTCATACCGATCTCCATTGGTGTTGCTATTGGATTGCATTCTTCCATCTTGTTCTTCTTCAAAATGTCCTTCGCATAAACTTCTTGCGAGACAAAAATTCCAAAACTTCCTTGTTTGATCTCAAGACCAAGAAAATACTTCATCAATCCCAAATCCATCATTTCAAACTCCCGCGTCATAGCCTCTTTAAAATCTTCAACAATCTTCTCATTACTCCCCATGAAGATAAGATCATCAACATAAAGAGCAACAAGAAGTAGATCACCTTGTTCTTTCTTCACGTACAATGCATGCCCATAAGGACATTGTATGTATCTATTCTTCCTGATGTAAGTATCGATTCGGGTGTTCCAAGCTCGTGGCGCTTGCTTCAACCCGTAAAGTGATTTCTTCAACTTCAATACTTTACTCCCAGGTTTCATGTACCCAGGTAGTTGCTCTACCTAAACTTCCTGTTCAAGGACTCCATTTAAAAATGCGGATTTTACATCCATTTGATGAATCCGCCACCCAAATTGTGCAGCTAGAGATAAGAGGAGGCGAATTGTCTCCGTTCTTGCAACCTATTAAGTGTGCCGCAAAATGAATATGAGATTCTCTTCACCGAAGAAAAGCGTTTGATAAAAGATAAAGCTGGTGCAAAGATCATAGAAGTCTCTATGGTCAAGAAGGCATATCCTCTCAAATGGAGGATATCAAAGGAAGAGACGAGAGTAGCTGAAGAGAAATTTGGAGTATTCGACCTATGACATAAGCAGCTAGGTCTTACGGGTATGCACAACTTGGTGAAGCTACAAAAAGATAAAATAGTGAAGGGTTTACCACAAATCACAGTGGTGAAGGAGCTCTATGAAACTTTTGTGCGAAAGGCAAGCAACACAGACAAGAAATACCAAAGAATTCGGAGTACAAGGCAAAACAATTTTTGGGTCTGATACACACGGGCTTGTGAGGACCTATGGACACACCCTCGCTGGATGGGAGTGTTATCTGTTAACATCTACAGATGATTACTCCCATATGACTTGGGTGTATTTCTTAAGACTTAAGTCGAATCTCTTCACAATATTCAGAAAATTTGCAAGTCAGGTTAAGAATCAGATGGACAAGAAGATAAAGAAGCTGAGATCTTATAGAGGGACTAAGTTTAACTCTAAGGAGTTTTCCGATTATCTGGCCGAGAAGGGGATTCTAAGGGATTAAGCATGGCATATACACCCCAATAGAATGGGGTTACAGAAAGGAGGAATTGAACGTTAATGGAGATGACTCGATGTATTGTTAAGGACAAGAAGATGAGCAATAGATTCTGGGCAGAGGGAGTATTCACCGCGGCATACATTCAGATCAGATTGCCTACAAGGGCATTACAAGATAAAACCCCTTGGAGGCATGGAGTGGGCACAAACCCTCTATTGGAAACTTAAGAGTGTTCGGGTGCCTTTGCTACAAGGTGGTACCTACATAGAAAATAGGAAAGCTAGATGAAAAGTCATAGACTTGTGTGTTTGTAGGCTACAATAGCCAGAGTAAAGGATACAGAGTTTATGTCATTGAGATGGGGAAGGTTGAAGTGTCAAGAGATATCATCTTTGATGAAGAGAAGAGTTGGGATTCAGAGACAAGGGAGGAGGAGAAGGAACTATTTGTTCCAGCAACCTAGAGGGAGTACCTACAACTACGTTTGAGGTGGGGAGTACCTCTGGACAGCCAAGTGCAAGAGACAATGAGAATAGCAGAAGAAAAACACCACTCGGAACTCCTCTGCAATTCTCATTGTCGAATAAACCATCGTCCAAGAGCCTAGCACTGGTAATATCACTGAACCATCCCAAGAAATTCATAGGACACGAAGACTGAGAGATTTATATATGATTGAGGAAGACACAGAAGGGGTACAGAAAGAGGAAAGCTGCTACCTAGCTGTGGTGGAACCTACATCCTACGAAGAAGCATTAACACATCCAGATTGGAAAGAGGCAATGGATGTGGAAATGCAGATGTTGCACAAGAATCAGACTTAGTGTCTCACTGAGACACCCTCAAATCAGAATGTTATCGAGGTAAAGTGGATATACTAAGGAAAAGTTAAGAAGTATAAAGCAAGGTTGGTGGCATGGGGATTCATCCAGACATACGGTCTGGATTATGGGGAAACATTTGCCCCAGTTTCAAAGCATGACACGATACGAACACTAATAGCCGTAGATACTCCGAATGACTGGCCACTACACCAGATGGACGTTAAATCGACGTTCTAAAACAGGGAGATTAAGGAAGAGGTCTACGTTGAACAACCACCAGGATACGAGGTACATGGTTCTAAACATAAGGTTTTAAGGTTGAATAAAGCGTTATATGGATTAAAACAGGCACCCAATGCCTGGTACAAAAAGATTGACATGTTCTTCTTGCAAGAAGAATGTGTTCGAAGTCACTGTGATGCAACCATGTACATCAAGGCGACAAGAGGTAACATTCTGGTGATTTACTTATATGTTGATGACATTATACTGTCTGGGAATAGTTTTAAGATGATTGAGGAGTTTAAGGTGAAGCTAAACTCTACTTTTGATATGGGTGATTTGGGATCACTTAATTATTTTCTACGTTTTAAGGTTAATTACCTCGAAGATTGTATATTTTTATGCCAGCAGAAGTATGCTACCCAACTTCGTTCGAAGTTCGGTATGCTTGACTCAAAGGGAGTAAGCATTCTATTGACCCTAAAATGTAAAATGAGATAGGACGATGAAGAACTTACCGAGCAGACAGTGTACCGGAGCATGGTAGGAGTCATCCTCTACCTTGCATCCACGCGTCCAGACCTCCCATTTGCTGCTTCATACCTGTCATGAAACAATGCACACGCGACAATACATAGTTTACAAAATGTGAAGCGAGTATTAAGATACATCAGAGCAACAACGGATTATGGGATGAAGTTTAAACGAGTGGAATATTCAGAACTAGTGGGTTATGCAGATGCAGACTTAGGAGGAAGCCTAAGTGATATGCGAAGCATGAGTGCGTTTTGTTTTACAATCGGAAGCACAATGTTTAGGTGGGAAACACAGAAACAATCTATCGTGGCAAAATCAACCGTCGAGGCCGAGTACATGGCCTTAAGCGCAACAACAAATCATGCAGCATGGTTATCTCGGTTATTCAAAGAACTAGGGTTTCACATGCAATCGGGGGTACCTATCTACAGCGACAGTACAACCGCAATAGCTATAAAAAAGAATACGATAGAACACAAGCAAACTAACCATATATAAATCAGGTTTCATGTGGTTAGAGAATCACAGACAGAATGGAGAGTGGAATTACGGTTCATTCGCGACGAGGAGCAGGTTGCAGACATCCACACGAAGCCCTTGTGGTCTGGAAGGTTTTGCGAGCTGAGAAAGAACATCGGAGTTGCACCTCTGCCGGCCAAGAGGGAGACTGAAGAGGCTGATCAACGAAGATGCGACAGGGAGAAGAGAGAGAGACATCAGGCGAAGGAAGCTTCTGGAATGGGATTCGAGAGAAGCCAAGACCGAAATATTACCTTCAGTGGGCTTTGTCTCAATTCCGGCCCAGAAGCAATCACCCAGCGCGAACCCATGAACACAACAGAAGCCGAACACGTGAAGAAGCAGCCCAGCAGAGGAAGAAGCGGCCTAGCAATAAATTAAGAAGCCCAAGAGAAAATTAGAGACCCATGCACAAGAATACCACGGGATCAGTAGGGAATAACAAGCAACGGTAAAGATAAAAAATGGGAATACATATAGGCAAGTATTAAGGAGTCAATATCTATGTTTAAGGACCTAGAATAGTATAATATATCTGTATTTTGAAAGGGTTTTGTCTACCGGCAAAACTCACTTTTGAACAACAAATATATATGAATTAGGAAGGGTGTGTAACTAGTAACACATCCAAAATTTTCTCCATTGTTGTGTTCTTCATTTTGTCACAAAAACATAGCAACATTGCCAACAGAATATACACGGTATAATACATCCTAAGCCACTCCGTTTATTTATTTCGTATGCACAATTATAGACAAGGTGTTAAGAGCTCATGAAAAACATATATTAGTTTAATGATCATAAGAACAACAGGAAGCAATTCAATGTAACAGTGAATCAAACGACAAAATATATAGAAAGGGGATATGGAAATTTGGTGGTAGTTTCTTGAGATACCTCAGCTCCCAAACGACTCACAATTCACCAATTTCTTCTCTATCCTTTAGCTTACCCATAACCAAGAATATGAAGTGTTATAACATTTCCCAAATTGTCTCTAAATCCCATAACAACCTGTCATCATATTACCTCCATAATAAACTCCCTCTGACCCCTAAAGATTCCCCTAAATCCCTTCGGCACATAACAAAGACATGGATTGAAATAGGCCATAATCTGAGGTTTATAAGAATCCTTATGTACCTAGCTCTACAAGCTAGCTTTGGGAGCATTCTATGTAGGTGGTCTTTAACGAGTGGTATTTGAGCCGTTCTGATCACGAACATACGACTGCCCGCTACAGGAGAGAAATGGAATGCCCGAGGACCAAGTATACTAGCACCATGGGTGTTGTTGTCTATAGGCCAGTTGGAAGTCTCGTATAGGTTGAAACATGCTCTACTGCGGGGCTTATAAGGATCTTTAGGCACCCTTGCCTATATGCTATAAGGATCATTTGGCACCTTTGATGCGTTATCAAAGTTAAACAAATAACCTAAATTACCCGCAAGTGCACGACACGTGTATAGTACTTCAGGTGTCGATCCCACAGGGACTACGCAACACAACCTAAACTCAAACTACGAATCAAACTTGCTAACGAACGAAATATGGTTTTAAGAATGAAATACTAAAAACAAATAAACAAACTAGTTCTTAAGAATGAGACAAACGCTCCAGGAAACCAGTTTCACCACAAGACTACCGAAACCAACAATCGACCTATCTATCATGCAATCCCAGTCAAGTTATCAAAGGCAGACGATCCTAATATGATATCTACCCTCTCTCGAGGCATAGACACGTGATCTAGTCAAGTTATCCCTTACTTTCGTGGCTGACGCCTTGAACTTAACCCATAAGACCCGTGATTCATTCGTTTTACCCTCAAACGCTGCTACCCTAATTTCGTGGCCTAACCTCGGTTGTTCTTAACCTGATCTTCTAGGACTAGAATTCTCCTTGCGGTCCTTCTCCTAATCCCTAACACATGCATCTACTTGGCCTTCGTAAATAAAAGTCAATCAAGCACTCAGATAAAGAATAGATAAACGAAAATGGGAAGATGCATTCAAAGATAAATCAAAAGTGGCAAAACCTTGGCATTCCTTAGAACCAACCAACTTTGCTTCGTTGCGATATATCTCTCGGCTCTTTGTTTATCCACAAATCCAACTCTTAACAAATGCTCAAAATATATTGAATTTGACTACCATTTTTTCGTGAAAAGGTTGTTTTAGGGTCTATTATAACTACACACATTGCTTTTAAATTTCAGTATGCATACATATTTACCAAATCGCTATAAAAAACACAGTTTTGCACTCTCCAATGTCAACTCAAGATCTAAGTAGAAGGCTGTCCTCTTCAACTCCAACATCCTAGAAACAGAGCGCGAATTTTCAAAGAAAAAAAATGTGTGGAAACCGAAAAAGAAGTAAAAAAAGAGAAAGAAAATAATCTTCTTTAAGAATGATATCTCATGTAGCATAGGTGAATATGTATGGAGATCGCTTGGATGTCATTATAAAAATAATAATAATAAACCGCTATACTAATACGTAAGTCGTTTTCCTTATTGTATAAGTCCCCAAAAAACTCCCATTTCTTTTAAGTCAAATTAACTTATTTGGAGTTGCATGTGACGGACGCGACCCGTGGGGGCAGGGTAAGTGACCTGCTCGGGTACGGCGTGGAAGGTCGCGCGGGATCGCGATGGGAAAAGAGGCAGCCAGCTCGGGCTGAGGTTCTGCCCGCTCGGGCTCAAGTGCTGCCTGCTCGGGCTCAAGCCCCAGGCGTGGTATTTCTCGCCCGACTCGTGCTTAATTCGTTTAACAAATTCCCGCTCGGGCTAGAGAGTTACCCACGCGGGTAGTGGCTATTCCTTGCCGATTCTCGTCCCGTTTGTCCCGTGATGATCCTCGATGTTGGTACTTTGTCTCGTGCACGTCCTTTAGCTCTGAAATAAACCGAATACATATAAAAACCTGTAAGAACATGAAAACACGAAAACAAGTAAAACGGATACGAAATCATACGTAAAGCACCGCATCTATATCATAAACATCTCTAAAATCGTGCAAGAAATACGTATGAAAACGAGATGATCAAAATCCCCCAGACTTGAATGTTTGCTTGTCCCTAAGCAAACGTAAACGTGGAACACATGGGGTATACAAAATCCGAGAATCCCCCCTTCTCCTAGAAATACCGCTAAAGCGAACCTAACCGATCAACTAGCACGTCGAGAGCAAATTTGGCCTAATTAAGTTTTCAGTCTTCATCCTAGGTTCACCAAGGCCATCCATGAGAAAGTAAATCAAAGGAAAACTAGACAAGCCACCGTAACTCTTTCCACCAAACAAGACTTCAGACAATGCTAAACCTAGAACAACCGAGGATACTTGTTTCTTTTCCGAGCATCTTTCTTTTTTATTCCTTTTTTTTCTTCTTCTTTCTCATTTTTTTCTTTCTTTTTATTTTATTTTAGTGGCTTCTTTTTCTTTTCATCTTTTTTTTTCTTTTCTTTGCATACACACTATGCTTCTAGGACGTCGGATTTGAAGGGATCCAGCCTCTACTTAGACCCAGACTACCGATGACGGTATACTCATGCATCTCGTTCAAGAGTGCAGCGGAGTAGGCGGCATTTTATTATGCCATGCCCTTAGGACATAGAAAGATGATCGCCAACCCACCACTTAGACCCGAGCCATCGAAAGAGTATCAAGGTCGATGCACTCATATCGATTTTAGATCATGCGTTTTAGGCATTATTTCCATCGATAGCGGAGTGTTAATGTGCACTCTTAATCTGCAGATAAGCTCGATCTCATAGGATATAGTAATCCTCATAGAAAAGTGAAGTAAAACATCGTCTACACGAAGTATGACCATCTGGATAGAGAGAATAAACGATAACTAGCCTAGCGACCTCGTCTAAACCCCCCACAAACAACACTAGGATTCCTAAAGAACTATGACCTATTGTTTTTCAGTCGACTAATAAGCTCTAACGCTTAAGAAAAACCTAGCTCAAACGTGAAAAATCTCACGGAAAAGGCTAATTTCTTAAGCATCCTAGGTTCAGGGTTCATCTCAAAACGTGGCACCGGACAAGTGCCTAGGAGGACTCCGACTCACGAAATAAAAAACAACCTAAAAACTACGAAATAACCTAAAAACTACAAATCAAAGGGAAGATGAAGGAAAATGAAACGAAATCACCTGACAAACGTGAGCTGCGCCCCTAGACTTGAATTGAACGGCGTCCTCGACGTGAAGCTCCGATGGAGGGTAAGGGAAGTAAAGTCACATTTGTGGTGGTATTTTTTTGTGTTTTTTTTGTTTTTTAAACGAAAACGAATAACCGAGTCTCAAACTAAAAACTAAGAAAAATCAAAGCAAACAGCTGAGTTGCCCCCCAGAAAGCGCTTATTTAACGTCTTTAAGCTTTGATGTCTCCATTCCTCATGCGTTTGCGACGGGTGGATCGGAAAGGAAAATGGAGTTTCCACTTTCGATCGGTTGAGCGGCTTTGTAGAGCTTTAGCCGCTGTCCATTAATTTTGAACGTTCCGCTCGAATCGCTCCATAGTTCCACATCTCCATGTGTGAAGACTTCTTGTACCTGAAAAGGACCAGACCAACGAGACCGTAGGTTGTCCGAGAAAAGCATAGGACGAGAATTGAAGAGTAGAACTAAGTCACCTAGTTTGAAGTCATGCGGTAAGGTCTTTTTGTCGTGCCATCCTTTAGTCACTGGTTCTTTCTTTGGCACGTCATGCACAGAATTCACTTTGTTTGCTGTCCGAGGTTGAATAAAGGGTATATGCATTGGAAAATTTTATGACATATTTTTCCATTACATCGTGCAAGTGCGGGTGCAGCCTCCTTTGAGTTTCGGTGGAAGGTTCGTTGCTGTCCTCCGTATAATTTCCGTGAATACACATGGAAGAGCTAACTCTTCTACGCTTCTTGACGCGTGTGGATTGTTTTCTCATCTCATCTACACTCATGTTAGCATTCATAACAACAGGATATATTTATCGTGTTCAACGTACTCATAGCAAAAAGAAGACGGTGGAGGCTCGGGCTCAAGTTTGGACGTCTTTAAAGAACAAAAAATGGTGCTGTATTTGGAAACAAATAAAGCTGAAAAACCTGAAGGATCTAAGATTTTTTAAGACAAAGACACAAAATCAAGCACAAATGACCAGTGAACAAGATAAAGACAACACACTGTTTACAGCAGCTCATATAATGACTCAAACGGTGGAGGATGATGTTTGGTTAATCGATAGCGGTGCAAAATTTGACCCGAGAGGAAGTTTTCTTTACCACTCTAGATAGGGATTTTAAAATACCTATTAGAGTAGGTAATGGGGCTACGTTGGACACAACTGGAAAAGGAACTATTGAGGTTATCACTAAAAGCGGAAGGAGAACCATTCGAGTTGTGTTCTTAGTTCATGGCCTTAGTAAAAGTTTGTTGAGTGTACCACAAATGGTACGAAACGGGTATAATGTAATGTTCACCGAAACTATGTGTGAGATAAGAGAGAAGAATGTGAGTAAGATTGTTGATGTTCCTATGATCAACAAGGCTTATTGACTGAAATGGAAATTGGTTAAAGAAAAGGCAATGGCAGCTAGGGAGGATGATTTATCCAACTTGTGGCATAGGAGATTTGGACACTCTAGATTGCATAATTTACAAAATATGCAGAATAAAGAAATGGTTAAGGGGCTGCCAAAGTTCACAGTGAATAAACAGATATGCAAAGCTTGTTTGAAGGGAAAACAAAACAAGGATGAAATCCCTAAGGTTTCACAAGCCAAATCGAAGGGAATTCTAGAATTTGTTCACACAGATATCTGTGGATCAATGCAGACCCCTTCGTTAGATGGCGACATGTATTTGTTGACTTTCACGGACGACTACTCGCACATGCTGCAGGTGTATTTTTTGAGGTTGAAATTAGACACGTTTACAACATTAGAAACTTTTTAAGAATTTGGTTGAGACACAACCGGAGAAGAAGTTGAAAAAGTTGAGGTCTGATAGGGGTATGGAGTTCAACTCGAGGGAATTTACACACTTTTTGGAGGACAATGGGATTCAAAGGCAGCTAACAGTGGCCTATTCTCCTCAACAAAATGGAGTTACGGAGAGAAGAAATAGGATAATGTTAGAGATGGCGAGGAGCATGATCAAAGACAAAAGAATGCCCAACAAATTCTGGGCAGATGCTGTGTTCATAGCCTGTTATCTTCAAAACAGGTTGTCTACACGAGCCTTGGAGAATAAAACACGACTAGAGCTTTGGAGTGCCCACAAACCATCAGTGGGTCATCTGAAAGTTTTCGGGAGCTTGTGTCACACGCAAATATTAACGCAACACAGAAAAATTTTGGATGATAAATCAGAGAAAGTAATTTCTGTGGGATATAGTAGCATCAGAAAAGGGTTCATAATTTACAAATTGAGTTCATACAAGATAGAGGTGGCTAAAGATTTTGTGTTTGAGGAGGATAAGTGCTGGAATTGGGCGACTCAGACAGAAACTAATAAGTTGTCTGTGACTGCTAATTACATCCCTACCACTACACTGCAGAAGGAAGAAACACAAAATCCTAATACACCTCGGCATATCAGTTTAGGAGGGAATGGAAGAAAATAATTCCCTCCATTCTCTCATGCACCATTCAACTTAAGTGACTCTAGAGGAGAAAGCACCAACAATTTATCAAGAAAAATACAGAGAATGAGAAGGATAAGTGAGTTTCTTGGAAATTCAGAAGGAGAAAATGAAGCATCCAACAACGTATACGAGAGATGTTATTTAGCTGTGGAAGAACCGGCTTCGTTTTAGGAAGCAGTGGCTGACAAAGAATGAAGAGAAGCTATGGACGAAGAAATGGAAATGATCAGCAAGAACAAGACATGGGAACTTGCTGATCCTCCAAAGAAACAAAAACTCATAAGCGTAAAACAGATTTACAAGGTGAAAACAGATGAAAATGGATAGATTTTGAGATTAAAGGTTAGGCTGGTTGCAAGAGGATTTACTGAAAATCAAGGATTGTATTACGACACGACACAATTCAGTTTTAAATAGCAATTGCAGCTCAAAAGGAATGGAACCTATATCAAATGGATGTGACCTCCGCATTTTTAAATAGAGAGATCACAGAGGAAGTCTATATTGAAAAGCCCTCAGGCTACGTGATTGAGGGAGCTGAAGATAAGGTTCTAAGATTTAAAAATGCGTTGTATGGGCTCAAAGTAGCACCAAGGGATTTGTACAGCAGGATTGACTCTTTTTTCATTAAAGAAGGGTTTAAAAGGAGTGATTGTGATGCTGTGATGTATTTGCAGATCACAGAAGACGGGATTGTGGTAATCTGCCTGTATGTCGATGATATTATCATCAGAGGGAGTGATGAGAATATGATTAAGATTTTTAAGGACGGGTTGGTAGGCTTTTGCGATAAGCGACTTGGGAAAACTTAAATATTTCTTAAGATTTGAAAATTTAGTACGTTAAGGATAGAATTTTCGTTGGACAAGCCAAGTATGCTCAAAAGTTATTGATCAAATACGGAATAAAGGATTCTAAGAGGGTGAGAACACCTCTCACACCTCATGAGAAAAATATGGAAGACGGTAATTTGCTACCCGATGATACTAAGAACAGAAGCATGGTTGGAGGGCTTCTATACTTAGCTGCAACAAGACCGAGTTTAGCATTTGCAGCTTCCTATTTATCTAAAAGCAATGCAAATCCTACTGAATGAAGCCTAAATGAAGTTAAGAGAGTTAGAGGTATGTAAATGGAACATTTTACTACGGGTTGCTGTTTGAAAGGGTTAAGAACCCTGAGTTGGTCGGTTATTCAGATTCTGACTTAGCTGACAGTAAAACCGATGCCAGAAACACCATGGGATATTGTTTTACGATTGGTTTGGCAAATGTTTCAGTTGGAGTACACAGAAGCAAGGTACCATAACTCAATGTACGGTTGAGGCTGAGTATACGGCCCCCAGCCCAACCACAAACAATGCGGTGTGGTTGCAGAGACTATTCGGCGAGCTAGGGTTCGACATGCAAGGGGTTCCTATACACTGTGATAACATAGCAGCTATTGCGATTCGCCGCAACAAGATTGATCATAAACGGACTAAACACATCTTAATAAAGTATCATGTCGTGCAAGAGGCAGAGAAAAACGGAATCATAAAACTAAGATACGTACCCGAGGAGCTGTAGCTGGCCGAAATCCTGACGAAGCCACTCGGCATTGGAGGGTTTAAGGAGCTGAGGCGGTTAATCGGAGTAACGCCGGAGAAGACTAAGAGAGAGACTGAAGTGGCTGGTCTCCTCCGGCGTGACGAAGGTTCAGGAGAAGAGAAGAAACTGAGTTAGGGTTTCGGTTCTGTGAGGAAGAATGATAACACGTAATCCGTTGTAGTTTTTATATCATTCATAGGTCTAGTTTCGAGTAGATTTATTAGATTTCATTCATTTATCGAGTTTATTCGAGGATTTCATCTACATTTCGTTTTTTGTGTAGGAAACGAAGATATGAGGAGAAACACGAGAGATGATGGCAATTTAACCCCGAAAACGTAGTTGATTGACAAGGTTCAACTTGTGCAAGGCCATAGATCGAAGTGAACATTCAAACACCGAGCGAAGGGAGCGGAAACGACATTTTAGTACATGCACGCTCGAGCATTGGAGGTGTGCCCGCTCGGGTAATTGTTGCCAAGACAACCCCGTAGCTTTGCACGACTTGGGTGCTCAAGGAACATGTTCGGGCATGTGTGCCCGATCGGGTGGAATTGGAGTGCCCGCTCGGGTTAATTATCACCAAACGCCCCCATAGGTTCACACGACTCGGGCTGAAAAGGAGCATGCTCGGGCATGAGTGCCCGTTCGGGATAAAATGGGTGTACACGGTCGAGCACAAGGCCTGCACGAGCGGGTAAAGGCTGTGCCCGATCGGGTCCTTGATATTCTCAACTAACTCCTAAGTTTTAGATCGGCCAAACTATGAGAGATCTGATCTATAAAAAGGAGTTTTCGAACCAGAAGAAGGGGGGACGACTCAGAGACGATTCAGAGACATAGAAGACACACTTGGATGGATCGAGAAGGACGGAACGAGGGATCCGAAGCATGGAGGATCTATTGAAGACATCGGTTGATGAATAGGGAGCATTCTTATTCTCTTTCTATGTCGAATTTAGTTTTCTTTTGTGTTTCGTTTCCTGAGTTCATGTCCTAATAAACCAACGCCAGGGCATTAGACTTTGGAACTTAGCCATGATTTAGGGTTTAATCGGTTTAGAATCTACGCCAGGTCAATCGATTGAATCTAGGGATTAGGATAGCGGTCGTAATGCGTCTATCCATGTAAGATGCGCAATAGATATATTGGTATATGCATGCTAGATAGTGGACAAGTCTACGCCAGCCAGTTCCTATAGGAGAGCTTGAATTCCCTAAACTCATGATAGTACCTAAGACCAATTATCTCGTTAGAACTTCGTTACATCTTTGTGCAACTCTTGATACCTATGGTGTTTTGTCGCTGAGTCATTTCTATCATTAGTTTAGTTAATTTGCATTTGCATTCCATCTACAATTGATTTTACACGTCTTATTCATTAGTCTAATAGCTTTAGAGTTGCATCAATTCCTTGTGTTCGACCCTAGTTACTACACGATCCGTATTCTTGCGGAAGCGTTAGATCTAGGTAATTTATTACTTGAGAAAACGCACATCAAGTTTTTGGCGCCGTTGCCGGGGAATTGATCACGATTTTAGGGTTATTATTACTTTTGAATTAAGACATAGTCCTTTCCGGAGTCTTCATTTGTTTTTCGTTTTTCGTTTTATTTCTTATAGAGTCAAAAAAATAAAAAAAAAAGAATTTTTACCTCTCGGAGCTTAATCGAATTTTATTCTTTATTTTGCGAGGTAACATGAACAGCATCGACTTTTGCAGTGCCAATATAGCTGAAATGAATTATCAATTTGACGAACTTCATCATTTGCTATCTAACTCATACCGTCCACATTACTCGGAACAATCATGGAAACAAGAAGTATGGGGGTATGAAGAAGAGATCTACGAGAGTTACAATCAACCTTTCGGGAATACATACAATCATGGATGGGGCGATCACGCGAATTTCCCGTATAGGAACACCGATAGTATGCTCAATGCACAACATCATCCCCTTCCACAACAAGAGGCTAACTCCGATATTATGTCTATGCTTGCTCAAATCTTACAAGTACAAAAAGATCAAACCAACGAGATTAGAGAGATGCGAGCGAGTTATAGAGACATGAATAACGGAGTTGTAGAGACGACAACGCAAACCTACGGCGATTTCTTGGCACAACTCGCTGCAAGTTCCTCTGAACCACGAGAGGTTCTGACGAAAAGTTTAGAAACAGATCTTCGTGAGCATGTCAACGAAATTTGCCCAAGGGATTATTTGACGGTGGATCAGCCTACTGCAATATTTGAAAGGGGTGAAGCATCTATCACAGTAGCGGAATTGGATGTCAATGAGCTTAAGGAGAAGCTTGAGGAGGAAGAGGAGCCAAAGTATTTAAAACCTGAACCTAGACCACCTCCTTTGCCATTCCCGCAGCGTCAACGCACAAAGAAAGTAGATCAGCCAAATCCCTCAATAAGCAAAAAAGGAGATGAATCTAACATGGGAGAGGATAAGGCTATGAACATTGATAAGCATATGACGAAACCCGAGATGGAAGAAGAGTTCAGCTTGGTGGACACACTTGAGCAACCATGCATTATCAATTTTGTGTTCCCCGACGGCATCTTTGAGAATTCAG
>CM071860.1:33817468-33833731 GCA_036759665.1 Gynandropsis gynandra
ACATGCACGCTCGGGCATTGGAAGTGTGCCCGGTCGGGCTAATTGCTACCAGACAACCCCGTAGCTTTGCACGACTCGGGTGTTCAAGGAACATGTTCGGGCATGTGTGCCTGCTCGGGTGGAATTGGAGTGCCCGCTCGGGTTAATTATCACCAAACACCCCCGTAGGTTTACACGACTCGGGCTGAAAAGGAACATGCTCGGGCATGAGTGCCCGTTCGGGATAAAATGGGTGTACACGATCGGGCACAAGGCCTGCACGAGCGGGTAAAGGCTGTGCCCGATCGGGTCCTTGATATTCTCAACTAACTCCTAAGTTTTAGATCGTCCAAACTAGGAGAGATCTGATCTATAAAAAGGAGTTTTCGAACCAGAAGAAGGGGGGACGACTCAGAGACGATTCAGAGACATAGAAGACAAACTTGGAAGGATCGAGAAGGACGGAACGAGGGATCCGAAGCATGGAGGATGTATTGAAGACATCGGTTGATGAATATGGAGCATTCTTATTCTCTTTCTATGTTGAATTTAGTATTCTTTTATGTTTCGTTTTCTGAGTTCATGTCCAAGTAGATCTATTGCCATAGGATAGAGAGTACTGCCAACATGTATTGAAGCCTTGTGCTTAATGAATGATGGAACTTAATGCCTTCATGCTTGTACGCCACTTGATATGAATGAATTCGGTATTTTATCATGTTTTCAGATTTCATGGTTGATCTTAATGCTTCAATACTTGTACGCCACTTGATTGATGATGTTAGAAGTCTAATAAATCTACGCCAGGGCATTAGACTTTGGAACTTAGCCATGATTTAGGGTTTAATCGGTTTAGAATCTACGCCAGGTCAATCGATTGAATCTAGGGATTAGGATAGCGGTCGTAATGCGTCTATCCATGTAAGATGCGCAATAGATATATTGGTATATGCATGCTAGATAGTGGACAAGTCTACGCCAGTCAGTTCCTATAGGAGAGCTTGAATTCCCTGAACTCATGATAGTACCTAAGACCAATTATCTCGTTAGAACTTCGTTACATCTTTTTGCAACTCTTGATACCTATGGTGTTTGGTCGCTGAGTCATTCCTATCATTAGTTTAGTTAGTTTGCATTTGCATTCCATCTACTATTGATTTTACACGTCTTATTCATTAGTCTAATAGCTTTAGAGTTGCATCAATTCCTTGTGTTCGACCCTAATTGCTACACGATCCGTATTCTTGCGGAAGCGTTAGTCTAGGTAATTTATTATTTGAGTCTACGCACATCAAAGAAGAGAGGAGTGAAGAAGCTTCTGGAAAAGAAAAAGATTGAATTAGGTTTTTTGGACAAAAAATAGGAGTTTGAAGAAAAGGCTTACCGGGTCAACACTGAAGCGGGTTGGGCTAGAAGGCGATGTGGACTGAAGAAGCGAATGGGCCGAGGAAAATTGTAGAGGAAGCCCTCCAGCAGAAGAAGCCCATAACTTACTTCAGAAAATACACCAGCTCGTTTCCCGAACAAATCAGCAGCAAATCAACACAATTTCACATTCACCCCATGCCAACAAGAAGAACAAAATCGGTTATACAAACAACCAAAACTATGGGTAATTATGGAAGACTTACATAATGTTGTTTAAGGGTGTATTTAGATATAAATATGTAACCCAAAAACCCTGATGAATGAGAGAGTATTATTCACAAAAACATCCATAGTTTTCTGCTTTTTTTTTTTAATCAGCAAGAACAGTAGCATGAGATCATATTGAAAGAGAGTTTTTCTATTTCTTTTCTTAGCACAATCACAAAGAAGAGAGAACCATGAAGAGCAACCTAGATTTGCTCTAGGTCATTAAAAAAAGACAAAATGAACTATTCAACAAACATCAAAAACCACAAATTTTACACTACAAAAGACAGGTGCCAACAACCAATGAAGCAGAAAGCATGACGACCAAAGAAATTTCCCTAGAAAGTCTAGTCCTAGCCCAAATACTTTTGGTCTCTAGCTATTTTTTGACCAGTTGAGACACTATAGAGCTTAAAACGGAAGTTTTCTTGCAAGCATTGTGAAATGATTGAGATGTATATCTAGTCACAATAATAAGGAATGGAAACAACTTGAGAAAGAAAGCTACAAAACAAAATAACTTTTTACATAAATCGTTTCTGTATTTCTTTCCAAAGAGCTCTATACACCTTCACTCCAGTTGCCACAACTATAGATGGAAAGAGGGAAAAGCTTAAAAATATAAAGAATGGACCAAACTTAATGTCAGCTCCGCCTACAAGGGTATGTAACTCTTCAACTGAAGCAAGAGTTGTGTCTTTGGCCTGATTGAATGCATTTCGTAAAGTCTTATCTTTCTCATTTTGGTCACTGGAGGACAGATTTATAAGATTATACATGGTACTGTATGCTCGCTGTGTGAGGATACAAACATGTACGTGGGATGAAATCAAATTTCATATTGTTGCCATCTGGTATTAGAAACAGAGCATTTTTGCATCAGAAGCTTACCTATGAACTTTGCAGAAGCAGCAGCACTTGAAGTACAGTACTGCACAATTCCCCTCAAATTAGAATAAGCATGAACAGTATTACAAATATGATGACAAACGCAAGGACATATACCAGTCCAGTGATGAATTATCAACACATCTGCAAACCAAGTTCCTCCTATTGATCCCCCTCTGGATGATCATATGCAATGAGTTTCTGGGCTTGCAAGATACGAACAAGTAAGAAGCATGTACCGGAAATCAAGATATATTGAAAAATGATAGGAGAAGCATGAAATAAATACAGAGTTCAAGGAATCTCAAACAAAACATGTTTTGCAAAGAAAAATGGCATAGGGCAGTGAAAACATAATGTAGACTGGAGACATACATGAATAAAATCCAAAGCAGCCTCTGGAATTTTTTAATTCTTTGTCTCCACTTCAGCTCCGTCTAATGTGTACCCCGCACTTGATAAGGAGACATTTTAAATATTATTCGAGATCAATACGGCAGGTATTAGGTCATCAGAGTAAATTTATCTTTCTCAGAAAACAAAGTAGGTGGACAGGACAGAAGCACTGCTGTAATTCTCTACTATAATCCAAATGTAGAGACCAAAGTTAAGCCAAAATGGAAATTGAAGGATGAGAATGTTTGACTCTAAACGAACACAGAAGTAAAGAGTTTGAAGAATTGTATTTCGTATGTTTTCATATTTATTCACCAAAGATTACGTGGAGTATTTATAATAACAATGTATAACTCCTTAATCAACTAATAAATTTAAGGCTAAGAATTCGTTGTTAGTTATGACGGATTCTGTTATCGATTCGTTAGAGAGAGAATGGTGAGAAGGTTGAAGGCGACGATGATTGCTTGGAAACCTTCTGATTGAAAGTGAGTGATGCTCCCTTTAACCTTCTATTTGAGACTCGGTCTTTACTTGTTGAATACAATGACTTGCTTGAAAACCTTCTGATTGAGAGTGAGTGTTGCTCCCCTTGTAATCTTATGTTTGAGACTCGGTCTTTGCTTGTTGAATACGATGACTTTCTTGGAAACCTTCTGATTGAGAGTGAGTGTTGCTCCCCTTGTAACCTTGTGTTTGAGACTCGGTCTTTGCTTGTTGAAGACTTTCTAGGTGGCTTAGAGTGTTTAGACTAATAAAGGACACCTCTAAATAAACTGAAACTACGAATCAAACTTGCAAACGAACAAATATTGGTTTTAAGATTGAAATACGAAAAAATTAATCAACTACGAGTTTCTTAACAGTGAGACAAACGTTCTAGGAATCCGGTTTCACCATAAGACTACCGAAACCAACAATCAACCTATCTAATCATGCAATCCCGATCAAGTTATCTAAGGCAGACGATCCTAATATGATATCTACCCTCTCTCAAGGCATTGACACGTGATCTAGTCAAGTTATCCCCTACTTTCGTGGCTGACACCTTAAGCTAAACCCAAAAGTTCTGTGATTCATCCGTTTTACCTTCAACCGCTGTTACCCTACTTTTGTGGCCTAACCTCGGTTGTTCTAAACCTGATCTTCTAGGACTAGAATTCTCCTTTCGGCCCTTCTCCTAATCCCTAACACATGCATATACTTGGCCTTCGTAAATACAAGTCATTTAAGCACTTAGACAAAGAATAGATAAACGAAAACGGGAAATTACAGTCAATGATAAATCAAAAGCGGTTCCGGGATAGCCAAGGGCTAATCCCTTCTCCTAGAACAAAACGACTCTTCGCTCATGCGTCCGTATACAAACATAATCGAAATAGATAGTTTAAGGAACATGAAAACCAAACGAAACCGAAGTCCCTGTTCGATGCACCCTTGAATGTCTCCTCAAAGTCTCTGTCTTCTTCCTCTCTGTCTCTCTTTGTGTATGTCTGTCACGTCTCTCTCTAACGTGTGTTATTCTCTATATAATGATTGAATATGTCTTATTTCCTCTTCTATTATTTTTCCTTTTGTTCTTCTTTTACCTTTTTGCCATGCTTTTCCATTCTTATCTGATCGTCTTCCTTTTCTTCTGAACGGCTAAACGTTTCCTTTTCTACGTTTCAGGTCCTTGTACCTCCATGCCTGGCCGTGCAAGATGGTGAGCCCGATCGGGCATATCCCTTGAAGAGTGCCCATCCGTGCACCTTAGGAGCCGGCGATCGTGCATGATGTTCAGGAATGTTTTTGTTTCAAGTGCCCTGATAACGTCTATTTTGTTCTGATATTTTCATCTATTTTCATAGTTAGTTTCATCATTCATTTGATTTTATCAAGCATTAAGCATCATTATCATCCCGTTTTCAGTCATTTTGGAGCTAAAGGACGTGCCAAGACAAAGTGCAAACATCGAGGATCATCACGGGACAAACGACACAAGAATCGGCATGGAAAAGCCACTACCCACGCGGGTACTTCCATAGCCCGAGCGGGCAAAAGTTACGGCGATTTTGTCCAGCAAATTGTGCACGAGTCGGGCAAGAAAAACCAAGCTCGGGGCCTCAGCCCGAGCGGGTAGCAAGTCATCCCCGAGCGGGCAGCAAGCCAGCCCGAGCGGGCACCACCTCAGCCCGAGCAGGCTGCCCTTTTTCATCGCGTTCTTGCGCGATCGTCTGCGCCGTACCCGAGCGGGTCACTTGCCTTGCCTGAGCGGGTCGTGTCTATCACCTGCAACTCCAAATAAGTTAATTTGACTTAAAACAATTGGGAATTCGTGGGGGTCTTATACAATAAGAAAAACACCTTTAGAGAAGAGGAATAAGTCATATTTCGCGGGAGAAAGTAATGGAAACGTGGCCAACTTAATCAAGATTTGGAAAACTCAAGAAAAGGCAACAAAGGGAGGTGGCTGCTGAAAGGAACTAAAAAGGGGAGCTTGAGGGACGAAATTAGACAGAAAATTAGAGAGGAGAGCACACGTAGAGGAGGAGAAAGAGAGCAGAACGCACACACAAGGGAAAAGGACAGAGCGAGGAAGCCGAAGCGTAGAGGAGCTATTGAAGACGTCGGTATTGAATAGGGAGGGATCTCATTCTTTATCCATGTTAAATATAGTTATCTTTTGTGTTTCTTTTGCTGAGTTCATGTCCGAGAAGGTCCATAGCCATGGGTTAGAGAGCTTTTCCGATATGTAATGAAGTCTTGTTCTTAATGCTTGGTTATAATATTTGTTCGTTTCAGATTGATTGGTTGTTCGTAATGCTTTTGTTCTTATTGGCCACTTGAATGAATGTTTATAAAAATCTAATTGCATTGGGAGATGAATTGGATTTTAGAACGTAGCCATGATACGAAGTCTCAATTGATTTAGAACCTTCGTCGGGCGGTTGATTGAACTTAGGAATTAGGATAGCGATCTTAAGGCGTCTAGTAGGTGAAATACACAATTGGGAGATTGGTATACGCATGCTAGATAGTGGGTTTAGGCATCGGGAGAGTCACTCCCTAGAAAAGAGCTTATTTCCCGAATACGCAACATTATCTATAACCATGATCTTGTTAGTACTTCGTTGCATCATCGTGCATCTCTCGAAACCTGTGGTGTTTAGTCATTGAGTTTATCCCGTTAATTAGTTTAGTTTAGTTTCGATCGCATTTCCATCACTTATTGATTTCACACATCTTTTTCATTAGTTTACTAGCTTTAGAGTTGCATCGATTCCTCGTGTTCGACCCTGGTACTATACGATTTGTATTCTTGCAGAAGCGTTAGTGTAGGTAAATTATTACTTGAGATTAACCATATCAAGTTTTTGGCGCCGTTGCCGGGGACTTGATTACGACTTTAGAGTTAGGATACTTTTGAACTAAGATATAGTCCTTTCCGGAGTCTTTAATTTGTTTTTCGTATTTTTGCTTTTGTTTTCTTTCTTATTGGGTCAAATCTTTTTTACCTCTCGGAGCTTAATCGAATTTTGTGTTCTTTATTTTGCAAGGTAACATAAACGACATCAAATCTTTGTATTCCGATATAGCTGAAAATGAATAATCAACTTTCTGAAATACGTCATATGTTGTCTAACTCATACCATCCGCATTACCCGGAGCAATCATGGGAACAAAATGTTTGGGGGTATGAAGAAGAGATCTACGAGAGTTACAATCTGTTAAGAATTAATTCTACATATATGAGATTAATCATATATGGATAGATTAGTTCTTTATAATCTCCTAAGGATTAAATAAAACACACACAACTATATTTGGTAGTCAAAGTGGCCGTTGGAAGGAAGGAAAGGAATATTGCTACTTTTGAGTAATTAGAATCACATGTGCAACTCAAGAAACCAAGCAACAAGGAGTTGTCCCTTTCTCCTCTATAACCGTGAAAGATGAGGACAAATTCATTAATTATGTTGTACTTGTAGTTTAAATTCAGCTCATGGTCATGATCTCTATATATAGAACCACTTATGTAATGCTTAAACTCATGGAATGAATTCAAGTTTATTCCTAATTCTTCTTTCTATGCTCTTAGTTCTACAAACATCTTATTCTCTTCTTAAACACTCAAATTCTAACATGGTATCAGAGCGGTTTTAATTTATTCTCTCATCATTCTCTTGTGTTTCTAAGCTCAAACTCTCGATCTCTCTTCTTCTTCTTCATATCACTAAAATCTCTTTACAAGCAAAATGGATATGGAAGGCACAAAAATGGTTGTTCCCATAATCCTCAAAGGTCCAAACTACCTATTATGGTCAAGATTAATCAAATCAGCCCTAGGAGGCAAAGGACTTTGGAAGCATATTGAAGAAAATGAAGCTCCAAAGGTAACATCTCACGGTGAAGATGGAAAAGAAATTATCACCATGGACTTGGAAAAGTGGACACAAGAAGATCAAGCCGTCCTATCTTTCCTTCAAAACTCCCTTGAGCCATCAATCTTTGAAGCCTATTCCTATTGTGAAAGTGCAAAGGAATTATGGGACATCCTCAAGAAGGTTTTCGGCAACATCTCCAATATAAGCCGGATTTATGAAGTGAAAAGAGAAATCAACAATCTCACACAAGAAGGGATGACCTTCAACAAACATTTTGGGAGGTTTAGGTCCTTATGGGCGGAGCTAGACATCTTAAGGCCGAGCTCCATTGATCCAAAAGTTCTCAATGAGAGGAAAGAACAAGATAAAGTCTTTAGTCTCCTCTTCACCCTAAGTCCCGCCTATAATGATGTTATCAAGCACATCCTTAGGTCCGACACTCTACCAAGCCTAGAGGATGTGTGTGCTCAAATTCAAAAAGAAGAAGGGTCACTTGGCTTATTTGGAGGCAAAGGCGAGATGATTCAACTAGCAAACAAGGGACATTTTCAACAAGGAGGCGTTGGAGGCTTTGGCGGCAAACAAGGATTCAAAAAATGTGTGTATTGCAAAAAGGAAGGACACACTAAAGAGGAATGTTGGATCCTTCATCCCCACCTCAAGCCACCAAGGAACAATAATTTCAAGAACCAAAGAGCTCACTTTTCCAACAAAACACAAGGAGAGCCGACCGGTGCATCTTCTTCTCAAAATCATGGGGATGAATTCAAGACTATGGCCGCCTACATGATGAATGCTCAAGCTGAGATGGTTAAGAAGTCCGACATTGAAGAACTCATCAAAGCCTTGAAGGAGAATTCCGGTAATAAAGAGGGTAAAGGTTTTCTTGCATCTAGAAATACTAAACCGTTATTAATTGATTCCGGAGCTTCTCATCATATGATTAGTGATGCTAATCTCTTAAGAAATATTAAACCGGCCTTAGGTAGTGTCATAGTAGCAAATGGTTACAAGGTTCCAATAGAAGTTGAAGGAATTCTTAATTTATTTGAAAAAGATACAAAAGCATTATACTTGCCTAAGTTTACATCAAATTTGTTATCGGTTAAAAGAACCACAAATGATTTAAATATTAATGTGATTTTTATTCCTAGTGAGGTTTCTTTTCAGGATATTAAGACAAGGAAAATATTTGGCAAAGGAGTCACCAAGGATGATTTATACATGCTTGAAGACACCAAGTCTTTTTCAGATGTTTTTAAAATTTCGGATGTTTCTAATGCTTCTAATATTTTCAAAACTTTTTCAGTCTCTTATGATGATGTTATTTGGCATGCTAGATTAGGACATCCACATGTTCGTGCCTTAAGCTTAATGTTGCCTAATGTTTCTTTTAAATCGGATGAATGTGAGGCTTGCATTCTAGGAAAACATTGTCGAACTGTTTTTTCTAAATCTCTCACAAACTATGAAAATTGTTTTGATCTTGTGCATTCGGATGTGTGGACAGCCCCATGCCTATCTAGAGAAAACCATAAATATTTTGTCACTTTTATAGATGAAAAATCAAAGTATACATGGATTACTTTGTTACAATCTAAGGATAGGGTGCTAGAAGCATTTATAAATTTTCAAAACTATGTTACTAACCATTTTAATGCCAAGATTAAAATTTTTAGATCGGATAATGGTGGAGAATATATGAGCACAACCTTCAAATTACATATATCTAAGCATGGCATAATCCACCAAACAAGCTGTCCATATACTCCCCAACAAAATGGTGTAGCCGAGAGGAAAAATAGACATCTAATGGAGGTGGCAAGGTCTATGATGTTCCATACAAGTGTACCAAAAAGGTTTTGGGGAGATGCGGTTTTAACCGCATGCTATCTTATAAACCGAACCCCTACAAAAGTCCTACAAGATCTCTCCCCATTTGAGGTATTAAACAAAACTAAACCTCTTATTAACCACTTACGAGTTTTTGGTTGTGTATGTTTTGTATTAGTACCCGGGGAACAAAGAAACAAACTAGAGGCGAGAAGCACAAAGGCTATGTTCATTGGATATTCTACTACCCAAAAGGGGTATAAGTGTTATGATCCCTCTACACGGCGAGTTCTAGTATCCAAAGATGTCAAGTTCATGGAAGACAAAGGGTTCTATGATGAGAAAAATTGGGAAAGTATAAAGGACTTGGCTAGTTCACCTTCGGACCAAGCTAACAACCTCAAGAAAATTTTGGAGACACTTGGGTTAGGAACCGTTGAACTACCAAGAAGGAACGCAACCATCCATCTAACACCAAGAAGCGCCGGACTTGAGGAAGAAAGAGCCAGACTTGAGGAAGAAAGATCACAAGAACGCAATACCGTTGATCATGAAGGGGGAAATGAAAATGGACAGTCCGAGGCTGACATAAATGCCATGGATGAGATGAAATTTCAAGAGGAAGAACATCAAGCTCATGATCAAGGAATTGCCGAGGTACAAGAAGTACAAGATGTAAATGAGGCCGAGGTACAAGAGGAGCCGAGGGTTGAAACACAAGAAGTGGTACAAGGATTGAGAAGAAGCGCAAGGCTAAGGAAGGTAAAAAGAGTGTATTACAATTGTGAAGCGGTAGCTCATCCAATTCAAGCAACATGCTCTCTAGCCGTGTACCCTCATGAACATCAAGTCTTCATGGCCAACTTGGATGAGGAGTACATCCCGAAGACATATGAAGAAGCCAAAGAGCATAAAGTGTGGAGAGATGCCGTGGGGAATGAGCACAAAGCAATGGAGATAAATGGAACTTGGTTTGAGTCGGAATTACCTAAGGGAAAGAAAGCCGTCTCAAAAATCCTCAAACGTCTAAACTACCTATTATGGTCAAGATTAATCAAATCAGCCCTAGGAGGCAAAGGACTTTGGAAGCATATTGAAGAAAATGAAGCTCCAAAGGTAACATCTCACGGTGAAGATGGAAAAGAAATTATCACCATGGACTTGGAAAAGTGGACACAAGAAGATCAAGCTGTCCTATCTTTCCTTCAAAACTCACTTGAACCATCAATCCTTGAAGCCTATTCCTATTGTGAAAGTGCAAAGGAACTATGGGACATCCTCAAGAAGGTTTTCGGCAACATCTCAAATATAAGCCGGATTTATGAAGTGAAAAGAAAAATCAACAATCTCACACAAGAAGGGATGACCTTCAACAAACATTTTGGGAGGTTTAGGTCCTTATGGGCGGAGCTAGACATCTTAAGGCCGAGCTCCATTGATCCAAAAGTTCTCAATGAGAGGAAAGAACAAGATAAAGTCTTTAGTCTCCTCTTCACCCTAAGTCCCGCCTATAATGATGTTATCAAGCACATCCTTAGGTCCGACACTCTACCAAGCCTAGAGGATGTGTGTGCTCAAATTCAAAAAGAAGAAGGGTCACTTGGCTTATTTGGAGGCAAAGGCGAGATGATTCAACTAGCAAACAAGGGACATTTTCAACAAGGAGGCATTGGAGGCTTTGGCGGCAAACAAGGATTCAAAAAATGTGTGTATTGCAAAAAGGAAGGACACACTAAAGAGGAATGTTGGATCCTTCATCCCCACCTCAAGCCACCAAGGAACAATAATTTCAAGAACCAAAGAGCTCACTTTTCCAACAAAACACAAGGAGAGCCGACCGGTGCATCTTCTTCTCAAAATCATGGGGATGAATTCAAGACTATGGCCGCCTACATGATGAATGCTCAAGCTGAGATGGTCAAGAAGTCCGACATTGAAGCACTCATCAAAGCCTTGAAGGAGAATTCCGGTAATAAAGAGGGTAAAGGTTTTCTTGCATCTAAAAATACTAAACCGTTATTAATTGATTCCGGAGCTTCTCATCATATGATTAGTGATGCTAATCTCTT
Source organism: Gynandropsis gynandra (assembly GCA_036759665.1). Taxonomy (NCBI): domain Eukaryota; kingdom Viridiplantae; phylum Streptophyta; class Magnoliopsida; order Brassicales; family Cleomaceae; genus Gynandropsis; species Gynandropsis gynandra. The sequence continues at coordinate 33,828,636 of CM071860.1, forward strand.
AAGAAATATTAAACCGGCCTTAGGTAGTGTCATAGTAGCAAATGATTACAGGGTTCCAATAGAAGGTGAAGGAATTCTTAATTTATTTGAAAAAGATACAAAAGCATTATACTTGCCTAAGTTTACATCAAATTTGTTATCGGTTAAAAGAACCACAAATGATTTAAATTGTAATGTGATTTTTAGTCCTAATGAGGTTTCTTTTCAGGATATTAAGACAAGGAAAATATTTGGCAAAGGAGTCACCAAGGATGATTTATACATGCTTGAAGACACCAAGTCTTTTTCGGATGTTTTTAAAATTTCGGATGTTTCTAATGCTTCTAATATTTTCAAAACTTTTTCAGTCTCTTATGATGATGTTATTTGGCATGCTAGATTAGGACATCCACATGTTCGTGCCTTAAGCTTAATGTTGCCTAATGTTTCTTTTAAATCGGATGAATGTGAGGCTTGTATTCTAGGAAAACATTGTCGAACTGTTTTTTCTAAATCTCTCACAAAATATGAAAATTGTTTTGATCTTGTGCATTCGGATGTGTGGACAGCCCCATGCCTATCTAGAGAAAACCATAAATATTTTGTCACTTTTATAGATGAAAAATCAAAGTATACATGGATTACTTTGTTACAATCTAAGGATAGGGTGCTAGAAGCATTTATAAATTTTCAAAACTATGTTACTAACCATTTTAATGCCAAGATTAAAATTTTTAGATCGGATAATGGTGGAGAATATATGAGCACAACCTTCAAATTACATCTATCTAAGCATGGCATAATCCACCAAACAAGCTGTCCATATACTCCCCAACAAAATGGTGTAGCCGAGAGGAAAAATAGACATCTAATGGAGGTGGCAAGGTCTATGATGTTCCATACAAGTGTACCAAAAAGGTTTTGGGGAGATGCGGTTTTAACCGCATGCTATCTTATAAACCGAACCCCTACAAAAGTCCTACAAGATCTCTCCCCATTTGAGGTATTAAACAAAACTAAACCTCTTATTAACCACTTACGAGTTTTTGGTTGTGTATGTTTTGTATTAGTACCCGGGGAACAAAGAAACAAACTAGAGGCGAGAAGCACAAAGGCTATGTTCATTGGATATTCTACTACCCAAAAGGGGTATAAGTGTTATGATCCCTCTACACGGCGAGTTCTAATATCCAAAGATGTCAAGTTCATGAGAGACAAAGGGTTCTATGATGAGAAAAATTGGGAAAGTATAAAGGACTTGGCTAGTTCACCTTTGGACCGAGCTAACAACCTCAAGAAAATTTTGGAGACACTTGGGTTAGGAACCGTTGAACTACCAAGAAGGAACGCAACCATCCATCTAACACCAAGAAGCATCGGACTTGAGGAAGAAAGAGCCGGACTTGAGGAAGAAAGATCACAAGAAGGCAATACCGTTGATCATGAAGGGGGAAATGAAAATGGACAGTCCGAGGCTGACATAAATGCCATGGATGAGATGAAATTTCAAGAGGAAGAACATCAAGCTCATGATCAAGGAATTGCCGAGGTACAAGAAGTACAAGATGTAAATGAGGCCGAGGTACAAGAGGAGCCGAGGGTTGAAACACAAGAAGTGGTACAAGGATTGAGAAGAAGCGCAAGGCTAAGGAGGTAAAAAGAGTGTATTACAATTGTGAAGCGGTAGCTCATCCAATTCAAGCAACATGCTCTCTAGCCGTGTACCCTCATGAACATCAAGTCTTCATGGCCAACTTGGATGAGGAGTACATCCCGAAGACATATGAAGAAGCCAAAGAGCATAAAGTGTGGAGAGATGCCGAGGGGAATGAGCACAAAGCAAGACTCGTGGCAAGAGGATTCACACAAGTGTATGGAGAAGACTATGTAGATACATTTGCTCCCGTTGCAAAGCTCCATACTATTCGGATCATACTCTCCCTTGCCGTGAACCTTGAGTGGAATCTTTGGCAAATGGATGTCAAAAATGCATTTCTACAAGGGGAATTAGAAGATGAGGTCTACATGTATCCACCTCCGGGGCTAGAACACATAGTGAAACCAGGAAATGTTTTAAGACTTAGAAAGGCGATCTATGGTCTTAAACAATCCCCAAAGGCGTGGTACCACAAGCTTAGCACAACACTAAATGGACGTGGCTTTAGAAGATCCGAGGCCGATCATACTCTATTCACATTGCCAAGCTCAAAGGGAATCGTGGTGGTGCTTGTCTATGTTGATGATATAATCATCACGGGAAGTGACATAGAAGGCGTGGAAGCCACTAAGGTATATCTTAAAACTATGTTTGATATTAAGGATTTAGGAGAACTAAAGTACTTTCTAAGAATAGAAATATGTCATTCTAAGGAAGGACTATTTCTATCCCAAAGAAAGTACACCCTTGATATGTTGAATGAGCTAGGTACAATGGAAGGAAAAATAGCAAGAATTCCACTAGAAGATGGATACCAAGTGATGCGTAAGGGGGAGATAGATGATAAGCCGTTTGAAGACCCTAAACTCTATAGGAGAATGGTTGGGAAATTGATCTATCTCACCATAACAAGGCCGAACATTTGTTTTGCGGTGAACCAAGTGAGCCAATATATGCAAGATCCAACAACTTATCATTGGAAGATGGTTGAACGATTCCTAAGCTATTTAAGTGGAACAAAGGATCAAGGAGTATGGATGGGATGCAACAAGAACACGTTAACCAATGAGTTAGTATGGATTAGAAATGTTCTCACGGACTTGGGCATTGAGACATCATCTCCCATTACAATGCATTGTGATAACCACGCCGTCATCCATATTGCGTCCAATTCGGTGTTTCATGAGAGGACAAAGCACATTGAAGTGGATTGTCACAAGGTTAGACAAATGATTGAACAAGGAGTAATTCTACCGTGCTATACAAGAAGTGAAGATCAATTGGCCGACATTTTCACCAAGGCTACAAGCAAGAAAATTTGTGAGTCCATATTCCCTCGGCTTGGACTCACAAACATTCGGACATGATATGTCTAACATGGCAATGAATTGTACTCTTTTTCCTAAGTGTGGTTTTGTCCCATTGGGTTTTCCCACTTAGGTTTTAATGAGGCAAGGAGCCATGGGTCAAGCTTATCAATAGTAGTACACTATAGTTAAGCTTGAGGGGGAGTGTTAAGAATTAATTCTACATATATGAGATTAATCATATATGGATAGATTAGTTCTTAATAATCTCCTAAGGATTAAATAAAACACACACAACTATATTTGGTAGTCAAAGTGGCCGTTGGAAGGAAGGAAAGGAATATTGCTATTTTTGAGTAATTAGAATCACATGTGCAACTCAAGAAACCAAGCAACAAGGAGTTGTCCCTTTCTCCTCTATAACCGTGAAAGATGAGGACAAATTCATTAATTATGTTGTACTTGTAGTTTAAATTCAGCTCATGGTCTCTATATATAGAACCACTTATGTAATGCTTAAACTCATGGAATGAATTCAAGTTTATTCCTAATTCTTCTTTCTATGCTCTTAGTTCTACAAACATCTTATTCTCTTCTTAAACACTCAAATTCTAACACAATCAACCTTTCGGGAATACATACAATAACGGATGGAGCGATCACTCAAACTTCACGTATAGGAACACCAATGGTATTCTAAATGCACAACAATCATTTCGAAACTTTCAGCCATAGACGCAGCCCCAAACTCTGAACTGTCATATGTGCCTCAGCCACAACGAAACCAATCTGAAGCAGCCCCCGACTTTTCCGCCATGTTCGCCTGCCTGCTTGAAGTATATGAGAGTCAAAACAACTTGTTGATGGGAGTGAAAGCAGAACAAGAAAGCGCCAATGAGTAGATGGATGTCTTCCTTAGACAATTGGACACGCAAGCTGCAGAACTTGCACAAGAGGCATCACGACCACAAGAGGTTCTATTGGGAAGTTCAGAAACAAATCCTCGTGAGCATGTCGACAAAATTTGCCTAAGGGATTGTAAGATGGTGGATCAGCCTACTCTAATGTCTGAAAGGGGTGAAGCATCTATCACAGTAGCGGAAACGGCTGTCAACGAGCTTAAGGAGAAGTTAGAGGAGGAAGAGGAGCCAAAGTACGTAAAACTAGATCCGAGGCCACCTCCATTGCCATTCCCACAACGTCAACGCATGAAGACGGTAGATCAACAAAATCCCTCGATATTTGAAAAAAGAGGAGAATCTAACATAGAAGCGGATAAGGCTATGGACATTGATAAGCATGAGACGAAACCCGAGATGGACGTAGAGTTCAGCTTAATGGACACACTTGAGCAACCGTGCGTTATTGATTTTGTGTTCCCCGACGGCATCTTTGAGAATTTAGCCGAGGAAAATTGTGAGGAATTTCAAAATACGGATTCCCTAGATATGAATTTCATAGCAGCTGGAGAAGGATTATACAAGGCACCAAACGAGCTGCTTGACAACAAAAAGGAGAACGAATCCCCCGATCGGGACTTCCGCACAACCCGAGCTAAATGCGGTGCAAACCAGTACATAAACGACCCCGAGATGTCGAGAAGCTACACCAAACGTCCAGCACACAATTGGAGCATTGACAAGGCACCCAAGGTGAAGATGAAACCTTCACCACAAAGGCTCACGCACCAAAAATTTCTGGAGACGCTGAAGGAAACAAGCGATGAACGCCTAACCGGTTTCATGGAGTACACAACCGGACTTATGGACAGCTCGACTAGAATTTTTGGACAGCACGATCTAGCCCCCAACTTAGAGAACATAATGACCAATCTTAGGGAAGACATGACTGATCGTGCAAGGAACTCAACTGATCCGTGTGCTACGCCCTATCGAGAACACTATGCACGCGAGACGCTTAGGATTTAGATGTTGAGTTATTCGTTTTATTTTTTTAGGATTAGACGGACGGATATCTAGTACGAAAAATTTCGAACTTTAGTCACCTTATGCAACTTTGTCGAATCGGTTTGTATTTTGGACTTGAACCTTTCGTTGTGAACACTTGTCGGATATACTTAGTAAGATAGTGAACTCAAGTCTCGAACTACTTACGTTTCACAGTAAATCAAGTCAACAAGTGTCACATATACC
>CM071860.1:33833759-33848360 GCA_036759665.1 Gynandropsis gynandra
TAACTTTTTCAGCCCTACATTGACATGAGTGCATCAATATTGATGGTTCGGGTCTAAGTGGTGGGTCGAGGCCGTTTTTCTACGTCTTAAGGGTTAGAGTCGATGCGTATTCACACTTGTTAATCAAAAAGAAAAAAAACAAAACCAAAAAGAAAAAAATCAGCAAAAAACGCAACCTCTTCACTCCGCTAAGGTTACGAGACCGTATGAGTGTGTCAATTGGCAACCTGGGTCTAAGTAGAAGGCTGTCCTCTTCAACTCCGATGTCCTAGAAACCGAGTGCGAATCTTCAGAAAAAAATGTGTGGAAATCGGAAAAAAATAGAAGAAGAAAAAGAGAACCGAAAAAGAAGAAAAATAGTTGTCTTAAGAATGGTATCGAACTGTTTGCGCATTAGAATAGGTATGGACATTGCTTGGATGTTGTCTAGGGGTTAGTGAAATGAACTCAGGACATGTGTAGGATTGCACGGTTAGTGGCTTTCGGTAAGTATTTTCATTTATTTTCATAGTTAGTTTCATCATTCATTTGATTTTATCAAACATTAAGCATCATTATCATCCTGTTTTCAGTCATTTTGGAGCTAAAGGACGTGCCAAGACAAAGTGCAAACATCGACGATCATCACGGGACAAACGGGACGAGATCGGCATGGAAAAGCCACTACCCGCGCGGGTACTTCCATAGCCCGAGCGGGCAAAAGTTATGGCGATTTTGTCCAGCAAATTGTGCACGAGTCGGGCAAGAAAAACCACGCTCGGGGCCTCAGCCCGAGCGGGCAGCAAGCCATGCCCGAGCGGGCAGCAAGCCAGCCCGAGCAGGCACCACCTCAGCCCGAGCGGGCTGCCCTTTTTCATCGCGTTCTTGCGCGATCGTCTGCGCCGTACCCGAGCGGGTCACTTGCCTTGCCCGAGCGGGTCGTGTCCGTCACCTGCAACTCCAAATAAGTTAATTTCACTTAAATTAAGTGGGATTTCGTGGGGAACTTATACAATAAGGAAAATACCTTTAGAGAAGAGTAATAAGTCATATTTCGCGGGAGAAAGTAATGGAAACGTGGCCAACTTAATCAAGATTTGGAAAACTCAAGAAAAGGCAACAAAGTGAGGTGGATGCTGAAAGGAACTAAAAGGGGGAGCTTGAGGGACGAAATTAGACAGAAAATTAGAGAGGAGAGCACACGTAGAGGAGGAGAAAGAGAGCAAAATGCACACACAAGGGAAAACGACGGAGCGAGGAAGCCGAAGCGTGGAGGAGCTATTGAAGACGTCGGTGTTGAATAGGGAGGGATCTCATTCTTTATCCATGTTGAACATAGTTATCTTTTGTGTTTCTTTTGCTGAGATCATGTCCGAGTACGTCCATAGCCATGGGTTAGAGAACTTTGCCGATATGTAATGAAGTACTGTTCTTAATGCTTGGTTATGATATTTGTTCGTTTTGGATTGATTGGTTGTTCGTAATGCTTTTGTTCTTGTTGGCCACTTGAATGAATGTTTATAAAAATCTAATTGCATTGGGAGATGAATTGGATGTTGGAACGTAGCCATGATATGAAGTCTCAATTGATTTGGAACCTTGGCCGATCGGTTGATTGAACTCAGGAATTAGGATAGCGATCTTAATGCGTCTAGTAGGTTAGATACACAATTGGGAGATTGGTATACGCATGCTAGATAGTGGGTTTAGGCATCGGGAGAGTCATTCCCTAGAAAAGAGCTTGAATTTCCAGAATACGTAACGATATCTGTAACCATGATCTTGTTAGTACTTCGTTGCATCATCGTGCATCTTTCGAAACCTGTGGTGTTTAGTCATTGAGTTTATGCCGTTAATTAGTTTAGTTTAGTTTCATTCGCATTCCCATCACTTATTGATTTTACATGTCTTATTCATTAGTTTACTAGCTTTAGAGTTGCATCAATTCCTTGTGTTCGACCCTGGTACTATACGATCCGTATTCTTGCGGAAGCATTAATCTAGGTAAATTATTACTTGAGATTAACCACGTATTAAACGTTTCCTTCTCTACGTTTCAGGTCCTTATACCTCCATGCCCGACCGTGCGAGATGGTGAGCCCGATCGGCATATCCCTTGAAGAGTGCCCAGCCGTGCACCTTAGGAGCCGGCGATCGTGCATGATGTTCGGGGATGTTTTTGCTTCAAGTGCCCAGTCGTGCAGGAGTTAGTGCATCGTCGTGTACTAGGTTGCTGATTGAGTAGCTCGGTCGTGCAGGAAGGCGTGCTTGGTCGTGCAGGGGTTGTGGATGATGAGTCTGATCGTGCAATTGATGGAGTTCCGTCGGGCATGTTTGTCCAATTCTGAGCACGGTCGTGCTGGAGTTAGTGCACGGTCGGGCATTGGTGTTTCGCATTGAGCACTGTCGGGCATTGGCTGATGCATGGTCGGGCATGTTTTTGTTTGCTCAGCCCGGTCGTGCTATGCATCGTGTTCATCGTGCACTTTGTTGACTTGCCCCGTTTCTCGTCGCGTTTGCTCCGTTACAATCCTTGATGATAGCCCTTTGTCCCGTGTACGTTCCTTAGCTTCGAAATGAGCCAAATTTGCATTAAAACATGTAAGAACACGAAAACACGAAAGCAAGTAAAACGGATACAAAATCATACGTAAACATCGCAAGTATATCGTAAACATCTCTAAAATCATGCGAGAAATACGTATTAAAACAAGACGATCACTTGCTGATATACAAATAGGGATGTATCTGAAATACTGCAATGGAAGCCAAACTCCAGCAAAAAGGAACTGAATTTATCAAACCAAGTTCGAGGAGCTTGTTTTAATCCATACAGAGATTTGTGTATGATTAATATCTTCAAAACCAGGTGGTTATTGCATATAAACATATTTTGTTAATTCTCCATGTAAAAAAGCATTTTTAACATCTAATTGAGTGATTGACCATGTGTTTACTACTGCAATAGACAACACGGTTCTGATAGTTGCAGTCTTGACTACTAGACTAAAAATTTTCAAAAAATCAATACCTTCTTCTTGATGGTAGCCTTTAGCCACTAATCTTGCCTTTAACATATTTAAAGAGCCATCAACATTACGCTTAGTCTTAAAAGTCCATTTATATCCTAAAATATTCATGTCTATAGATTGTGGAACTAAAGACAGAGTATTGTTGATTTTTAAGGCATCCATTTTTGTCATCATTGCTTGATACCATCCTTTAAGCTTTAAAGCAGATCTAATAGACTTTGGTTCCTGCGGAAGATATAAGGTAGTAAAAATATATATATGGGATTTGGTTTAGTAATTCCTGACTTGCTTATGGTGATCATGGGATGTTGGTTTCTAGAACTAGGTACTAATGTAGAATCTGAATTTGTGAGATCAGAAGATATTATTTCATCACAAGGGGAAGATGATGGATTCAAACCTTTTATTAGTTGAGGAAAGTTGTAGATAAAGTATCTAAAACTTTTGGATTTGGAGATAATGAGGAATCTGTTGTTATAATCCTATCAGAAGTTGATTCTAAAATTGAAGAAGGATTTTGGTACCTTGGAAATGCAGAAGGAACCTTTGATGATTCAGAAGGAACCTTCGATGATTCTGATTGATTTTTGAAACCCAGTTGCCATGCTTTTAATATTGAAGTGTCTGCTTGAGGAACTAAATACAAGTAGCGGTCCTGAAAAGGAAAATATTGCTCATCAAATAGTGCATGTCTAGTGATAAACACCTTACCTGTTAAAGGATAAAGACACTGATATCCTTTGTATTTTTCACTAAATCCCAAGAACATACATTTTAAAGATCTTGGTTAAAACTTATGTTGTGAATAAGGTCGAAGACAGGAATAGCAACAACAACCAAAAACTCTAAGAGAAGAGTAATAAACTGGTCTTATAAACAAGGTTGTGTATGGAGTTTCCTTTGATCATGATGAAGATGGTAAAAGGTTGCTGATATAGTTAGCTGTGTAAAATGCTTCAACCTAGTATTTGAGAGGTATTTTAGCTTGAAACATCATTCCTAGGCAAAATTCATTAAGATGACGATGCTTCCTTTTGGTCATTCAATTTTGTTCATGAGTATGAGGACATGATACAAGATGTTTAATACCATGTTGAAGTAGATGATTCTAAAACAAGGTGCTACTGAACTCACCTCCTCCATCATTTTGAAACAATTTAATTTTGCAAGATAACTGATTCTTCACCATATTTTAAAAGATACAAAAACATTGTAAAAATCTTATTTATATGTCAAAGGATAAAACCAAGTAAATCTAGACAAGTTATAAAGAAATATGACATAAAATCTGAAACCTTGTACTGAACATGTAGATGCAGGACCCCATAAATCACAATGAATTCTTTCTAATGTTTTTTTAGCATGAAAATCCGAACTAGAAATCGGTAATCGACTACTTTTAGCAAGTTGATAGAATTCACATAGAATTGTAGAAGGTTTACTGATTTTAATGAAATTCTTTTTACCGAGTTCTTGCATAATATTGCAGTTAGAATGACCTAAACGATGATGTCAAATATCATGAGTTGTTTAACATTGGCTGGTAGAATAGAAGACCTTGAAATCAGAAGTATGTAACATGTAGATTCCTTCATGCTTGTTTCGTTTGGCTAAAATTTGTTGTGATCTTGAATCCATAATATAAACTCCATTAGCATCAAATATACTTAACAACGATAATCTTGTGTAAGCTTTGAAACTGATAATAAAGACTTAGTAATAGAAGGAACTACTAAAACATGATTAATTGGTAAAGTACCTTCTGAAGTTGAAACTGCAGTAGATCCAACATGTGAAATTGGAAGAAACGATCCATCACCAATCATCACACTTTCTAATCCAGCATATGGAGTTGAATTTTGAAGATGATGAGTAGAAATGGTAACATGAACAGATGCTCCAGAATATGGAAACCAATCAGTTTGTGAATGTTGATTCAACTGAAGAGCAGTTAAAGGTTGTGGTATATCATTACTTTGAAAGGCATTATCAAAATTATGCCAACAACGGAATGCATCATGTCCTTTTTTTTACCACAAATCTGACATAATAATCTTGTAGATAAATATTTTGGATTATTGTTATTAGGAATATTATTATTGGAGTTACGTGAATTCTGAAAATGAGGTGAATACACCTGTTGTGAGAAACCTCTTCCTTCTATTTCCTCTAAATGTAGGCAAATGCCTTTTTCCATAACCTTGATTATGTGAGGTGGAACCAGAGTATGTATGCAGGACATGAAAGACTAAATGATGAGAGACGTCAATATATTATGTTGAAGAACTACCAAGAATCAGGTTGTTCAGCTGAGATACTACATCCTCATAAGTTGGAATTGGAGGTTTGTGCATTGATGTTTGAATCAAAATTGCAAAGGCTTCATATTCCTTGCCTAACCCATGCAGTAATTGAAAAAAATTCATAGGTTCTTGAATTGGTTTCCGAATTTACTCCAGTTTATCACATATTGCTTTGAATTGCCGTAAATATTCTGCTAATGTTTTACCTTCCTTGGTTAAAAGTTGAAGAGAAGCCATCAAATCAAATTCTCTTGCAAATGATCTTCGAATATAATGATTCCTAAGACAAGTCCATCCTTCCATTTTTGAGTTTTTACCAACAATATGACTGCAAACCTCTTTTGATAATGTGCCAATAATCCAAGACATGATATGTTGATCCGTTTGTAACCAGGAATCATGAACTGGATTCTAGATTTCTGTTGTAACACCATCTTTGATTTCTTGAATTACTTGAGGTTGTTTTTAAGTTAAACCATCAATAAAACCAAGAAGTTTTTAACTCCAGAGAAGTGACTCAATCTGAGCTTTCTAGAAAAAAGAAATTGAATGTGTAAGTTTTATAGTAACAAAATTTGAAATGTTGATGTGAATTGAAAACGAAAATTGAATCTGATTTGTTGCCATGATTTGATTTGCAGCCATGATTATGATCAATAGTAAGAAATACTCAAGATATTCACAGCTCTGATTCCATGAGAATGTTTGAAATTAAACGAACAGAGAAGTAAAGAGTTTGAAGAATTGTATTTCGTATGTTTTCATATTTATTCACCAAATATTACGTGGAGTATTTATAATAACAATGTATAACTGCTTAATCAACTAACAAACTTAAGGCTGAGAATTTATTGTTAGCTATACCGGATTCTCTTGCTGATCCGGTAGAGAGAGAATAATGAGAAGGTTGAAGATGACGATGACTTTCTTGGGAACCTTCTGATTGAGAGTGAGTGTTGCTACCCTTGAAACCTTCTGTTCGAGACTCGGTCTTTGCTTGTTGAATACGATGACTTGCTTGGAAACCTTCTAATTGAGAGTGAGTGTTGCTCCCCTTGTAACCTTCTATTTGAGACTCGGTCTTTTCTTGTTGAAGAATTTGTAGGTGGCTTAGAGTGTTTAGACTGATAAAGGACACCTCTAATTAAAGATAAAAAAATTTATCGGAAAAAGAAAATTTGAAGAATTACCTCAGATGATGATACTTTCCAGAACTAAAAGTAGAAAATCAAAATTAAAAAGACACAAGACAGCCACACTAACTTCTGCCATTACAAATGAGTTATTTTGAATGTAAAGAATGAATGAGCAAGCACAAAGATTAAACAAGAGCACAAGGATTAAACAAGATTTGAACAAGTAAAAAACTTAAACAACCTTGATCTATTTTTAGCAAGTCAAATAACAACGTCCAAGAGAATAGGTCATCATTCAAATCATGAAACAAACAATAAGATAGGTCTACTAGAATGGTTATAAAAGGAGGAGAATGCAACAGCATTGTGCACAACTCACAAGAAAGAGCAAAAGAGCTATTGAGCAAAAATTTCATAGAGTTTAACCTACACAAGCATATCTAAATATAAACATTGTGTTGGGTCTGTGAGTGTGTAGACTCACTTATAAGGTTCATACACGTATGGTGTAATGAACTGTGAGTTTTTACAGGTTAGGTATAGTTTGGAAATAACTCAGGGTAGTAAGGTGTATTTCAGACGTATTCAAGTGTATTTGGGTGATAAGTACTTGTATTTGAACTACTGAAATGTAAACAAAATAGTTTACTTAGTGCGGTGGTGGAAGATCATCACGGTTAATCTTGGTGTTCAATTGAGATCCTTATAAAATTTTAATTGGTATCAGAGTAGGCCGTGAATAAAAGGTATGGACTCTCACTGAGAACTTGTTTTGATTTCAAAACCCCTCTAATTAGATTCTACAAATTATGCCAACTGAAAAGTCAAGTTGAAGGCAATAATTAGAGGCATATATGAATATGCCTAGATGGCGATAAAATCAGGACGGAATCCCCCAATACACCTGGACGGAAAAAGAAATCCAATTCCTAAACCAAAATCGCTGTGGATGGTGATAGAGAAACGTCTTTCAACCTACAACGCAAACATGTTATCTATTATGTTCACATTAGTTGACATGAATCAATTCAAACAGATTCAATCATGTGAATAAGCGAAAGAGACTTGGGACAAACTTCAAATTAAACACAAAGGAACAACTAGCGTGAGAAGAACTCATCCAGGCATTCTTGCCTCACAATTGGAAAACATGAGGATGGATAAAGTGAGAAGATCACTGATTTTAGTGCAAGGTTGAATGCACTAGCCAATGAGGCACATAAATTGGGAAAGACATACAAAGAGAATAAGTTAGTAAAAAAAATCATTCGCTATCTACCAAAGAAGTTTGAAACCAAGAAAGTTGCAATGGACATTGCGATGAACACCACCACTACCAGCTTTGCAAAAGTTGTTAAAATTCTTTCTGCCATGAGATGAGTTTTGAACATGATAATGGATTGAAAAATAAAGGAATTACTTTCATGTAGCGGATGAAGTAAGTCAGCTCAGTGCCTTAGAAGAAAGCATGACATATATGATGAAGGAATTCGAAAATTCATAAAGAACGAGAATGGAGAAAATTCAAAATTTTGACCAAGTTCAAAAGAGGGGAAATTTTCCTCTCAATGCCATGAATGTAAAGGTTTCACTCACTTGAAAACCTAATTTCTTAACACCTTAAAGATGGAAGCAATGCTGAAACACTTAAAAGGAAATTCAATGCTTTGAATACAAAGTATGGACACACAAAAATTGAATGTTGAGAAATCAAGAAGAAGAATAAAGACAAATCCTTTTTATCTTGGAGTGAATCCAATATCGAAGAGGAAGATGCAAAAGACATGACAAAAATCGGTATCTGAAAGTGATAGCGACGATAATCTTACTGTTGAGTCGATATATATATATATTGGATGAAGATAAGCAAGCAGAATATTGAGCTCGTCATAGAAAATATATAGCTTGAAGAGCGACACAAACAAAATGAAGTGTAGTTAAATCAACAAAATGAAGAAGTGTTGTTAATCAAACATCAACTGGAGGAAATTCTGAAGCAACTGTGAATGCGTAACAATGGTAATGAAAATTTCGAACAGCTTTTGACCATTTGGAAAATAGATAAACATCACTATGGACTTCTGATGTGGTTAATCTCAAGTAATAATATACCTAGACTAACGCTTCTGCAAGAATACGGATCGTATAGTACCAGGGTCGAACACAAGGAATTGATGCAACTCTAAAGTTATTAAACTAATGGATAAGACGTGTGAAATCGATAGGTGATGCGAATGCGAATGCGACTAAACTAGACTACTTAACAGAATAACTCAATGACTAAACACCATAGGTTTCGAGAGATGCACGACGATGCAACGAAGTTCTAACAAGATCATAGTCTTAGATATTATCACGAGTTCAGGGAATTCAAGCTCTAATATAGGAACTGACTGGCGTAGACTTGTCCACTACCTAGCATGCATACTACCAATCTTCCAATTACGTAATCTCACCCACTAGACGCATTAAGACAAATATCATAATCCCTAGATTCACTCGATCGATCGAGCGTAGATTCTAAACCGATTAAATCCTAAATCATGGCTATGTTCCAAAATCTAATCCCCTAGCATAGATTCATTAGACTTCTATAATCCTTCATTCGAGTGGCGTACAAGAACGAAAGCGCTAAAGGCAACCAATCAATCTGAAAACGATCAAATACCAAATTAATTCATTCAAGTGGCGTTCAAGAACAAAAGCATTAAGAACCACCAAGCATTAAGAACAAGACTTCATTACAAATCAGCAAAACTCTCTAACCCATGGCTGTAGATCTACTCAGACATGAATTTAGCAAAAGAAACGCAAAAGATAACTATAGTCGACATGGATAGAGAATGAGATCCCTCCCTTTTCTATTACTGATATCTTCAATAGCTCCCCACGCTCCGGCTACTTCGTTCCGTCCTTATCTCTCTTTCTCTATGTCTCTGTGTGTCTCCTCTGCTATCTGGTTCGTCTCCTTTTGCTCGAGCGTGTAGCCTTCAATTGTTGTTTCCACTCCTTTCGCTCGATGCTTGAGTGTTCGATTTGGATCCGTGGCCTTGCTAATGTTGTATCTTGTCATTCAATCACGTTTTCGGGTTGGAATTGCCGTAATCACTCGTGTTTTGCTTCATGTCTTCGTTTCCTATACAAAACACGAAATGGTAGATGAAGTTCAAGAACAAAACGATCAAATACCAAATTAATTCATTCAAGTGCCGTTCAAGAACAAAAGCATTAACAACCACCAAGCATTAAGAACAAGACTTCATTACAAATCGGCAAAACTCTCTAACCCATGGCTGTAGATCTACTCAGACATGAACTTAGCAAAAGAAACGCAAAAGATAACTATAGTCGACATGGATAGAGAATGAGATCCCTCCCTTTTCTATTACCGATATCTTCAATAGCTCCCCACGCTCCGGCTACTTCGTTCCGTCCTTCTCTCTCTTTCTCTATGTCTCTGTGTGTCTCCTCTGCTGTCTGGTTCGTCCCCTTTCGCTCGAGCGTGTAGCCTTCAATTGTTGTTTCCACTCCTTTCGCTCGATGCTTGAGTGTTTGATTTGGATCCGTGGCCTTGTTAATGTTGTATCTTGTCATTCAATCACGTTTTCGAGTTGGAATTGCCGTAACCACTCGTGTTTTGCTTCATGTCTTCGTTTCCTATACAAAACACGAAATGGTAGATGAAGTCCTCGAATAAACTCGATAAATCGGTAAAATCTAAGAAATCTAATAAAAACTAAACCTAATAATCATGTAAATACTACGACGAATTACATGTTATCAAACTCCCCCAGACTTAACCTTTGCTCGTCCTCGAGCAAATTTACAGTCGAGTACAAGAAGAGCTACACAACAATGGACACTAGCACAAATACCTCGAGGGATTAGCCATCATGCAAAACAACGCGTCAAATGAACGCAAGCCTAAGCGTACCTAATTCAGACTTCTTTCAACCGAAAGTCACGCGCCATGCAATCCTACCAATGACCTAAGTCTATTTCATACCCCTAGACAACGTCCAAGCGATCTCCATAGCAATTCTCCTAAGCTTGAGATAGCATTAAACTCGTATTCTCGTTCTTATTCTCTTTTCTTTTCTTTTTTAATAGATCCACGCTTGGTTTCTAGGACGTCGAAGTCGAAGAGGGATGGCTTTCTACTTAGACCCAGGCTGCCTATGGCACACTCATAAGGTCTTGTAACCTTAGCGGAGTGAAGAGATGTGTCATTGAAGAACATTTTTCTCTATTTTTTTTCGAAGAATAGGCATCACTCTAACCCTTAGGACGTAGAATAGCGCCTCAACCCACCACTTAGACCCGAACCATCGATCTCGATGTACTCATGTCAACATAAACCTAAAGTAGTCAAAAACTTATCCAAGGTGACAGCGGAGTATAAGCATGTGGAATATAATGATCAATGAACGATAAATATATCAAACAAAGCAAAGATCGATCGGTATACACGGAGTATGGAAACTTGGTATTGAAACCTAGGAGATGAATGAAACTATAGATCATGGTTTCAAGCACAACTTCTCGACTAATTGGTATCCAAAATACTTCTAAGCAAACCTAGAATATTGTTCAGGATTCGAAAAAGTCACACAATAATGACTAAAGCTCGAAAATTTCATGCTAGGTATCCATCCGTTTAATCCTAAAAATAACAAAAAAAAAATCAACATCTAATCCTAATCACATGAATGATACTCGACGAGTACTCCCCCGGACTTGAATGAAATATCGTCCCAGTGTTCAAGACCTAAGAGAATCTCGTATACCAAACTACGGGAAAATAAGGGTTGGAACGTGTGCACCTTGTGTAACTTGCAATCCCGAGTTGGTGATGCGGCTGGACGTTGTTTGTGTTTCCTCCTCAAGGATGATATCAACGTTGAAAAACCTGTGAAAAGAAATCAAACAATCCAAAAGAAGGAATACTAACCTACCGAGTACATCAATGTGAAAAGAAAAAGAATAGGTCCGAAAATAAAATAAAAAGAAAATGCAAAAGTCGGGTTGCCTCCCGAGAAGCGATTGTTTAAGGTCGCCAGCTTGACCAAAACACTCTACTCATGTGTTGGCTCCGAAATAGCGAAGAAAGTCCGATTGTCTTCCATGTTGTCCGCGTAGTAGAGTTTCAAACGTTTGGCGTTCACTTTGAATGTGCTGTCATTTCCCATCAGCTTGATAACGCCATGGGGTGAGACGCTTTTGATTGTGAGCGGCCTGGACCAGCGTGACTTGAGTTTTCCTGGAAAAAGTTTCAAACGTGAATTGAAAACAAGTACCCGGTCACTTACCTCGAATGTCTGCTGGACTATGTGTCTATCATGCCACCTCTTCGTGCGCTCCTTGTAGATTTTTGCGTTCTCGTACGAATGGAGGCGCATCTCCTCTAGATGATGGAGCTGTAGCATCCGTTTCTCAGCAGCTGACTTGTCATCATAATTACGTGCTTTGATCGCCCAATATGCTCGATGTTCTAGCTCGACCGGTAGATGGCATGCCTTACCGTACACTAGCTGAAACAGAGTCATTCCGATTGGCCACGTTTGAACATCTTGGTTACTGGTTTGGAGTCATTTGTTGGACTTGCCAAAGCCTCTACCCACTTCGTTACGTACTCCACCGCGACTAGTATATAGAGGTTTCCGCACGAGGATGGGAAGGGGCCCATGAAGTCTATTCCCCATACATCAAATGACTCGACTTCTAGAATATATTTTTGTGGCATTTCATTGCGTCTAGAAATATTACCCCTCCTTTGGCAATTGTCGCATGATGTGATGTAGTTGTGGGCGTCCTTGAAGAGTGTAGGCCAATAGAAGCCCGCTTGTAACACCTTTGCAGCGGTCTTGGATGCAGCAAAGTGTCCTCCATAGCTTGAGGAGTGGCAACGTGACAGTATGTGTGGAGCTTCTTCTTCGGGGATGCAACGCCTAAAGATTCCGTCTATGTCTCTTTTTTAAAGATATGGCTCATCCCAATAGTACGCCTTGAAGTCATGGAGAAACTTCTTTCTCGCATTGTAATTCAGCCCCTTCGGTAATACTCGACAAGCTAAGTAGTCCACAAAGTCAGCATACCGTGGAATGGAAGTGCAAGTCAAGGACATTACCGCATCATCTCAGAGGTAGTCATCGATAGGAGTGCACTCAGGGATTTCAAGACGTGAAAGATGATCAGCTACCCCATTCTCGGTTCCTTTCCTATCCCATATCTCAAGATCAAACCCTTGCAGCAATAGGATCCATCTAATGAGCTTCGGCTTTGCGTCTTTCTTGGTGAGTAGGTAACGTAAGGCAGTATGATCCGTGTAAACTATTACCTTGGAGCCCACTAGGTAGAGCGAAACTTCTCAAACGCAAAGACGATTGCAAGTAACTCCTTCTCGGTTGTGCAGTAGTTGCATTGGGCATTGTCTAATGTTCGACTAGCATCATAAATGGCGTGCAACATCCAATCTTTTTGCTGACCCAACACTGCTTCAACCGCATAATCGCTCGCATCACACATGAGCTCAATCGAAAGCTCCCAATTCGGCGGTTGTATGATGGATGGAGAAACCAACGCCTTCTTCAACTTTTCAAATGCATCTCGACATTCTGTTGTAAAATCAAATGGTACGTCTTTGCATAATAGATCAGTGAGGGGTTTAGATACATTCGAAAAATCTTTGATGAACCATCTATAGAACCCCGCACGACCTAGAAAACTACGGATGGCCTTAACATTCCTAGGAGGTGGCAGTTTCTCAATGACTTCTATTTTTGCCTTATCTACCTCAATTCCCCTTGCTGATATCTTATGCCCCAACACGATGCCTTCACAAACCATAAAATGACATTTCTCCCAATTCAACACAAGATTCGCTTCTACGCACCTGTCTAACACTTTACACAACATGGTTAGACAAACATCAAAGAAAGGTCCATGAACCGAGAAATCGTCCATGAAAACTTCCATAATTTCACCATTTACATCGGAGAAGATAGAAGTCATGCACCGCTGAAAAGTAGCAGGTGCATTACACAAACCAAAGGGCATCCGACGATAGGCAAATGTACCGAAGGGGCATGTGAATGTCGTCTTTTCTTGAACGTTTGGATGGATTGGTATTTGAAAGAAACCTGAATAACCATCAAGAAAACAAAAATAGGAGTGAAGAGCTAAATGTTCAAGCATTTGATCAATGAAAGGTAAAGGGAAGTGATCTTTCCGCGTGTTGGCGTTGAGCTTGCGATAGTCGATGCACATGTGCATCCCGTGACCGTTCTTGTCGGAATCAGTTCGTTGTTCGCGTTTGATGCCTCCTTTCTTCGAAACTATATGTACAGGACTCACCCACGCACTATCCGATATAGGATATATAATTCCTGCGTCTAAAAAATTAAGAACCTCTTTCTTAACTACTTCCATCATGTCCGGGTTTAATCTACGTTATGTTCAATCGAGGTCTTAGCGTCATCTTCTAAGTGATTCCTATGCATGCAAAGGGCTGGACTAAGTCCCCTAATATCCTCTAATGTATAACCTATGGCATCCCTATACTTCCTAAGAGCTTCTAGCAATCGTGTTTTTTGGGATTCGTCTAGGTCATCATTCACTATCACCGGATAAGTAGATTCCAGTCCAAGAAATTCGTACCTCAACCCTTGTGGTAAGGGCTTCAACTCCACTTTTGGGGCTTTGTCAACACTCCATTCAGGTTTTGGACGCTTGATTTGGCTATTAGGCATATCGGAAGTAGTTGAACTTTCAACGTAAGCCGCTTGAGGCGCGCTGGAATCTGTCTGGTATGCGCGGAGGTTTGTGCACTGGTTTACGCGTTTTTTGACTTGAATCCCTCCCCATTTGATCTGTGCTTATGTGTTTATGAGTTGAGAAGTCTCCTTGATAAGGATTTTCCGAAATTTCATCTTTAACTGGGGTTACGACCTGCTGTGCTCGGGATCTCTTTCAGCTTTCTTTCGTCCAGCAGCTTTGTGTAATGTTTCACTTTGTTAGGGTCCTTATAAAGTCCCTCTCCAGCTGCTAAAAGAGTCATCTCAAGAGAATCCATGTTCCCAAACTCTTTGATAACTTCCTCGGCTAGTCTCTCCAAGATGTCTATGTAGAATACCGAGTCTACCATACAAGGCT
>CM071860.1:33848688-33860912 GCA_036759665.1 Gynandropsis gynandra
GTCAACCGGGACGAAGAATTTCCCCACTTGCAAAGGCACGTCTTCCAGCGTACCCTCAGGTATTCTAACGCTTCGATCAGCCATGGTTAGCGCCATTCGTGTAGGTCGAAGATCCATCCTACCCTTAAGATCCAATATTTCGTATAATGATAATGGTAGCACGCTTACGCTTGCTACGACATCGATTAGTGTAAGGTTAATTTCATAATCTCCTATTTTACAAGGGATCACGAATATACCTGGATCGGGCATCTTCTTGGGTAGGTTTGGCTGTAGCATCGAGTTAGTCACCATGGTGGTTTCCGTCTCCACATCTCGCTTGT
The DNA here is from genome assembly GCA_036759665.1 of Gynandropsis gynandra. Taxonomy (NCBI): domain Eukaryota; kingdom Viridiplantae; phylum Streptophyta; class Magnoliopsida; order Brassicales; family Cleomaceae; genus Gynandropsis; species Gynandropsis gynandra. The sequence continues at coordinate 33,849,012 of CM071860.1, forward strand.
TCGTAAGTACGTCTTTGAAGAACTTGGCGTATGAAGGCATCTTCTTCAACGCTTCGTGGAACGGAATAGTGATGTGCATCTTCTTCAACATCTCAGCAAACTTTGAAAATTGAGCATCATCGTTCTTTTTGCGTTGACGTTGAGTGAATGGCAAAGGAGGAGGCCTTGGTTCGGGTTTGACGTATTTAGGCTCCTCTTCCTCCTCTTTGTGCTCTTCGACATTGCTGCCCTCTCTCGCTACTGTCCTAGATGATTCTCCCTTTTCAAACGTTGAATGAGTGGGCGGATCCAATGTCTTACCACTCCTTAAGTGAATGGCGTTGATTTGCTCACGAGGATTTGCTTCCGGTCGCGCCGGTAAAACTCCTTGCGGTCGTGCTGCCCCTTGTGCAAGTTGTGCAACTTGCATCTCCAGTTGTCTAAGATGAGTTTGAAAAATCTCTAGCTGCTTCTTGGTGTTCTCTTGATTCCTCACCAAATTACTCTTGACTTTGTTGTATTTCCGACATCGAGTTAGCTTGATTTTCTTGGAATTGGAGGAGATGAGTGAAAATGGCGTTGAAATCGGGGGCTGCATCGGATTGGTTTGGTTGTGACTGCGATGCACGTGGCTGATGGTTGTAAGTTTGGGGATGTGTCCTTGGCAGAAAGTTTTGATTGTGTTGCATCATTCGCGGTTCGAAATTCCCCGATAAACGTTGTGCATTGAATGCACTGTCGGAATTCTTATACGAAAGGTTGGGGTGATTCTCCACTCAGGGTTATAAGTGTTACCCAGAGGCTGAATGTTGCTCACATAATTCACCTCCTTGTACCCTTGAATTCCTTGCTCTTCCAACTGCTCATAGCACTTCGATCGATTTGCTTCTGACATCATATTGTAGAGCCCAATGATTTGATCTTTCATTTCAGCTAGCTAGGCATACAAGGCATGCATATCGTTCACGTTAGCTACTCTTGCTGGAGTGTTGCGATTGTATTCTCCAGCGGTGTTGCTGCCTTCATCAGCCATACGATCGATTAGGTCTTCGATCTGTGGAAAAGTGAGGTTACTCAAAGAACCTCCAGCGGCGGCTATAATCAGAATCCTCGTGTTTTCCATGAGTCCTTGCAGAAAATTATGTATGAGATAACCCTAATCCATGCCGTGTTGTGGGCAATGGCGTTGATAGCCTTTGAATCGCTCCCATGCTTCGTATTGACTCTCAGTTGTCCCTTGAACGAACGTGTTGATTTGATTCTTGGCAAGCTGAGCTTTACTCTGAGGGAAGAATCGCATCATGAACTTTTCCTCTAGCTGTCCCCATGATCCTATAGAATTCGCCGGTTGGGAATACAACAGTCTTGCGCTTTTTCCTTCACTGAGAATGGGAAGGCAGCTAGCATGACATCCTCGTCCGAGATTCCGTCTCCGGTTCTGATTGTTCTGCAGAGCATCTTGAAATCAGTAAGATGCTGGTTCAGATCCTCGGCGGGTTTCCCTCTAAACGGTGCGTTACCGAACATCTGAATGAATGCCGGCTGTAATTCCACGCGAGCATCTCTCCTAGTAATGCATGACAAGAGTTGTGTATGCTTAGGGACCGTGTATGATCCATAAGTTATCACTAGTTTCACTTGTGGCACGTTTGGCACGTTCAAGTCTCGATGTTCTGCCATTAACTCTTCTTCACTCTTGTCTACACTCGGTGGTTCGATTACTATCTCGGTTTGGAAGTCTAAGTGCAGTTGAGTGTTATCGACCGGTTTGCTTGCACTAGCTCTCGTTTGTCTCCTTAACTTTCTGGGCATTTTATCGATATCTGGGTCGAAAACTAGATCCGCATTTCCGGTATTTCTCATGCACAAGTGAGCTACACGAGATAAAAAAACAAAACCCAAAAGTAGTGTGAGTTCCGAGAAGTAAACGAATTTGACTCAAAATAAAAAAAGCAAAAATACGAAAAAGAAACAAATATGACTTCGGAAAGGAATATGTCTTAATCTAAAAGTATCCTAACTCTAAAGCCGTAATCAATTCCCCCGCAACGACGTCAAAAACTTGATGTGGTTAATCTCAAGTAGTAATATACCTAGACTAACGCTTCCGCAAGAATACGGATCGTATAGTACCAGGCTCGAACACAAGGAATTGATGCAACTCTAAACTTATTAAACTAATGGATAAGACGTGAGAAATTGATAGGTGATGCGAATGCGAATGCGACTAAACTAGACTACATAACGGAATAACTCAATGACTAAACACCATAGGTTTCGAGAGATGCACGACGATGCAACGAATTTCTAACAAGATCATGGTCTTAGATATTATCACAAGTTCAGGGAATTCAAGCTCTAATATAGGAACTGACTGGCGTAGACTTGTCCACTACCTAGCGTGCGTACTACCAATCTCCCAATTGCATAATCTCACCCACTAGACGCATTAAGACCGCTATAATAATCCCTAGATTTAATCGATCGACCTGACGAAGATTCTAAACCGATTAAATCCTAAATCATGGCTTTGTTCCAAAGACCAATCCCCTGGCGTAGATTCGTTAGACTTCTATAATCATTCATCCCTGGCGTAGATTCGTTAGACTTCTAAATCATGGCTATGTTACAAGAACGAAAGCATTAAAAACAACCAATCAATCTGAAAACGATCAAATACCAAATTCATTCATTCAAGTGGCGTTCAAGAACAAAAGCATTAAGAACCACCAAACATTAAGAACAAGACTTCGTTACAAATCGGCAAAACTCTCTAACCCATGGCTGTAGATCTACTAAGACATGAACTCAGCAAAATAAACGCAAAAGATAACTATGGTCGACACGGATAGGGAATGAGATCCCTCCCTATTATATTATCGATGTCTTCAATAGCTCCCCCATGCTCCGAGCTGGTCCAATGCTTAGCCTGAGCGTGTAGCCTTCAATTGCTGTTTCCACTCCTTTCGCTCAATGCTTGAGTGTTCGATTTGGATCCGTGGCCTTGCTAATGTTGTATCTTGTCATTCAATCACGTTTTCGGGTTGGAATTTTACTTCATTAAACTCATACGACCCATGCGACCAATGCCATCCTGCGACCATGCGACCCATGCGGACATGCAACCTTTTGTTACCCTTGCGACCCTAAGACAAATGCAACGATTGGGAAATAGCTACTCATGGGACTAATGCGACCTTTTGTGACCCAAGTGACCTATCCGAGTAATGCGAACTTTTGTGACCCATACCACCCATGCGACCAATATGACCTTGTGACTCAAATGATCCTACTTACTTGGTGGTACTTCGACATCTATAACAATAAATTGTGGAGTTCGGTCAGCACCAACATCAGTAGCGACCTCTTTGATAGGACCTACTAGATTATCCTCGATAGGAACATCCTCAGCGGTGACCTCTTCCAGAGGATCCACTGGAGTATACTCCACAGGAACCTCCTTAGCGGCGACCTCTTCAACAGGATCCACTGGAGTATCCTCGGCAAGAACCTCCTCTGCGGTGACCTCTTCCACAGGATCCACTAGAGTATACTTGGTAGGAACCTCCTTAGCGGCGACCTCTTCGACAGGACCCACTGGAACATCCTCGGTAAGAACCTCCTCGTCGGCGACTTCTTTGACAGTACCCACTAGTGTATCCTCGGCAGGAACCTCCTCAGCCGCGACCTCATCTACAGGACCCACTGGAGTATCTTCGACAGGAACCTCCTTAGCGGCGACCTCTACGACAGAACCCACTGGAGCTTCTGCATAAAACTACTCCATTCATTAGAGTCATTGTTCGTTACATTGACGCGACCCTTGCGGCCCAGGGGACATATGCAACCCATGCGACCCATGCGACTCTTGCGACCCTGAGACTTATGCGACGCTGCGACTTATGCAACTCTTGTGACCCAAGCAACTCTTGCGACCCATGAGACCATTGTGACCCATGCCGACTCTCGCTAGAAATTTACTCAAATGACCTTTTTCTCCAAATATTAGTTACTTGGTGGAACTTCATCAGGAGTAACGGCTACAATAACCTCTGTGGAAATGTATTCAATTAAAGGAATTTTGGCGGCAGATGTGAGATTTTCAACTAATCTCGAAATGTTTGCCAAATTCTCTTCTGAGCCATCTCCAGAGTCATTTCCAGCCTCTGACTCGACTGGCTCTTTGCTTGGCTCTTTTCTTGACACTAGATATGGAAGTCGAAGGAATTCAAAATCATCATCTTTAAAAGTGCTGGAAGATTGGTTTTCGGTTCTCGCATCTTTCTCGACATACTTTGATTTTGCCTTTTCAGCACCTTTGAGATTTGCGTCTTTGATTTTGGATTAGGCAAATGAGACCCGACATCCCTTAGAAGGTCTCTTACGGCGTTGATGATTCTTTTTTCCAACTTCTTTATTTCCTTTATTAATTTCTGCTCCAGTGTCAAAAGAACTGCAGCTTCATCATCACTTTCTCCTTCAGCTTCATCATCACCTTCTTTTCAGCTTCACCTTCACCTTTTCTTTCTTCATCAGCTTCAGCAACACCTACCCATCCTTCTTCTTCGTCATCTTCAGATATGGGTGGAACATCTACAACCTCAATTATTTTTCCCCCACGTTCTTCTTCCTCTTATTCCCCTTTTGATGAGATCCTCGCTGAATCGACACTCTAGAACGAAGGTAGTGATGGGATAATCCTTGTGCAGCCAAGCTGGGAGACTCTTCTACACAAGGCATGTTGAATGATAGGTCGCACGAGAGTTGCGGAGGGCTCTCGATATATCGAAGATCGTCTTCATTGGATATGACGCACCAAGAAGCACAAACTTGTTTGCAGGATATTACACACCAACAATGGAGATTTCTCAAAGAGAAATTTTTGAAATTCAAATTAGAAGATTGATGGCTACAAGGGGGCCATAAGAAGAAAGGAAGCCATGCAAGAGTTTAATGTCGCAATAAATGTTCAGCATGCATGCAAGCCAGCAAGACTTGTGAATTAAATGGACAGAAGTTTTAAAATAAAAATAAACGTAACAGTAATGTATCGATATGATTGATGTATGAAGTCTCGGGTCAACAATTAGGAGGACAGAAGTGAGTTGTCGCCTCATTAAAAAACTGCCGCTGGAAAACCACGTGGAATAAAACCAACGGTCGGAAATGAGCACACACGAAACACTTTCCCTAATTGTTGTTCATTGCAAGATGAGCTTTGGCATGTAGTACGACTTGGACGTTGGAGCTTCCTTACAGACTCAAGCACTCGTCTTGAACCCGTACGGCTGCAAGTAGTCTGACGATAGCTTTCTTGAGCGTCCTAGCTTTAGCACGGCTCACGGGACCTGCTGGTATGGTTAAGGCATCCTCCTCTCTAGCTTTAGCACGCGTCACGGGACCGGCGACCTTTTCTCTCGCCTCAGCATGGGTCACGGGACCGGCGTCCTCTTCTCTCGCCTCAGCACGAGTCGCGGAACTGGCGTCCTCCTTTCTCGCCTCAGCATGGGTCGTAGGACCGACATCCTCTTCTCTAGCCTTAGCACGGGTCACGGGATCTTCTTGTAATTTTAAGGCTTCCTCTTCATTCTCGGGTTCCTCGACGTTGTCCATGCTCATATCATCCCCTCCCTCTTGAAAAAGATTTGTCCTCAAATCTGTTTCATTTGCAACAAAAGCCACCAAGTAAGTATAATTAAAACTGGAACTCACCTTATACTTACCTTGCAAGTCGAGTTGATAAACATTGTTGCTGATTCTCTTGGTCACTGTGAATGGTCCATCGATCCGGGGCATCAACTTTGATTTTCTCTTGTTCGAAAATCGCTGCTTTTGCAAATGAATCCACACTTGGTCGCCAGGCTCGAAAATCATTTGCCTCCGTCCCTTGTTTGTATGCTTCGCATAGAATTTTCTTTTCTCCTCTATGTTCTTCCTAGCCTTCTCGTGGATCTGCTGTACCATTTTAGCTTTCTTTTCTCCATCCAAACTAACTTGTTCACTCAAAGGTAACGACATTAGATCCAAAGGTGAGGTGGGGTTGAACCCGTAAATGATTTCAAACGGGGAATACTTGGAAGCAAAATGTACAACATGATTTTATGCAAATTCATCATGCGGTAAACATTCTTCCCACTTGAATCCAACGTTTTTCTTGATGACTTTGGTGAGAGGGGCTGCCAAAGTGCTAAATTCCTTTACGAGTCGACGATAGAACCCCGCAAGTCCATGGAAGCTTTGGATTTCCCCGACAGTTTTTTGGACTCGGCCATTCCCGTATGGCTTTCACCTTCTATTCGTCCACCTTGACTCCATCTGCACTTACAACAAAACCTAGAAACACAATTTTATCCCTATAAAAGGTACACTTCTTAAGATTAGCATAGAGCTCTTCTTTTCTAAGTACCTTTAGAACCGATTCTAAGTGACCAATGTGTTCTTCTAAGCTTTTACTATAAACCAAATATCATCAAAGTAGACCACTACAAATCGACCTATAAACTCTCTAAGAACGTGGTGCATGAGACGCATGAAAGTACTAGGTGCATTTGTCAACCTAAAAGGCATCACTAACCATTCATATAAACCGTGTTTAGTTTTAAATGCAGTTTTTCATTCGTCACCCTCTTTCATTCTAATTTGCTGATACCCTTTTTTAAGATCAATTTTGGAAAATATCCTAGACCCATGCAAGTCATCAAACATATCATCTAATCTAGGAATGGGGTGTCGATACTTCATCATGATATTGTTGATTGCGCGACAATCAACACACATATGCCAGCTGCCATCCTTGTTTGGCACGAGTAAAACACGGACGACGCACGGGCTCATGCTCTCTCGAATATGTCTCTTTGCCATGGGTTCTTCTTAACCCTCTTCTTGCACATTCTTGGGCATGACGGATCCGCATCCATAATATCAACATACCATTCTTTTCTGCCCAATACCATTTTGGTTTCAGTGATTCCCTGCTAACGTGCTTGCAGCAAGTATCCACAATCTTCTCGAATATGTAAAGCCCCCGTGGAAAGCCTTCACAAAATTACAAGTCATCAACAATGTCAATGAGATCATGGCTGATAAAGTTGTCTGATGAAGGCTTGTGGGCCATAACTTACGCCAACAACATCAAAGTTGTCAACCTCGTTCGATCGACGGAATTCTTCGCCTTCACAAGTTTTTCACTAACTTTTGCGAGGGTCACCTTTCCACTTCTTCAGCCTGAATGTATCACCCCCTTTTGAACCTCATCCTTTGGGATATGGTCTGTATTTCAATCCGGAAATTAGTGTGTACTCCACTATAGAGTACTGGATGGGAACACCGTTTAAGACTAGCCACAACTCCTTCTTGTCTCGTGCAATCATGGAGTGATTTAGTAGGATAGACATTTGAACCTTCATCAATGTGGAGTCACATTGAAAATGGAAAAAATGCCTAAATTATGACTCCTTGTCAAAGTAATGCAACTCATATTCATCTAAGATTCCTCTCAACTTCTTTATATTCTCGTGAGGATAACACTTGGTGGTAATTTTTGGCATTTTGTCCATGTGCTTGAATTCATACACAAACTTCGGCTTTGGCGGCACCTGCAAAATGAAAAATTGAGAATACATTAGACTTCTACTGACTCAATTGACCCATGTGACTCAAATGACCCATGCGACTCAAGCGACCCATGCGACTCAAGCGACCCATGCGACTTAAATGACCCTTGCGAGTCAATGAGACTCAAGCGACCATTGAGTCGTTCGAGTCGAAGATGGTCATGAGTCGCTTGAGTCGACGAGGGTTATGAGTATCAAACAAGCCTTGTGACTCAAGCGACGCATGCAACTCCTGCGATCTTTGCGACTCAATGAGATTCGATCAACCCTTGCGACTCACTGAGACTCAACCGCCTCACTTAGACTCACACCAATTTCAAATCAATAAAAAAATTTTGCGACTCAACAGCCTAAAAACTCTATAAATCGACCTACTTAGACTTACTGACATCATTAAAGATTGACTCGTACTCTCTTCTTCACTATTGATTCTAGCCATTTCTTTCTCACTTCAAAATTTCCTTGGTCTCAAATTGAATTTTCTTTCTTCCCAATTTCAAATTGATCCCTCTCAAGTTTGAAATCCCCTCGTATTCTAGGCTCTTAACTTTGAAATAGTTTTTCACGTCGAAAAACTGTCAAAACGTGTGTTTTTTCACGTATGAAAATTAAAGGCGAATTTGTCTTTTCTCCAGATTTTTTTCTATTTAATAATTATTTTCACGAGGGTAGACGTGGAGTACTTCAGTCCTACGAGGGTATCTCTGATATTATGCACATTGGAACATGTTCATTTACTAATTATTTTTTGAAGAATATTCATTTAATTTTTTAAAAAATCATAGCATATATGAATAGAAAGTAAATAATAGTTTTTTACATATTATATGACTTTTTTATATTTAAAATTTAAATATTTTAGTTTAGATTTATATTTCACTGTAACAATATAACCATTGATATGGTTTAATAAAAAAACACAATTATAGTACACTTTCTTTTGTTTGATATACAAAAATAATAATATGTAATGGGATTTTAATTTATTTTTCAGTTTTGTTTCAAAATATATCATAAATATATGCTTTAATAGAAAATAAAAATATTTATATATATTATCATCCCTTAATAATTAAGTAATAGTTATGTATAATAGGACTTTAATCTATTGGTTTGTAAAACTTATATCATATAAAATAAAAATATAATAATATAATAAAAAATAATATTTTAATGAAATCAAAAATCAATGAAATATAATACTGTAAATATAAATATTATCTCACTCATATTATTATTGTTATTTTTGTTCTCATTCTCTTTAAATTTATATGTATAATTAACTAAATAGTTAGATATGAAAAACAATATTTTTATTCTAATATATAAAATTGAATTCAAACTTAAACTAATAACCCAAACTTTAACAAATTTTTACAAAAATAAAGATAAAATATAACTTTTGTGAAATAAAAATATACCGATATTTATTGACACATACCTTTTTTGAAATTTTAATTTTAATAAATATATTATCATGTGATAACGAGAATCTCATACTCCAATTAAAATTTTAATTTGACTGTAAAAGGAGACCATTTGTGAAAATATTTGATAAGATTAAATGAAATATTATAATAAAGAAAGTTGGACCACCATCTATGAATGTCAAAAGATTTTCCCTTAAATGAATGACTAATTATGTTAATTGCAAATTAGCTGCAATAAATGGAAATTTTAGTGCATATTTTATCTTCTATCTAAAACTCTATCTTGTACTCCAGCGCAAAAAGAAATAAGCTAATTTCATCACATATTTGTGTGACTATAAATGGAGATATTTGTATGAAACAAAAACAATCCAACATAGAAGATATTTTAGAGAAAAAAATGGATCATGAGAGATTCATATCATATGTGTTTAGATGCTTCTTCATCTTCATGGTAGCTTCCATCATTCTCCTACTTTTAATTTCAGGTTTGTACGTCTTTCAATTAATATGTATATAATTATAACCTACAATATGTCTTTTATGGGTGAGTATATATATAGATATATATATATACATATATATTGAACAAGCGTGTAAGACTATATAAAAGAATTACTTCAATACAGACACGGAATTGTATTTCTTTTTTCAACACATAAGTGTGTTATGGAGCAACTTATCAATTTTTTTTAGTATTGATATTATGTTCGTCCACTAGGTCAAGTAGAAGGACAACCACACCCGCAACAACCGCCATTGAAATGCCTTGGACCGTGTGACATTATACCGGATTGCCAATTCATGTGCTTTAGACAAGGGTACGACATAGGCCAATGTATGGGATGGGAAACTCCTGATCAATGTTGTTGCTTGAATAAACATCCCTAAGTTCCTTGTTACCCCTCCAGATCTTCCAAACTAAATGTGTTTTTTCAGTTCTTGAATAAGATATTGTGTGATGAACTAATTTGTAATATCGTTGGAGAGTTCGTCGCATGTATATTCATTTCAATCAAATGGAAAATTTATGATTTACATATTAATTTTCTCGTAAGACATCAGATTATTGCATGAAACAAGTACTCCCATGATTTGTAGAGTTTCCATGAGATAACGTAGTTTTCCATGTGGTTTTGTAGCTTCAAATATGACCCATTAAGTCCATTAATATTTTTCGATAGAGCTTAATTTCCATTTAATTGGATATTCCCGACTATATAAGTTTGAAGTTGCTTTATTCGAGCTCATATGTTTGGTTCTATGGATGCCACATCTTTTAATTAACCATTGATGGGATCAAAGTCATTAACGCACGTTGTGATGCCCTTATAACCCCTTCTTCTTTAAAAAAATATTCTCAAATCTGGTTCATCTCAAACAGAAAGGGTTCATTCTGTAAGGGTAAATGTTTTACTAACGTTATACTCACTTGCAAGATTGATCTGATGGGCATCATTGTTGATTCGCAACAAGACATTGTGATATGAACCTATATCGGTGTTCTACTATTAGTAAGGATGGAAATTGTAATGAAATTCAGTAACTCGATAACGAACCTAGAACATCTTTTTAAGATGATGAACAGTCTAGATCCTCCTACAACTTGATAACCGAACGTGAGACGCAATGGTTGATATTACAACACTTATGAACTATTGTAGATAATTCCGTGAACAACTTGAAATTGCTCCAAGAGTTCTTAAGCTAAATCTCTCAAAACTAGCAAGAAAAAATAAAACCCTCATTAATAAAACTTAGTTAAAAGGTTCTACCAAATTGTTATTATTTATAAGGACTAAACAATAACACAAAACTAGGTAAAATAAGTAAATAAAACAAAAATGCAAATAAATGTGTGGTTAAGCGGGGTGACCGCTCAGTCGAGCGTTGTATAAATTTTTTTAAACCTAAAATCTATCTAGATAAATACGTTTAATTGCATAACTCCTCTACTTGATCGATTCAGGATGGACGCTCGGTCGATCGATGAGTAGCTCAGACCTAGTGGTCCATGTCTTTGAATCCTTGGTATAAAGGAATCATTTGGGTCGGGAATTTCTTCGCTCGAGCAGCCAAGGTGTATTAAGCATACATTAGTCCAGACGAATTGTTCGGGTCAAGGAGTTTGTTGCTCAGGTTGAGCTCTTTCAATTCATCCAGTGTCATACTCTTCTTGGCCTCCACTACTTGTACCATGGTCATGTGGGTTTGACTCGATGCTTCTTGATGTCCTCTACTACCATTGCCACCTTTTTAGTGTCCTTGAGAGTGAGCACGTTCGAAACCTTCTTTGTCTTCACCCTTGTGATAGTCCTCTTATGATTTGTGTATGATCCAAGGCCTCATTCGCATCATATTGAATGAACCAACCACTCTAAGCATAAGTGATGGGTTGGTTTATACAGAATTATCACATCGAGAACAAAATCGATCTAATGTTCTATTCCAAATATTTAAGGTAGTCCATTTCACGAAATATTGATCATCTCGTTTTCATACGTATTTCTTGCACGATTTAGGAGACGTTTTTGATACATATGTGATGTTTTCTATGATTTCGTTTTCGTTTTACTTGTTTTCGTGTTTTCATGTTCTTACAGGTCTTTACGCGTATTTGGATAATTTTGGAGCTAAAAGGACATGCACGGAGCTAAGGAGCAACTTCGGGGATCATCACGGGACAAACGGGACGAGATTGAGCATGGAAAGCCTCCACCCGGTCGGGCACAACTCTTGCACGACCGGGCAAGACCTGCGGCCAAACTTGTGCACCATTTGCACGACCGGGCATAGTCATGCCCAACTCTTTTTAATTAAGTAAACTTAACTTAAAACAAAGGGGACTCGTGGGGGCAATTTAGGCAACATCTAGACCG
>CM071860.1:33883778-33896101 GCA_036759665.1 Gynandropsis gynandra
TATGGGTTTAGTTCAAGGTGTCAGCCACGAAAGTAGGGGGCAGTTTGTCTAGATCACGTGTCTATGCCTTGAGAGAGGGTAGATATTATGTTAGGATCGTCCGCCTTAGATAGCTTTAACTGGAATTGCATGATAGATAGATTGATCATCGGTTTCGGTAGTCTTGTGGTGAAACCGGATTCCTAGGACGTTTGTCTTATCGTTAGAACCCGAGTAGTTTATTTACTTTCAGTATTTCATTCTTCATCCACATTCTTTCGTTAGCAAGTTTGATTCCTAGTTCGAGTTTAGGTAGTGTTGCGTAGTCTCTGTGGGATCGACACCTAAAATACTACACACGTGTCGTGCACTTGCGGGTAGTTTAGGTTATTTTATTTAACTCTGATAACGCATCAAATATATAATCAAAAATTAAAAAATATCACAAAAAACACTCGACAAAGAACTTGTTAGGTTGTTAAGATTCATAAAAATTCTTGGTACATTAGTACAAACATCGGTTAACAAACCAAAAATAAAATTTTGACCTCATTTGCTCTAAGAAAGAAAACTTTGTATGACGTTTCGAGTTTACTCTCACAAGCATTTTTTCGTCAAATTTTAACGAGTACTTGTTGGTGTAGTCATCGTGTTGAGCATTGGTGTCAAATTTTTATGGTCTTCCATGTAGAATGTATCCAGCTTGAATTGGCACAATTGTAACACCCATAAAAAAAGTTTAAAATTTATTAGAGGTGTAAAATGTCTTATAAAGAGGCACTTAACGCCAATTCAATGAAAAAATGGGTGTGTGAGTTAATAGGTGACAAGTAAGGCTTTGAGTTAGCCAAGTCAAGAATAAAAGGAGAGTGAGACCAAATGGAGGATTTGGTCTAAAGAAAAGTGAGAGTGCACCGAAAGGAAAACGAGATCGGAAAAGGAAAAGAGAGAAAGTAGAGAATCTTTGTGAAAAAAAAAACTATTTTGTTGAAGTGCTACCATGGACTAGCATTATAATCATTGTCGTTCGAGTTCTGAGGAAAACCATTGTGAGAATCCTCGCCATTTTCAGTGAATAAACATGGTAGTGTTTTGTTAGTTATGTATTATTCCATATTATAGTTAAATTGTATGCATGATAACTTTAGAAACTTTAGGAGATGACAGTAGTAGATTCGAAATGTTATAACGATAGGATTTGTAAGGATTAAAATTCATGTTATGATCATTGGAGTTAGTACAATGAGTATCACAAGGATATATGTGTATGTATGATTTAGTAAAGTGGATAAGAAATATATATCAAGATGGAGTCTTGTCTCTCTAGAAAAATTTAATTTTCCTCTAAATGGCATTACTCTCATACATTGCTCGATCGAGTATCCAAAATTCTTAGATGAGTATACAATGAGGACGATGATAAAACTAATGAGTTTTCGTGTGAATGGGTATATTCGATAAGATATTTCCATCGAGCATTTTTGTTTTTTTTCAAACAAAAGGTTACTCTGCCTGAACGTCTTTCCTGTGACATTTAAAGATATTGAGAAAGTACTTGGTCATTCAAGAGGTTTCTCTGGTCGAGTAGTTGTCCTGCAAAAATGTTCTGATTCAGGTTTTGTTGATTTCTAAACCCCATAATTCAAGGGAAGACTCTGGGGATGCTACCCTATGTAATCCGAGTTGCTTCAAGACATCAAGGAGCATGATGGAAGCCATGTGAGCTTCAAGATTGAAGTGAGATCCCCGAGGATCAGTTTTGGATCATGTGAACTTCGCGAGTGCTATGGAGGATGGGATCCCATATGACCTTACGAGTGAAAATCTTGGCGACACACTCAACTTTAGCTACGGTATTCAATTGGGGCCATCTTGAGCATACAAGTGTTCAAATTTTATGTGTTTACTATAGTGTGTATCAAGTGTGGGTTAGATGTAGAGAGATCGTACATGTATTAGTGGCACTAAATTTGGTTAATCGTACTTATCCATTTGTAGATTGTCATGGATGGAAAGAAATGAGGACACAAATGATAGCTAGAAAGCAAGTGCTCAAAATCAAGATGGATTCTTCTTAAAAAGCATTCACTTATATTTAATCTTTTAATGTATTTTAGTTTAATTTGTCGAGATAATATATTTATATATTAGAATTTTATATGTATAATTTAGTTTTAATAAAAAATATTTATTATTATTTTTATATTTGTACACGTTTTCATCTCGAAAAAGGTGCTTTATAAAGTGACCTTGTGCAATCTTACTTGTTTGTTTTAAAAAAGTTCAATAAAATAAGTCCATTTGGATTTCGATCAAATAATGGTTAGAAACAATAAGGGCATGAAAAACATTTATATATCACAAATTTTATAAAAATAAAATTAAAAACATATTTGTGATAAAGAAATCCTAGATGTACAAAAACATATTTACATCAATGTTCACGTTTCTATGTTTAGTTAACTTGAAATATTAAAAAATGGTCAAATCATATTTGAAGGTGTTAGTTATCAACGAATAATGACTAATTATCCTTGAAGATTCAACATTTTGAATGAATTTCATGTAAGAATATGTGAATTCATTGCATCCTTAGAGCTACTTCATGTCTAACCTTTGAGACGACTTCGATAAAATTTAAATTTTTCTGTAAAAAATAAAAAATATAATTAATAAATTGTTTTTCCTTCTCAAACAATTACTGAAAATAAAAAAGTAAGTGTAAGAAGTGCTTGTCTCGTCTGTCATGTATACGAGGGAATTAAATGTCTATTTGACTTTATGTGTCTTGATTAATATTTTGTATACTATCATCTCTAATATGATGTCAAAGACGTGTGACTACATGAAAACCTCATCCACACTATCTGGAACTTCATCCACAACCTCGAGTTATTCGAATAATATATACAATTTCTCATTAGTAAGATCATAAAACCGCCACAATGTCATTTTGGTTTTGGTGATTCTCCGCTAACGTATTTGTGGCAAGTATCCACAAGTTTCTCGAATGTATAAAACCCCCATGGAAAGCCTTCACAAAATTCCAAGTCATCAACCATGTCATGAGATCATGGCTGATGAAGTTGTCAGATGAAGGTTTGTGATCGAGAACTTACGACAACAACATTAAAGTTGCCAACCTCGTCCGATCATCGGAATTCTTCGCCTTCACAAGCTTTTCACTGACTTGTGCGGTGGTCACCTTTCCACGGCGAAATTGTTCAGCCTGAATGTATCACCCCTTTTGAACTCCCATCCTCTGGGATAGGATCCGCAATTCAATCTGGGAACTAGTGCAAGCTCCACTATAGAGTACCGGATGGGAAACCATTTAAGACGAACCACAACTCCTTATCTCGTACAATCACACATTGAACCTTCATCAATGTGGACTCACGTTTGAAATGAAATAAATGCCTAATTGGGACTCATTGTCGAAGTAATGCAACTCATATTCATCTAAGATTCCTCTCAACTTCTTTATATTCTTGTGAGGATAACACTTGGTGGTAATCTTTGGCATTTTGTCCATGTGCTTGAATTCATACATAAACTTTGGCTTTGGCGGCACCTGTAAAATGACCAATTAAGAATACATTAGACTTCTATCGACTCAAGCGACCCATGCGACTCAATCAACCCTTGCGACTCAATTGACCCATGAAACTCAAGCGACCCTTGCGACTCAATTGACCCATGCGACTTAAGTGATCCATGCGACTCAAGCCACCCATGCGACTCAAACGACCCTTGTGACTCTATGACACTCGAGCGACCCATGCGACTCAAATGACCTTTGCGACCTAAAGACACTCAAACGGCCATTGCGACCATTGAGACCCAATGAGTCACTTGAGTCGAAGATTGTCATGCATCTCTTGTGACCCTTGCGACTCAATGAGACTCAACCGACTCACTCAGACTCAACCGACTCAGTGAGACTCAAGTGACCCATGCGACTCAATTGACCCAATCAACTCAAGCGCCCATATGACTCAAGCACAACAACGCGTCTCAAGCGGCCCATGCGACTCAAACGACCCTTGCAACTCAATGACACAAGCGACCCATGCGACTCAATAACACTCAAGCGACCATTGCGACCATTGAGACCCAATGAGTTGCTTGAGTCGAAGATGGTCATGCAACTCCTGCGACCCTTGCGACTCACCCGACTTACTGAGACTCAAGCGCACTCACACCCATTTCAAATCAATAAACAATTTTGCGACTCGACAGCCTGCAAAACCCTAGAAATAGATCTACTTGCACTTATTTACGCCATTGAAGACTAACTTGTGCTCTCTTACTGTTGATCCTAGCCATTTCCTTGGTCTCAACTTAAATTTTTCTTCTTGCCAACTTCAAATTGATCCTTCTCAAGTTCGAAATCACTTCATCTTCCTTGCTCTAAACTTTGAAATAGGTTTTCACATTGAAGAATTGCAGAACATGTGTTGTTTTACGTACGAAAATTAAGGGCAAATTTATCTTTTCTTCAGTTTTTTTCTATTTAATAATTTTTTTCACGAGGGTATACGTGAAGCACTTCACCCCGACGAGGGTATCTTTAATATTATGCCTCGCTGATTAATGGGTATGTAGGTCCGTTTTCCGGGGCTTTCTAAACATTTTGCATGCACTACTAATGCTCTATATACAATTGTGTTAAAAATTATACAAATTTTATCTTCATAAAGTTAACCATGTGAATATCTCTTTCTTGTTTTGATTTAGGGGAACCGTACTCGATTTTCCGTAAAATCATCGTTTTGGCCACGCCACCAACGGTTCTTAGTTGAAGGCTCCTGTTGCATTATTGTCAACCTTAACTTGCTCAGAAACTATGGCTAAAACTGTTTCTGCATCAATGAATTCAAAATAGGATTTAACCCTATCACTTTCATTAAATAGAGTGAGGAGATCCAAAATCTAGATAAATATTTTGACTTTGTGTCTTTCAAAAGCATTGCGGCTGAAAGTTTAAGTGAACATGTTTTGATAGGTAATTTGATACAAGTCACAATTTTAACTCAAATCAAGGACTATGATATCTAACTACTCATCAATATGATAATTTTTGTTATCTAATAGGTTGGATTGGAGAGGTTATTTACACTACAAAAAACAGACGAATATAACCTAATGGGTCAACAGATCCGTCCATTGATATTATTTGCAACGGATTGCAACGGATTTTGGGAAATTATCAATGACTCGAAGTCCGTTGAAATCTGTTGGAATTTCCAACGGATAATACACATTGCAAACTTCCTCATACATCTGCTGGAAGCCCATTGGAAATCGACATGTTAATCCAATAGCTGTTTGTTGCAAAGTTAAGAATATCAGGGTTGGCGTTGAAATAATCCAACGTTATATTTCAATAATCAACCGTTGGTATTGGAAACGGTCATCCGTTGGTATTTCCAACAGACATCTGTTGGAATTTTCACTATTTATATATTAAACTCGAACTATTTACCCTTAAGCCATCAACACAAAATATATTTTCAAACAATATCATCTTATTCAAATATAGATATATAAAGATCGGGTCAGTGGCTATATAGAAGAAAAGATCTCGTAACCGAGGAAGTTACTCAAGAATTCTTACATGGATTAGAGCAACTAATGAATTTTGTGTCGATGCAACCTTTGTGTCAAGAACGGGGGACAATGTTATGTCCCTGCAAAAGATGCAAAAACATGAAATATCGAATTCAAAAATTTTTTGCAAACACTTTTACAAGGTGGTTTCGTAGAGAATTAAGAAATTTGGTTATTTCACGACGAAAGTTGTGGCGTTAGAGGTAATGTGCAAGAAGCATAAGAAATAGAAAGATTTTAAGAATTTCTTATTATGAAACGTCGACGACCAATCTATATATGGAAATGGTGTCAGATGCTTTTTTCTGACGATGGATTTTTTGAGCAAATGCATGAAGATATATCGAACAATGAGGCACTCAGCCTATTGGATTTGGTGAAATAACCTATATATGAAGGTTGTCGTGAAGTCGGTCTCGTTTATCTTTGTCAACAAGATTGATGAGTATGAAAACAGACTATAATGTAGCTGAAATTACATGGATTCATTTTGCAAAACCATGCGTGAATATTTACCGGGAAATAATCAAGTCCTAAGACATGTTATGAAACAAAAAATGTATCAAAAGATATAGGAACACATGAGAAAAATGATGTTTGTAGAAATAGTTGTATACTGTTTTTGGGAGTAGATAAAAATCTATTGGAATGTAAATTTTACGGTGCAAGCAGATTACGTCCAAAAAAAACCATCTTGACAAAAAATATATACCATACAAAAAGATGTTATATATGCACGTAGCAAAAATGTTAAGAAGGTTATATGAATAAAAAACCTTTATGGCAATGAAATGACACATAAAACACTCGACGAGCGAAGGGATAATGCAACATCCATCGGATGGCAAGGCTTGGAACGATTTCAATGAAATATTTTTTGAGTTCGCTTATGAAATGAGAAATGTTTATCTTTATCTTGAACCAATGGATTTAGTCCATATAGACAATTTGGAAGTCAATATTCTTTGTGACCGCTGATTTTTTTCTCCGTATAATTTGCCTCATGATATGTGTCTGAAAGGGAAGTAATGTTTTTGATTTTGCTGATTCTAGGATCAAAACATCCGAAAAAAGTTTTGATATTTTTTGCAGCCTATAATTCATGAATTAAGAAATTTGTGGAACAATGAAATTCTTGTTTATGATGTACGTACGAAGCAAATTTTCATATTGAAAGCGGTCTTGTTGTGAACAATTATAGACTTTCTTTCCTATGGAATGTTATCTGGATGGAGCACGCACGTGAGATTGGCATGTCCATATTGTATAGAGGATACAAATTCATTTCGACTAGTACATTGGAAGAAAAACCATGTTGATTTGATTGTTATAGAATTTTTCTTTCCTCTGGACATATATTCAAAAAAAGATTAAAAATTATTTTCGACAGAACATGGTACAAAAAGAAAAGGCGTCGTGCATGGGAGATCTACAAGAATCCGTAGAATGCGATGGAGATCGTGGCCATCGAAAACCATAAGGCCAAGGTGAATGGCATAACTGGTATAAACGTTCTATTTTTTTGAACTACCATATTGGAAATCACTAATAATGTGTCATAGTTTGGATGTTATGCATATTGAAAAAAAAAATCTTTTTCATAACATCATCAACATTTTTTTTAATGTGATGGGGAAAACGGCGGATAACATACAATTAAGGAAAGGTTTGAAGATAATATTTCGAAGACTTGAGTTGGAGTTACGCGATGGAAGGGCACCTATCCCAATATTCAGATTATCTCGGCCAGTAAGAACAGCATTATTAAGGTGGTAAAAAAGGCATTAAATTTTCAAATAGATACGCATCGAACATTTTTCGGTGTATGGATATTATGGGTTCGAGCCTGATTGGTTTGAAAATTAAGATGAATGATATGGTAATACAAAAATCGAGCATATTGTATTTGAAAACCCTATGTACACATGTGCTGATAGAACTTTAATAACTTAACAAATTAGGACCTCAAATAAGAACCACAAGTTGCAACCTACAGATTATGCAACTTCTAAAAAAGGCAAAGAAAGCTACACTACAACTATTCATCTAGAAAGAACATCTAAAAAAGCAAAGCAAACTAGACTACAACAATTCATCTAGAAAGTTTTTTACGGTAGATGTTCCAACTTATATTTGTAATATACATATAACGCACATCAGAGTGGCATAAGATGATAGCTAATGTTGAGGAACTTCACATATTAGAGTAAGTAAAAAACGGTATTGTTGAACTTTCATATCGAACAACAATATTTTATTAATTTTGTTTGAAGATACACAGGGTGAAAACAATAAGAATAAAGCAACTATAACATTCAATTGGAATTTTTTTATTTCATGATTAGCATAAACTTAGCATATAATGCTAAAAATTTTCAAAGATAATGAATTACTTTAACAATCAACCTACCAAAATGAATAAATTTGGTTTGTGTTTCAGGCAATTTCACATTTCTTGTAGACACAGCGATATCAAAATACATTGGATCATCCTTTCTTCCACAAACAAATTCCACTATAAGGAGTCCCCACCATATTTTCGTTATACCACCCAACATTTCCTACCAAAAACTAACGAATACATGACAGGTGATAACATGTTCTCCTAGTTAATTTATAAAATCTAATACACACTACTCTTACTATAATTATTGAATAGTAATATGTTATAATGGAAATCATTTACAGGATACAATGATTTTAGCGACCCAACATAAATTTGTTTGCATTGCAAATCAAATATACAGTATGCAGAAAATAAATAACGATACAGAATCTCACTTAAGTTCTCCACATGATGTTTACAAGGTAAAATAATGCTACCTCCAATGCTAGAACTCCCTCCGTTCTTACATAATATCTTACACATACAGATACATCAGGAAGTAATCATTTCAAAAATCATATACGAACATACAATATGATATTTGTATTTTCATTTGTGGAAGATAAAATAGATATATCTATAAATGACAGACATGGATCATACAAATATAATATCATTGGCCAAAATTACCACATAATTAGTAGTATGCTAGCACCAGATGGTTATACTCCCAAATCTCGACAACTCTATATACATGATACCGACCATGAGATATCTAACAGAATCTTTGTACTTAGGTCAACACTTTTAATATATTTATTACATATTACTACATACATTTATTCTTATAATTAATCCATTTTGATTGGGTAATCGTAATTCTGGAAGATCGACTCAACCATTGACAGTTAGACCAATAATAGATGAGTTTAATCCATACGTCAAAGTTTTTGGCTCGGCTCGAGATAGATTTCTACTATTTGATGCAATAAACTTAGGACTTTGTTTAATAGCTTCCAGAAACAAAGAAGAGTTTACCTATAATTTACCTAAAACTCTAGAATTAGCTTCTTTGTTAGTTGTTTTTTCGATGAATCTTTACAACCAAGACATATAATACTTCATAAACACAATGATGATTTCATATGTATTAATGAACTTCACCCAACTAATTTACCCTTCATAACCCACTCCTGTTTACGTACAGTGAATATGGTTAGCACACATGTTTGGAACTAAAACAAAGTACATCCATAGCAAAAAAAAATCAAGAACCTGCATGAGCTTACGAGAATTTATGGCTTATTGATTGCAAATATGGTCTTCGGAAGTATCAACATTATTATGCTCAGCTAGAATATTCTAACAATTTTTTGTTGATAGATTTTGTATATTTGAGTCAGAAAGAATAGGCTTTGTGTAAAATAACCAGAGTACATTACATTCAGAAAATTATGAGAACATAAAATCTACAATTCAAATTGGGAACAATGACGACAGTACAATCGGTAGTTTGATTATATTACCTTCATTCTTCATAGGAGGTTCAAGATAAATGAAACAAAATTACTTAGAAACGATGACAGTATGCTAATAACTTGGATATCATGATTTATTTATAACTTGCACATGTCACCTTAGATGGCAAGAAATACAAAAACCTCTATTACATAACAAGTTGTCTCCAGAGGATTGACCAAATATCTTAGCAAGAATAATCAAAATAAAATTATTTTTAATATCAGATTTATGATAGAGCCAATTTCTTGGTAGAATTTTCTGTAGGTCAATACATATAACATTCCTATTTTATATATCACCTCATCAAAATTGTCCATATTACTTTGTAGTTATTGAAACGTTGGAAAATCCAAGACCCAAGTGAAAGCCTGTAAGGCCTAGAAATCCTTGAAGTTTCTAAACCATATATTGTGTTGGCAATTCCATCATCATGGAAATTTTGAAACTGTCTAATGCAACTCCCTCGTTGTGGATAATATGGCCGAGATATTCAAAGTTTGTACAGTCAAACAAATACTTCGTACAGTTGACGAAGAAATGATGGTGATAGAGCGTGCTAAGTACTTCAGTTAAATGACCGGCAGGCTCTCCCTTTGAGCGACTATAGACGAGAATATCGTCAAAGAACACAAACACAAAATGGTGAAGCCATGGATGGATGATATCATTCATGGTTGCTTAAAATTTGGTTGGGGTATTAGTGAGACGAAAGGCATCACGAGGAACTTGTAATGACCATCGTGTGGGTTTAGAGTGTCGTCTTAGGCACGTCGGATCCGTAGACTCGTATTTGGTGGTGTCCCGAGTGTAATAAAGCTTGGAGAAGATAGAAGTTCCATGCAATTCATCAAGGGGTTGGTCGATCATCGGAATAGGAAATATAATTAGAAACGATTTTGTAATACTTGTTGTATTGAAAGTTCTGATTGTCGAATGTAAGACTTGATAGTGCAAGCCCTCTACGCATATCCATGTCGAGATCGGATCTACTTTCAACGATTGGTGCAAAATTTTTCGATGAAAGAAACTTTTTTCGTTCTTCGTTTTCTTTCTGACGGCTATAGTTTTAGGGTTTAGATTTTTTATAATGAAATCTGATTAACGAAAACCTGTTTTTCGTTTCTTAAATAATTATTAAACTTTTTAATAATTACAACCTTAACCCTCGACTAGTAAAATATTACATAAGAGGTATATTACTTTCAATCTCCCACTTGCCTTTATGTAATATTTCAAACAGTCAAAGTACATGTATCTCAATACACATACTTGCCGGTACAACTGATGTACTACCCCAAAAGAAAATCAAGTACAATTATATTCTTCGGTGCTAGCGGAAAAATATAATTGTATTCCACATTGATTATCTAACAATCACAAGCAGATACCGAGACACTCGTATGCGTGTGACCTCGTAGGTTCATCACTAAACCGGTAGCCAATTAGTCTCCACTAATTAACTAATCGAGGTTGGCGTCTAGCAACATATCTAATTATTCCCAATATCTATTCAACTAGTACTCTCAGATACTAGGTGTCCAGAATCGAAGAATAATAGATGAGATGCTAGTTACTATGCTGATCTCAGGTCTAAAGAAAAGCTAACTATCTAACTATTTGGAGAAATCTTAATGACAGTTCATTGGTTATTTAACCATTAAGCATTTCTTCCTTTAGGTCAGTTCAGTGATCACATCATCATGTGTATCACCCATATATGTGATTCAGTAAAAGAGATCTACTAATTTCTATCACCATAGAAACTTATCACATACATGTTCTTCTTTCCGGATCACTTTAGTCCGTGTAGTGATCCTATGAACAAGAACAGTTCAGATTAAATCATACCAAAAACTTGACTCTCTTTATTATGATCTCTATCATAATGTCAAGTTTCAGATTTAATCTTGGACTCTATCATACACTTATGAAAATTCATCAAATGAAAATAATGCGATATATTATTAAAAATGAAATCGATGTCTAAATTACAACTCGCTATATGTCTATAAACTAATTCCTGCTAGTCATCTCTCTCAATCCGATCCTCAGCTTATGCTTGTCAAACTCCTTTGACCCAAGCGCCTTCGTGAACGGATCTGCTGCGTTTTCCTTTCCATCCACCTTTTGGATTTGCACGTCCCCACGCGTTATGATCTCTCGTATGAGGTGAAACTACCGCAGAACATGTTTTGATTTCTGATGAGACCTTGGTTCCTTTGTCTGGGCAATAGCCCCGGTGTTATCACATAATAAAGGAACGGTTCCTTTATCAAGGGCACCACACCAAGTTCATCTATGAACTTTCACATCCAAACCGCTTATTTAGATGTTTCGCAAGCCGCTATATATTCTGCTTCAGTCACCGAATCGGCTATAGTAGCCTGCTTGGAACTCTTCCAACTTACTGCGCCTCCATTCAGAAAAAATACATAGCCTGAAATAGACCGACTGTCATCCTTGTCTGTCGAGAAACTCACATCAGTGAATCCTTCTAACTCCAAGTTAGGACCACCATAAATGAGGAACTGGTCCTTAGTCCTTCGTAAGTACTTAAGGATGTTCTTAACAACCTTCCAGTGTTCCTCACCAGGATCTGCCTGATATCTACTCACTACACTTAGTGCCTAGGCTACATCAGGCCTAGTACACATCATGGAGTACATGATGGCTCCCACTGTGCTAGCATAGGGAAGCCGACTCATGCGTTCCCTTTCCCCCGTGATCTTAGGACAATCCTCCCTAGAAAGAGAAATTCCAGTGCCTATCGGTAGATAGCCCTTCTAGGAACTTTCCATGTTGTATCGTCTCACGATACTATCGATGTACTGGGATTGTGACAATCCAAGCAACCTCTTCGATCTATCCCTATAGATCTTTATTC
>CM071860.1:33896165-33906858 GCA_036759665.1 Gynandropsis gynandra
CGTCTCTTGCAACGCCAGAATGTCATTCCCAATGAGCAAAATGTCATCCATATAAAGCACAAGGAAGACAACTGCGCTCCCACCAAACTTCTTGTACACACAAGGCTCTTCATCGCATCTAACAAAGTTGAACTTTTCAACTGCCTTGTTAAAGCGAATGTTCCAGGTTCGAGAAGCATGCTTGAGTCCATAAATGGACCTCTGAAGCTTGCATACCATATGACCTTGAGTTGGTGACGTGAAACCCTCAGGTTGAGTCATGTAAACCTCTTCCTGGAGCTCTCCGTTAAGGAAAGATGTTTTCACGTCCATTTGTCAAATCTCATAGTCATGGAATGCCACTATCGCAAGTAGAATCCGAATAGATTTCAGCATTGCCGCAGGGGAGAACGTTTCTTCATAGTCAAGCCCTTCTCGTTGACTATACCCCTTAGCAACTAGACGAGCTTTATAGGTCTCTACCTGCCCGTCTGCTCCAATCTTCTTCTTATAAACCCATTTACAACCGATCGGTCTGGAAGCCTATGAAAAATCAACCAAAGTCCATACTTTGTTGATTTTCATAGATTCCATCTGGGATTCCATGGCTTTCCACCATTTCTTAGAATCTGGGCCTTGTATGGATTCCTGGAAATTCAATGGATCGTTATCTCTGTGACCGATCACGTCCTCCTTCACCATCAGATTGAGTCTCTCAGGTGCATGATGAAAACGTGTTAACCTTCTCAAGGAAGCCTGTGCAGCAGGTTCAACCTGCACTGGGATACCTTGTTGGGCTTGTTCCTGAATAGGTTCTTGAACTAGTTTCTGAAATTGTTCTGGAACGGGCACTGTCACTTCAACGTATCACCCAACCAAGATCGCTCGTTTGACATCTCATGTTCCTGAGCATGTGTTGGTTTATTGGGTTCTTGAATTTCGTCAAGAACTATTTCTCCACCATGAATTCCTTCCTCAAGGAATTCCTTTCAAGAAAGGTTGCCATTCTGGCCATAAACACTTTGTGTTCAGACGGGTGGTAGAAATAATATCTCACAGTTCCCTTGGAATAACCTATGAACCTACACTTGTCAGACCTAGCATCTAGTTTGTCTGGCTGAAGTCTTTTAACGAAGGCCGGACAACCCCAAACTTTGATGTGTCTCAGGTTTGGTTTCCGTCTCTTCCAGACCTCATATGGAGTCTTAGAGACCGCTTTAGTGAGAACCTTGTTTAAGATGTAAGCAGCTGCTTCTAAAGCATAACCCCAAAAGTTTATTGGAAGATTCGTGAACCCCATCATGGATCGGACCCTATCTAATAAAGTCTGATTTCTCCTTTCGAACACACCATTATGCTATAGTGTTCCAGGAGAAGTCCACTACGACAAAATCACATTTTACCTTAGATAATCGACAAATTCATGACTAAGATATTCACCGCCCCGGTCAGATCTCAACACCTTGATACTCTTTCTGGTTTGTTTCTCCACTTCACTGCGGAATCTCTTGAACATTTCAAAAGACTCGAATTTGTCTCTCATCAAGAACACAAATCCTTATCTCAACATATCATCAGTGAATGTGATGATATTTGAATATCCACCCGGCTTGAACTCTCATAGATCCACATAAATCGGTATGTATGAGTCCTAGGAGTTAGTAGCTCTCTCTCTTGTTCCACTAAACAGAGATTTGGTCATCTTGCCAATGAGACCAGACTCACAAGTTGCATATGATTGATAATCAAAATGGCCTAGGAGATCCTCTTTATGCAACCTGTTTATTCTCTTCTCACCAATGTGAACGAGTCTACAATGCCAAAGGTACGTCTGTCTTTGACGATCATCTACCTTTCTCATATGGCCCGAAACATGCATGTTATTTGGTTCAATGTTAACATCAGGTAAGACATAAATCCCTTGTTGCAAATAACCATTCACATATAGAACATCACCATGATAAACATAGCAAATGTTATTACTAAAGACTGTTCGAAATCCAAGTCTATCAAGCATAGAAATAGAAATGAGGTTCGAAACAAATTTAGGAACATAGTAACAGTCTTCTAACAACAAAGTCTTGCCCATAGGCATTACAAGAGAAATCGATCCTATAGCTAGAACAGCAACACTTGCGTCGTTCCCAACCTTCAGATTGAATTCTCCCTTCCTGAACCTCCTACTGATCCTCAGTCCCGCAACGTATTGCTGACGTTAAAACTGCTACTGGTATCCAATACCCATCTAGATGAATCAATAGTAGTTAAGGAAATCATTAAAACATTTTCCATGAGAATCTTACCTGGCTTCTTGCCCTTCAAAGACTGCAAGTATTCCTTGTAGTTCCTCTTCCAATGACCTTTCTTCTTGCAAAAGGAACAATCAACATCTGATTGGTCGGCCTTGGTGGCGCCGCCCTTTGTCCTGGTCACACCAATCTTAGGCGCGCTCTGCATGGTCCTTGGCCTATTCTTACCCTTCCTCTTCTGATAAGAGGACTGTCCAACCATCAGCACATATCCCGATCCCCTCTTCCCTATGGACATCTGTTTCTCATACTCAATGAGCATGTTGTGCATCTCATGCAACTCAACGTCCAGCTTGTTCATGTCGTAGTTGACCACGAACGGGAGAAGGACTCCGAAAATGAGAGCAAGATCATCTCCTGCTGCATCTCCTTGCAGAAGGTACACCCCAGCTTCTCAAGCTGTTCTATCAGACTGATCATCCATAGAACATGGGGTCCCACAGGAGATCCCTCACTCAGAGCGAACTTGAACGAAGTCCCTGATAGCTTGGACCTTGTCGTCCGACTCTACTCACCAAACATCTTCTTAAGATGCTCCATGATCTGCTTGGCATCCATATACTCGTGTTGTTTGTAGAGTTCACCACTCATTGACGCCAAGATGAGGCACTTCATAGTGATACACTTCTCCTCGTACTTGGTGTATTCACTGAAAGCCTCGTCATGCGCTTCATCTCTATGATATTTTTCGCTAATCAAAGTTACAATAACATTAGAAATCTTATTCCAATTAACATCAACCTATAACTATATGCCTGAGCCCCTTGGTAGCTAAGACGTTTCCCAAACATATAAAATAGATACTTTATAAATTTTATCCCCATAAAATTTATAGTGAATTTACTTCGGCTCTATATCACATAGTCACCTAGTAGTCAGGTCGTTCCTATTGATATAGTTGAGTTCATCCTTCAGCTCATGGTCGGATAACAATTACGTTCATGTCTCCCGGGTAGTCTAGGCGTTTACAAAAACTAATTGTTCCCTCCCATTAGACATCTGATGTCATAGACGTACGAATTGAATTCTAGAACTACATGCCTCCTGGTAGTCAGACCGTACCATGTAAGCGAGAACCTATTCAAACGTCTACGATGAAGAAAAAGTCTAACGATAAACAATTTATCGTCAAAGAACTCAATTATTAATTTTTTAAATTTTAAAATTCTTTAATTTTAATTTTTAAATTTATTTTAGGGTTAGGATTAGGAAAAAAAACCTTCTCATTTGCTCGACCCTCGCCACCGCTCGACTGGTTCGCCCGCTTGTGCGCCGCTCAACCCTGCCCTGAGACCCATCTTACCCGCCGATGTTCGCCTGGCCGCCTCCAATAGGGTTGTCGTCCGACGCTGAGCGATTGCGCACCGCTCGCTCGCGATTAAACCGCTTGCAAAGCGATCGGGCGCATCGTCATCCCTTCTCCCACTCACGTCGGAGTTGTCGTGCCGCCGACTGCGGTCGTCCTTGGACAAGCCCGCCGACCCTTCGCCTAAGATCGGCATCGAATGTGTGGCCGGCTAGGGTTTCAGCCGTGCGGTTCACGGTGGTACGTGTGCACGCGCCGTGCACGCGTGCCTGTTTTTATACGATCCGATTTTTCATAAAAAATCCAAAAAACTAACCTTAAACAGACGACAAGACGCTCTAATACCACTGTTGGGATTTGGGGTGCAGAAGCGTGTTTTATCAACCCGAATATGAGATCTAGTCATGTTTAAGGATTGGGTTTTCGGTTTCAACGATGAACATAATTAGAAATGATTTAGTAATACCTGTTGCATTGAAAGTTCTGATTGTCGAATGAAAGACTTGAAAGTGCAAGCCCTCTACGCGTAACCACGCTGAGATCAGATCTGCTTTCAACGATTGGTGCAGAATTTTCCGATGGACGAAACTGTTTACGTTCTTCGTTTTTCTTTCTGACACCCATAATTTTAGGGTTTAGATTTTTTATAATGAAATCTGATTAACGAAAACTTGTTTTTCGTTTTTTAAATAATTATTTAACTTTTTAATAATTACAACCTAAATCCGCGACTATTAAAATATTATATAAAAGGCATATTACTTTGAGAGGAAGCCCTCTGAGGATCAATTAATACATCAAAAATTTATCGTAAGACTAGTTGAATCTCCCCCGAAAGTGCTTCGAGATCTGGCGACAGTTAACTACCACGATTGCCCATCTCTACACCCATCCCTTCACCTTCTTGGTGAAATATCTTCCATAACAATGCGAGTGACACCGAGCGAGTCAAAGACCTGGGTCTCCAACCAACGTGACTGCGACCCAGCCCCTCTTGAACCATACATGTTGTTGCTTCCAGTTAATCTCGGTATCTCCCAAGGTTTTCAACCACTGCATCCCGAGGATAATATCGGCACTCCCGGCCTACAATGGAAGAAAATCAGCGGTCACTTTTAGATTCTGCAATTGGAGTTTCACATTCTTGCACACTTCTTCGTTGTGAACCACCAACCCAGTACCCATCACCAGCCCATTACGGAGAGTTCCTTCCGTTCGTAGTTGTAACTCAATGGACAATGACTCGAATATGAAATTATGGGCTGCCCCAGTATCTATCATGATTGTCACCTCCTTGTTTTGAATCCTTTCTTTGAATTTCATGGTGTGTGGTGATGAGAGGCCCACTACGGAGTTTAGAGATAAATCATCCATCTTTGTGACTTCATCGTCGGGTTTCTCCACCGTAGGAGTGTCATTGTCCGCACAATTGTACTTCACAATGAAATTAGTGGCCTTCGTCCCTTCGTTCATGCGCATTAGCCTCCAAAACCCACTGTACGTTGTCGTTTCCTTGAGTGTGTGTAGTCCGATGTAAGGTTGTTAAAATCCGAGAGGTCAAGGAAGGAGCGGAGTGAGCTGAGCAGTGAGGGTTTCATTTTCATGATTTCTCTCACTCACGTGCTGGGCACGTGGTTTGCTAAACTATCCCCCATTTAAAGTTGCAGCTGGATGTCGAGGAGAAGAAAGCGAAACTTGGAGAAATCGCTTGTCTTTAGAAGACGGCGGCGTGGCTTCACCAGCCAAAACCCATTGCTCGACTTCTTGAGTGAGCACCATCATCTTCTACAGTGATTGAGGTTCAAACAAGCTCACCCAGTCTCTTACCTCGGACCGAAGATCAACCATAAATATCGACTGCAACACCTATTTCTACAACAGTGTTTGGTTGGCGGCAAGCACAATGAAGTCCTGACAATAGTCCTTGGCCGAGCCTTCTTATTGTAGGGTCAACAGTTTTTCGCATAGTTGAGCCTCTTGGGTCGAAGAGCAAGTTTCGAGTATCCGACTCCTTAGGCGGTGCCAATCCAAGTTCGGGTTTTGAATTCGCTCCCAACAGATCCAAGATAGGCACCACACTAGGGCCATGAGGACAGTGTTGAGCCTTTAAGTTTCTGGAATCTTGGTTAGATTGAAGTAATGTTTTATCTTTATGAGCCATCCTTTGAGGACCACTCTGTCGAATAAAGGAAACTCCAATTTTCTACCATATATTTTCTTGGCATCTCCAATATGATACAAGGGGGATTGTAGGTCGTTGGCCCTGGAATGGGGCCTGCTTATCCTCCCCCAATCCCAGTATCTACTTGCGTGCAAGTCTGGACAGGAGCTATACTTTGAGGATGGGGTATTAGATGTCGCCGACAGTGTGTTACATAGCAGTGTTTCGAGCATAGCCTTCATCTGTTGTGTCTTCTTTTTTTTTCCTCGTGAGTGTCCTTGCGAAGATCATCCATGCCTAACTGAAGATTATCCACTCAACTGATGCACCATGACAACCTCCACTTGCTTCTCGGAATGCCATTACTAAAGCACTTCTTCTAATGTTTCGATTTTCTTGTTTGCCACAGATGTGCCGAATCTGATACCAATTTGCAAAATTTGTTTTGTATAACACGTAACAAAGGAATAAAATAGAGACTTTTTATAGATTGTAGAAAGTGAGATATAAAGACAAATATGAAGTTTATGGAGGGTCTAGAAGACAAGTTTAACCAAAAGATTTCTTACGCCTTACAATTCGTAAAGCCAAAATATATAATAGATATCAGAGTTGACTGGTTTCTAGTAATCCTCACAAGCTTAAGAGAATGTCTAATTTTGTATGAAACACTAGGCCTGATCTTCTTCCCCAAGAGCTCCCTTTGTAGATTATTTAATTATATCTCTGGTAGTTCTATCACTGCTTTGAACGTGAAACTGTCCAACCTTCCACACCAGACAACTTCTGCCCTTTCTTGTTTGCTAGTTCTTGGCTACTTCCTTTTTCCACCGGTTGTAGGTGAAGATCACCGACGGTCTTGGATTTTCCAGCGTATTGGTTATCTATATAGTTGAGTTCCATAAAGCGTTGTCTTTCTCATGCTCACATTTTTACTTTTTCTTAAAAGTACATACAAGCTTCCAATGCCAAAA
This sequence comes from Gynandropsis gynandra, assembly GCA_036759665.1. Taxonomy (NCBI): domain Eukaryota; kingdom Viridiplantae; phylum Streptophyta; class Magnoliopsida; order Brassicales; family Cleomaceae; genus Gynandropsis; species Gynandropsis gynandra. The sequence continues at coordinate 33,902,895 of CM071860.1, forward strand.
GATATTAATGCTATTATTCTGCATAGATCTCAGAAAAAGAGAGAAATCCATTACAATACGAAACAGTTCAAGATACAGTGGTTCATGGATCTTATGGTTTGGCACATGGATTATCTATTTCCATTGAAAAAGGAAAATTAAAAAAAAAAAGATACCCTAGGAAATTTACTGCTTCAATGTTTATCGATATTGATGATTTTGTTGTTTATAAACGACAAGATGACAACCGAACTTGTTGCATTATGTCGTACAACACAAATCTACTGATAAATCACACAACACGTATAAATGTAAAATGATGTAAACCGATCAAAGAAATCAAATATTTATTCAATTACATTAAGAAAGACTCTTTACATCGACCATATCAAACAGTCCCCACCAACAACCGAACATTCTATCGACGAGATTAAAAACTATTTTAACTATAGATATATTTCAGAATGTGAAGCATGCCACAGAATCGTTAAATTTGATATCCATTACAGAAGCATTAATGTTGAACTTTTAGCCTCCATTTATTAGGGAAACAAACATGCTCACTTATTCCAATCATTTATCAAGTATTTATGGGCCTTTAATTCGCATATTTTTCATGTAATGAGTCTATCCTCTCCCGCTTTTTTCTATTTATTTTTTATTCAATATATATTTCTATAAAAAAAAAGATCACCAATCCAAGACCAGAATATTTGGAGGATTCTTCTGACCAATAAGAAATATATAATTGTCAACAACGTTGTTTCTTTTTTTCAAATCCAAAGAATTCTCATTACTTTATACGTAGATTTTCAATTCTGCATTATAAATAAAAGACTCAAGAAGGCGAGTCATTGAACAATATTGTTTCAAACGAGAATGTTCATTGCAAAATATTTACATTGTATAAATGCAATTATATATATATATATAAATGCTCGAAATTTGACTTATTTGATTTTCCAACACAATTATTAGGAATGCAAAACAGAAAAAGGACCTCAAGACAATGAAGTTATGAATACGGCCTACAACACAATGTACTACCAACTGCAGGTGAATTCTACTACTTGAAAATACTACTAAATAAAATAAAAGGTCCAACATCATTCGAAGAATTAAGATTAATTTAGCAAATAACATACACCACGTTAAAAGACACAATACGTGCACTTAGTCTATTAGATGACGACAAATAATATATTGAAATTATTGAAACATTGAGTCAATAGGCATCCTCATCGTATTTACATCACTTAATTCTTATCTTTCTATTATTAGAAGGTTTAGCTTCTCCTCAACATGTTTGGACAGTTGTGTTAGTGCATTTTTCAAATGATATTCTGTACATACGCAAAACGACATTAAAATTACCAGATAGATATTTTTGTGTTCGATTAATTACATATATTTGAATATAATAATCATAGATTAGGCTAATAGGTATGTATCTTGCAGATTTTTGTATGTTTCCAAAAGAAACTGAGAACGAAGCTCTTCTTGAAATTGAGCAACGACTTAAAATTGGAAAATAACTCAAACAATATCCACAATTGCCATATCCTACAGAAATTGACCAATGTAGGAGACTCAACAAATTGATCTATGAAGAAAAAATGTACCACGTTCAGGCCATTTCAGTAGAATATGAATCATTAAAAGTTCAACTAAATGATTAACAACGCTTAATATATGATGAAATTATAGCAACAATAACAAACTTATTGACAAAATACCTTTTGTTCATGGCCATGATGGTACATGTAAAACTTTCCTCTAGAAAGCACCATCAACAACTATAAGATTTCAAGGCGATATTGTATTAAACGAAGCTTTCAGTGGTATAATATTATTATTATTATTGCAAGATGGAAAAACTGCACATTCTCGCTTGGCAATACCAATAGATGCAACTGAAGGATCAACATGTTGTATAAAACATTAAACATACCTAACGTAAGTAATTAAAAACTAAACTAATAATTAGGACGAAACCTCCATGGTACATAAATACTATTTTGAAGCACTAGACAAAACATTAAAAGATATAATGCATTCAATAGATCCACAACTATTAACATGAGCATTTGGCAGAAAAATGGTTGTATTTGGAGGCGATTTGTGAAAAAGTCCCCCATGTAGTAACAAAGGGTACTAGAACTGATACTATATGAGCATGTATAAATTCATCAGACATCGTGAATAGTTGTCGAGTCCTAAAATTGCTTACTTACATGTGATTATCGTTGACTGTGATACACAAAAACTTATCTGAAACCAGAGAATTTGTTGATTGGATCTTACGATTAGGTGATGGAAAATTATTAGAACCTAACGAAGGTGAATCATTAATATATATGTCGTCAGATATATTAATAATAGAAGATCAACATCCTATACATGCAACTGCTAACCATATATACGAAGATATCAACATCCAATATCACAACATTGAATATTTTTAAGATCATGTAATACAATGTCCAACAAATGAGTTAGCAGATGAAATGAATAACACATTATTTGAAATGATGTCTAGAAATGTCATTGAATACTTAAATTCAGATTCTATAATTAGTTCAAACAACAATAGAAATTATGAGAACGGGTTGTATAACACTGAATTTCTCAACACCATCAAATGTGCAAACATCCCAAATCACTGCTTACAATTGAAAATAATAATGCCCATAATGCTACTAAGAAACAGTGCCGGTTTTCCCCATGTTTCACAATATCTTAGTCATAATATTCAAAATGAATTGATACATTTGATTGCTTCGAAAATTAAATCTAAAATCATCACAAAATAAAAGAAGCAAAATATTTCTCTGTGATATTGGATTGTACTCCAGATGCAAGTCATCAAGAACGAATGTCCTTAATCCTAAGGTGCGTCGATTCTACTTCAGATTCTTTTAAATTAGAAGAATTTAAAAGAATCTGATAAAAACGTAAAAAAGACATTAATCAAACGCAATGTAGAGTCGGTTAGGTTAGTCGTGAATTGTTTCCATAAAATCTACATCATTGATAAAATGAAATAATAACATATGATAAAGTTTTCAATCTAATGTAAATTAGTATTTGAAGTCCTGTCACAAATGGAGAAAATAATTGTAAAATAAATATTACGGCGTTTCGTGTAAATTTTAAATTAATCAACGATGATTGTTGAATCATACAAATTATTACGCACAATTTATAACAATATCATATAAAAATAATGTTGATATTTTGGTTTATTATGATTTATGAGCTTTAACATTTCATACCTCATGCTCTACAAATATTCATACAAATAAAAAAACTTATAATAACAAAAAATATTCATATCGATTAAATAATTTACACAACGAATGATTAGTAAAATATTTTGAATAACAATAGCATTACAAACTAAATTCATTTTTCTAGATATAGATATTGAATAAACATGTGATCAACAATAAAGATTTATAGTAACATGATTCACATACAAGAATCGAAAATTTTCAAATTATGAAAGTGAAAAATATATATTAATGTTTTTAACTTTTATAAATTTAATATTTTATATGAACAAATATTAAATTTGTGAATATGTTTATTATATATATATATTAAAATCAAAATTAAACTTAACATGTTGTTGTTGTTGTTGTTGTTGTTGTTGTTGTTGTTGTTGTTGTTGTTGTTGTTGTTGTTGTTGTTGTTGTTGTTGTTGTTGTTGTTGTTGTTGTTGTTGTTGTTGTTGTTGTTGTTGTTGTATAACCTAAAATCTAACTAGATAAATATGTTTAATTGCATAACTCCTATACTTGATCGATTCAGGATGGACGCTCAGTCGATCGATGAGTAGCACAGACCTAGTGGTCCATGTCTTTGAATGCTTGGTATAAAGGAATCACTTGTGTCGAGAATTTCTTCGCTCGAGCAGCCAATGTGTATTAAGCATACATTAGTCCAGACAAATTGTTCGGGTCAAGGAGTTTGTTGCTCAGGA
>CM071860.1:33939076-33962056 GCA_036759665.1 Gynandropsis gynandra
TTAGTTTTTAGTTTGAGACTCGGTTATTCGTTTTTGGTTTAAAAAAACAAAAAACAGAAAAACAAAAAAATACAAAAAAAAAATACCACCGCAAACGTGCTTCACTTCCCTTACCCTCCATCGGAGCTTCACGTCAAGGACGTCGTTCAATTCAAGTCTGGGGGAACAGCTCACGTTTTTCAGGTGATTTCGTTTCACTTTCTTTCATCTTCCATTTGACTTTGTAGTTTTTAGGTTATTTTTATAGTTTTTAGTTTGTTTTTGTTTTCGTGAATCAGAGTCATCCCAGGCACTAGTCTGGTGCCACGTTTTGAGATGAACCCTGAACCTAGGATGCTTAAGAAGTTGGCCCTTTCCGTGAGATTTTGCATGTTTGAGCTAGGTTTTTCCTAAGCGTTAGAGCTTATTAGTCGGCTGAAAAATAATAGGTCGTAGTTCTTTGGGAATCCTAGTGTTGCTTGTGGAGGGTTTAGACGAGGTTGTAGGCTAGTTTATCGGTTATTCTCTCTATCCAGATGGCCACACTTCGTGTAGACGATACTTTACTTCACTTTTCTATGAGGATTACTATATCGTATGAAATCGAGCTTATTTGCAGATTAAGAACGCACACTAACACTCTGCTGTCGATAGAAATAATGCCTAAAACGCATGATCTAAAAATCAATATGAGTGCATCGACCTTGATACTCTTTTGATGGCTTGGGTCTAAGTGGTGGGTTGGCGATCATCTTTCTACGTCCTAAGGGCATGGCACAAATAAAATGACGCCTACTCCGCTGCACGCTTGAACAAAATGCATGAGTATACCGTCATCGATAGTCTGGGTCTAAGTAGAGGTTGGATCCCTTCAAATCCAACGTCCTAGAAGCCTAGTGTGTATGCAAAGAAAAGACAAAAAAAGGAAAAGAAAAAGATGACATAAAAAGAAAATAAAAAGAAAGAAAAAAAGAGAGACGAAAAAGAAAAAAGGAATAAAGAAAGAAAATAGCTTGGAAAAGAAACAAGTATCCTCGATTGTTCTAGGTTTAGCATCTGTCTGAAGTCTTGTTTGGTGGAGAGAGTTACGGTGGCTTGTTTAGTTTTCCTTTGATTTAGTTTCTCGTGGGTAGCCTTGGTGAACCTAGGATGAAGACTAAAAACTTAATTAGGTCGAATTTGCTCTCGACGTGCTAGTTGATCGGTTAGGTTTGCTTTAGCGGTGTTTCTAGGAGAACTCGAATTTTGTACACCCCACGCGTTTCACGTTTACGTTTGCTTAGGGACAAGAAAACATTTAAGTCTGGAGGATTTTGATCATCACGTTTTCATATGTATTTCTTGCATGAGTTTAGAGATGTTTATGATATATATGTGATGCTTTACGTATGATTCCGTATCCATTTTACTTGTTTCTGTGTTTTCATGTTCTTATAGGTTTTTATGCGTATTCGGTTCATTTTGGAGCTAAAGGACTTGCACGAAATAAAGTAACAACATCGAGGATCATCACGGGACAAACGGGACGAGAATCGGCATGGAATAGCCACTACCCGCGCGGGTAACTCCCTAGCCCGAGCGGGCATTTGTTACGGCGATTTTGTCCAGCGAATTGAGCACGAGTCGAGCGAGAAATACCCCGCCCGGGGCTTGAGCCCGAGCGGGCAGCACATGAGTCCGAGCGGGCAGCACATGAGCCCGAGCGGGCAGCCCTTGAGCCCGAGCGGGCAGCCTCCTTTTCATCGCGTTCTTGCGCGATCTTCCGCGTCGTACCCGAGCGGGTCACTTACCCTGCGCGCGCGGGTCGTGACCGTCACCTGCAACTCCAAATAAGTTAATTTGACTTAAAACAAATGGAAGTTTGTTGGGGACTTATACAATAAGGAAAACAACTTTAGAGAAGAGGCATAAGTGATATTTCGCTGAAGGAACTAATGGAAAGGTCACCCAACTTATTCAATAATGGAAACTCATGAAAAGACAACAATCGGTGGCTGCTGCAACTTAAGGAAGAACTGAACGTCCAGAAGGAAAGGGAGGGAGAAAAGGAAAGAAAAGAGGAATGAAAGAAAAGGAGAGGAGTGAGAGGTCGAGCTCATTCACCAAGTTTCGAGTTCTTGATCGAGAGAGAGAGGAAGGAAGGTTCTTTCGAAGGAGACTTACGAGGAGCATTGGAGATCAACTTGACACTTCGGTTTCTTTTGGTTTTCATGTTCCTTAGACCTTCTATTTCGTTTATGTTTGTTTACGGACGCATGAGCGAGTAGTTTGTTTGTTCTAGGAGAAGGGATTAGCCCTTGGCTATCTCGGAACCACTTTCGATTTATCTTTGAATGCATCTTCCCGTTTTCGTTTATCTATTCTTTATCTGAGTGCTTAATTTACTTGTGTTTGTGATGGCCACGTAGATGCATGTGTTAGGGGTTAGGAGAAGGACCGAAAGGAGAATTCTAGTGCTAGAAGATCAGGTTTAGAACAATCGAGGTTAGGCCACGAAAGTAAGGTAGCAGCGGTTGAGGGTAAAACAGATGAATCACGGGTCATATGGGTTTAGTTCAAGGTGCCAGCCACGAAAGTAGGGGATAACTTGACTGGGATTGCATGATAGATAGGTTGATTGTTGGTTTCGGTAGTCTTGTGGTGAAATCGGTTTCCTGGAACGTTTGTTTCATTCTTAAGAACTAGTTTGTTTATTTGGTTTTAGTATTTCATTCTTAAAACCATATTTCGTTCCTTAGCAAGTTTGATTCACAGTTAGAGTTTAGGTTGTGTTGCGTAGTCCGTGTGGGATCGACACCTAAAGTACTACACATGTGTCGTGCACTTGCGGGTAGTTTAGGTTAAATTTGTTTAACTTTGATAACGTATCAGCTATAAGAAGAAAAGATCCCCTAACCGAGGAAGTTACTCAAGAATTCTTACATGGGTTAAAGCAAATCATGAATTTTGTGTCGATGCAACCTTTGTGTCAAGAACGGGGGACAATGTTATGTCCCTGCAAAAGATGCAAAAACATGAAATATCGAATTCAAAATTTTTTTGCAAACACTTTTACAAGGTGGTTTCGTAGAGAATTACGAAATTTGGTTATTTTACAATGAAAATTGTGGCATTAGAGATAGTGTGCAAGAAGCATAAGAAATAGAAAAAAATTAAGAATTTCTTATAATGAAATGTCGACGACCAATCTATATGTGGAAGTCATATGTTTTTTCTGACGATGGATTTGTTTAGCAAATGCATGAAGATAAAACGAACAATGAGGCACTCAGCCTATTGGATTTGGTGAAATAACATATATATGAAGGTTTTCGTGAAGTCGGTCTCGTTTATCTTTGTCATCAAGATTAATGAGTATGAAAACAGACTATAATATAGCTGAAAATTACATGGATTCATTTTGCAAAACCATGCATGAATATTTACCAGGAAATAATCAAATTCCTGAGACATATTATGAAACAAAAAAAGTATCAAAAGATATAGGAATGCCACATGTGAAAAATGATGTTTGTAGAACTAGTTGTATAATGTTCTTGGGAGTAGATAAAAATCTATTGGAATGTAAATTTTGCGGTGCAAACAGATTTCGTCCAAAAAACCATCTTGACGAAAATATATACCGTACAAAAAGATGTTTTATATGCACGTAGCAAAAATGTTGAGAAGGTTATATGAATAAAAAACCTTTGCGGCAATGAAATGGCACATAAAACACTAGACGGGCGAAGGGATAATGCAATATCCATCAGATGGCAAGGCTTGGAACGATTTCAATGAAATATTTCCTGAGTTCGCTTATGAAACGAGAAATGTTTATCTTTATTTGTGCACCAATGGATTTAGTCCATATAGACAATTTGGAAGTTAATATTCTTTATGACCGTTGATTCTTTTCTCCGTATAATTTGCCTCCTGATATGTGTCTGAAAAGAGAAGTAATGTTTTTGATGTTGCTGATTCTAGGATCAAAACATCCAAAAAAATTCGATATTTTTTGCAGCCTTTAATTCATGATTAAAAAATTTGTGGAACAATGAAATTCTTGCTTATGATGTAGGTACGAAACAAAATTTCATATTGAAAGCGATCTTTTGTGGACAATTATTGACTTCCCTTCCTATGGAATGTTATCTGGATGGAGCACGCACGTGAGATTGGCATGTCCATATTGTATAAAAGATACAAATTCATTTCGACTAGTACATTGGAAGAAACCATGTTGACTTGATTATTATAGAATTTTTCTTTCCTGTGAACATATATTCAAAAAAAGATAAAAAAATATTTTCGAAAGAACATGGTACAAAAAGAAAATGCGTTGTGCATGGGAGATCTACAAGAATCAGTAGAATACAGTGGAGATCGTGGACATCGAAAACCACAAGGCCAATGTGAATGGCATAACTGGTATAAACGTAGTATTTTTGGAAATTACCATATTGGAAATCACTAATAATATGTCATAGTTTGGATGTTATGCATATTGAAAAAAAATCTTTTTCATAACATCATCAAAATTTTTTGAATGTGATGGGGAAAACGACGAATAACATACAATTAAAGAAAGGTTTGAAGATAATATGTCGAAGACTTGAGTTGGAGTTACGTGATGGAAGGGCACCTATCCCAATATTCAGATTATTTGGGCGAGTAAAAACAACATTTTTAAGGTGATAAAAAAAAGACATTAAATTTCCAAATGGATATGCATCGAACATTGTTTAGTGTATGGATATTATGGGTTCGAGGCTGGTCGGATTGAAAATTAAGATCAATGATATAGCAATATAAAAACCGAGCATATTGTATTTCAAAACCCTACGTACACATGTGTTGATAGAACGTTAATAACTTAACAAATTAGGACCTCAAATAAGAACCACAAGCTGCAACCTACAGATTATGCAACATCTAAAAAAGGCAAAGAAAGCTACATTACGACTATTAATCTAGAAAGAACATCTAAAAAAGCAAAGCAATTCATCTAGAAAGTATTTTTTCAGTAGATGTTCCAACTTATATTTGTAATATACATATAACGCACATCAGAGTGGCATAAGATGATAGCTAATGCTGACGAATTTCACATATTAGAGTAAGCAAAAAACGATATTGTTGAACTTTCATATCTTATAACAATCTTTTATTAATTTTGCTTGAAGATATACAGGGTGAAAACAATAGCAATAAAGCAACCATAACATTCAATTGGATTTTTTTATTTCATGATTAGCATAAACTTAGCATATAGTGCTAAAACTCCCTTCGTTCTTACAAAATATGTTACACATATAGATACATCAAGAAGTAATCATTTCAAAAATCATATACGAGCATACAATATGATATTTATATTATGGAAGATAAAATAGATATATCTATAAATGAAAGACATGGATCATACATATATAATATCATTGGAAAAAATTACCACATAATTAGTAGTATGCTAGCACCAGATGGTTATACTCTCAAATCTCGACAACTCTGTATACATGATACCGACCAAAAGATATCTAACAGAATCTTTGTACTTAGGTCAACACTTTTAATATGTTTATTACATATTACTACATACATTTATTCTTATAAATAATCCATTTGATTGGGTAGTCGTAATTCTGGAAGATCGACTCAACCATCGACGGTTAGACCAATGCTAGATGAATTTAATCTATACATCAAATTTTTTGACTCGGCTCGAGATAGATTTCTACTATTTGATACAATAAACTTAAGACTTTGTTTAATAGCTTCCAGAAACAAAGAAGACTGTACATATAATTTACCTAAAACTCTAGAATTAGCTTCTTTGTTAGTTGTTTTTTCGATGAATCTTTACAACCAAGACATATAATACTTCATAAACACAATAATGATTTCATATGTATTAATAAACTTCACCCAACTTATTTACCCTTCATAACCCACTCCTATTTACGTACAGTGAATATGGTTAGCACACATATTTGGAATTAAAACAAAGTACATCCATAGCAAAAAAAAATCAAGAACCTGCATGAGCTTACGAGAATTTATGGCTTATTAATTCCAAATATGGTCTTCGGAAGTATCAACATTATTATGCACAGCTAGAATATTCTAACAATTCGTTGTTGATAGAATTTGTATATTTGAGTAAGAAAGAATAGGCTTTGTGTAAAATAATTAGAGTACATTACATTCAGAAAATTATGAGAACATAAAATCTACAATTCAAATTGGGAACAATGATGACAGTACAATCGGTAGTTTGATTATATTACCTTCATTCTTCATAGGAGGTTCAAGATATATGAAACAAAATTACTTAGACACGATGACAATATGCTAATAACTTCGATATCCTTATTTATTTATAACTTGCACATGTCACCTTAGATGGCCAGAAATACAAAAACCTCTATTACATAACAAGTTGTCTCCAGAGGATTGACCAAATATCTTAGCAAGAATAATCAAAATAAAATTAGACTTTTTAATATCAGATTTATGACAGAGCCAATTTCTTGTTAGAATTTTCTGTAGATCATTACATATAACATTCCTATTTTATATATCACCTCAGCAAGCAACTAGTCGAAATTGACCATATTACTTTGTAGTTATTGAAACATTGGAAAATCCAAGACCCTAGTGATAGCCTGTAAGGCCTAGAAATCCTTGAAGTTTCTGAACCATAAATTGTGTTGGCCAATCCGTCATCATGCGAATTTTGAAACTCTCTAATGCAACTCCCTCGTTGTGGATAATATGGCCGAGATATTCAAAGTTCGGACACTCAAACAAAACTTCGTATAGTTGGCAAAGAAATTAGGGTGATAGAGCGCGGTAAGTACTCCAATCAAATGACTGACAGGCTCTCCCTTTGAGCGACTATAGCTGAGAATATCGTCAAAGAACACAAACACAAAATGGTAAAGCCATGGATGGATGATATCATTCATGGTTGCTTGAAATGTGGTTGGGGTATTAGTGAGACGAAAGGCATCACGAGGAACTTGTAATGACAATCGTGTGGGTTCAGAGTGTCGTCTTAGGCACGTCGTATCCGTAGACTCGTATTTGGTGGTGTCCCAAGTGTAAATAAAGCTTGGAGAAGATAGAAGCTGCATGCAATTCATCAAGGGTTGGCCGATTATCGGAATAGGAAAAATATTGAGAACCAACATATCTTCCCATTTTTGTTTTTCTTCTTTACCAATAATATTGGGCTTAAAATGGGCTGTAGCTAGGTTAAATAATCCCGACAACCAACATATCTTTCACTTGTTGCTCAATCTCAACTTTCTTGGCATGCGGATAATGGAAAGGGTGTGCACACATTCACCAGATTCGCATCTGACCATAAGGTAATGTCATTGTCTCAGGCGCGATCATGAGGAAGCCCCTAAGGCTCAATTAATACATCGAAAAATTATCGGAAGACTAGTTGAATCTCCCCCGAAAGTGCTTCGAGATCTGGCGAAGTTAACTACCACGATTGGCCATCTCTACAACCATTCCTTCACCTTCTTGGTGAAATATCTTCCATAACAATGTGAGTGACACCGAGCGAGTCAAAGACCTGGGTCTCCAACCAACGTGAGTGCAACCCAGTCCCTCTTGAACCACAAATGTTGCTGTTTCCAGTTAATCTCGGTATCTCCTAAGGTTTCCAGCCACTGCATCCCGAGGATAATATCGGCACTCCCGAGCTATAATGGAAGAAAATCAGCGGTTACTTTTAGATTCTGCAATTGGAGTTTCACATTCTTGCACACTTCTTCGCTGCGAACCACCAACCCAGTACCCACCACCAGCCCATTACGGAGAGTTCCTTCCGTTCGTAGCTGTAACTCAATGGACAATGACTCGAAGATGAAATTATGGGTTGCCCCAATATCTATCATGATTGTCACCTCCTTGTTTTGAATCCTTTCTTTGAATTTCATGGTGTGTGGTGATGAGAGGCCCACTACGGAGTTTAGAGATAAATCATCCATCTTCGTGACTTCATCGTCGGTTTTCTCCACCGTAGGAGTGTCATTGTCAGCAAAATTGTACTTCACAATGAAATTAGTGGCCTTTGTCCCTTCGTTCGTGCGCATTAGCCTCCAAAACTCACTGTATGTTGTCGTTTCCTTGAGTGTTTGTAGTCCGATGTAAGGTTGTTAAAATCTGAGAGGTCAAGGAAGGAGCGGAGTGAGCAGTGAGGGTTTCATTTTCATGATTTCTCTCGCTCACGTGCTGGGCACGTGGTTAGCTAAACAATCCCCATTTAAAGTTGCAGCTGGATGTCGAGGAGAAGAAAGCGAAGCTTGGAGAAATCGCTTGTCTTTAGAAGACGGCGGCGTGGCTTCACCAGCCGGAACCCATTGCTCGACTTCCTGAGCGAGCACCATCATCCTCTACAGTGATTGAGGTTCAAACAACCTCACCCCGTCTCTTACCTCGGACCGAAGACCATATTTGATAATTTTTGATGTTTTCTTAATTCTCATATTTATTTGTTAGTGGGTTAGTAGTGTGAGTGGATCATGGGTTAACAGTACATTTACCATTGTTAGTGGGTAATGGGCAATTTATTTCTTTATAATTTTTTCCCTATAAATAGGGATGAAATGGAATGGAAAAATCACAATTCAAACACCAATTCTTTTGTATCATATCTTCCTAATTTTCTCTTAGAAATTCAATATTTCCAACAATTGGTATCAGAGCGTGTGTAATCGATCCATTGAGAAATGTCTTCGATCTCACACAACGCTGGAGCATCGAGAGTCCCGTCAACACAGGACGACGTCGACACTCTCTTTCTCCTCCTCCACGACGTGGTCGATGTCGAGATGATGGTAACCACGTGGTGCAGAAGGTGGTTAAAGAGGTGGGAGGTGCGATATTTCCAATACTCACGAAGACTAATTATGAAGATTGGTCACTAATGATGAAGGTGATGCTCCGAGCACGAGGACTTTAGGCAGTTGTGGAGGTAGACACTGATGATCAGCAAGAAGATCAGATGGCGCTTGAAGCCATTCTACGTGGCGTGCCTTCGGAGATGATCTCTTCGCTCGCCGTGAAGAAGATTGTGAAAGAGGCTTGGGAAGCGGTTGAGTCTATGCGTGAAGGTCCCGATCGAGCATGTAAGGCTAGCGCTCAGAAAGTGCGCAAGGAGTACGAGAATTTAGCTTTTCGTGATGGTGAGACGGTGGATGACTTTGCCATGCGTCTCTTCGGTATAGTGAATCAGCTAACCATTCTCGGAGATCCTGAACCGTCGCACAAGGTGGTTGAGAAATGCCTACAAGTCATCCCTCCCAGATTCGGGTAGATCGCATTGTCCATCGAAACTCTGTTGGATCTGTCAACACTTTCGTTGAAAGAGATTACTAGGAGGTTGAAGGCCGCAGAAGAACGGTTTGAGCCGTTAGAGCCCACATCGGGGGTAGGGGGTAAACTTTTACTCACTGAAGAGGAATGGATTGCACGAATGAAGGAGCGAAAACGAGGAGATTGTTCCTTTGGAGGCTCCAAGTCGGAGAAACGTCGTCGAAAACAATGATGTCGTAAATCCGTAAAAGATGGTAGATCTGGTTCTAGGGAGAACCGAGATGGAACTAAAGATAAGTGTCGAAGTTATGGTAAGAAGGGACACTGGGCTAGAGACTATCAATCCAAGCCCAAAAATGAAGAAGCATATCTGACACATGGGGATGACGACGAGCCTACACTCCTTATGACCAAGGCGTGTCAGACCACGTTAGATGCACCGACATCACAACCTACATCGTCAGGGTCACCATCATCACATAAGTGCCCTATCCACCTTGAGTAGATGAAGGTTACTGCCCATTTTAGTCGTGAGGAGGAGTGCAAAGGCAGTCTATGGTTCTTTGACACCGGAGCGACGAACCACATGACTGGTGTACGTGTTGTGTTTTTTGAATTCGACCAATCAGTGGTGGGAACCGTGAAGTTTGGAGATGGATCTATCGTCAAGATTGAAGGTCTACTACATTCCTCGCCTCACCACAAACCTGATCAGTATGGGGCAGTTGGACGATTCTGGATGCCAGACGATCATCGAAGGGAGCACCTTGACTATAAGAGATCCACAACGACGACTATCGGCACGAGTTCGAAGATCCTCCAAGAGGCTCTATTTGATCTGCCTCAACATTGCACGACCATTGTGTTTAACAACAAGAAGCTCCGAAGAATCGTGGCAATGGCATGGAAGATATGACCATATTAGTTTTAATGCACTACGAAAGCTCGCTCAACACAACATAGTGCGTGTGTTGCCACATATTGGTCAAGTTGACCAAGTGTGTGACAGTTGCCTCGTGGGGAAGCAAAGGCGGAACTCATTTCCGGAGAAGGTGCGATGATGTGCGGTAGATCTTCTTGATCTCGTCCATGGTGATCTATGTGGGCCCATCACACCAATGACACCAAGTGGGAATCGTTATTTCCTACTGCTCGTAGATGACTTCAGTCGTTATATATGGCTCATTCTTGTCGCAAGCAAGGACCAAGCTCCAGCGGCAATCAAGAGGTTCCAAGCTGCGACAGAGGTACAATCGAGATGGAAGCTTAAGGTGCTTCGTACTGATCGTGGAGGCGAGTTTACATCGGTGAAGTTTGGAGAATACTGCACCGAGAAAGGAGTCCAACGACAATTTACGGCCCCTTACTTGCCACAACAAAATGGAGTTGTTGAACGACGTAGCCAGACCATAGTTTCCATGACCCGGTGCATGCTGAAGTCAAAAAGTCTTCCTGGAGAGTTTTGGGGCGAAGTTGTGATCACCGTAGTCTTTATCCTCAATCGCGCCCCAACACGTAGTCTTGATGAAAAAACACCATACGAGGCTTGGTATGGTGTAAAACCGACAGTCCATTTTCTCCGTACATTCGGTTGTATCGCACATGTTAAGGAAACATGACCAAATTTGAAGAAGCTTAATGTTCGAAGCATACCAATGATCTTTGTCGAGTATGAAGCTGGGTCCAAAGCAAACCGGGTGTACGACCCAGTCAGCAAATGGGTGCACGTGACACGAGATGTTGTCTTCGATGAAGTTGCCCAATGGGATTGGAAGGCCGGTGACAAGGGTGACACTACCATTTCATTGGAGCCATATAGCATCGAATATATCACTACGAGTGAACCAGACCGAAGAGAAACGATTCAAGAGTCCCCTCGAACTCCTGATGCAACACTAGAGGCGGTGGAGTTTGCGTTGCCGCCGACAAATATCGAACCGAACCTTGATGCAGATCATGATGATGCACATCTACGCTTTCGCATGATCAACAACATCCTCGGGCCATCATCACCATGGGGGTTTGCACCTCGTGCCTTGGAGGTTGAAGAGTTGCACTTTATCACGGCTGAAGATCAATCGTCTTTTGCTGAGGTAGAGCAACACGAACATTGGCGACAAGCAATGCTTGAGGAGATGAAAGCAATCAACGACAATGGTACTTAGGAACTCGCCGACCTTCTTGTCGGTCACCGTGTCGTTGGGCTAAAATGGGTTTTTAAGGTGAAACGTTACGAACACGTAGCCGTTGTTAAACACAAGACATGACTGGTTACAAAGGGCTATGTGCAGCGTGCGGGGATTGATTTCGACGAAGTCTTTGCGCCCGTGGCGCGCATAGAGTCTATACGACTCTTGTTGGCCTTAGTAGCGAGCGAAGGGTGGAAAATCCATCACATGGATGTCAAGAGTTCATTCCTCAATGGCGTGCTAAAAGAGGAGGTGTATGTGACACATCCACCAGGGTTCATCAACCACAACCACAAAGAGAAGGTCTTACGCCTACATAAGACCCTTTACGGACTTCGACAAGCACCACAAGAACGCCAAGTTAGATGCAAGTTTACAGTCACTTGGGTTCAAAAGAAGTACCTCTGAGCATGGGATATACACTCGTTGTAGAAGAGCATCACGACTTATCGTGGGTGTCTACGTGGATGACTTGATAATCACCGGGTTCGAAAAATGCGATGTTGAAACGTTCAAGGCCAAGATGAAGACTTTGTTCCAGATGAGCGATCTCGGGTTGTTGACCTACTATCTCGGGCTTGAATCTATCAAAGTGAAACCGACATCATGTTCTGCCAATTAGCATACGCAAATAAATTATTGAAAAGATGCGGCATGAGCAACTGCAATCCATGCAAGGTGCCTATGGAAGCACGTTTGAAGCTTAGCAAGAAAAGTTCTAGTCCACTGGTCAAAGCCACCGAATATTGAAGTCTAGTTTGTGGACTTTGATACCTTGTGAACACACGACCAGACCTTGTCTATGCGGTAGGGTACATGAGTCGCTTCATGGAGAAGCCACGCGAAAATCATATGTCGGCAGTGAAGCACGTGTTACGGTATATTTCTTGGACACGTAGTTATGGAGTGTTCTACGGAAAGAAGTGTGATGGTCAACCATGTCTGGTTGGATTCAGTGACAGTGACATGGCAGGTGGCATCGACAAACGAAAGAGCACAAGTGACATCTTCTACTTCCTTGGTGATAGTCCCATCACCTGGAAATCGGTGAAGCATAAGGTGGTGGCATCGTCCTCATGTGAGGCAGAATATATCGCTGCGTCAACTGCAACTTGTCAAGGCATCTGGTTAGCTCGACTCTTGAGTGACTTCATTGGCTTGGAAACTCAAGCGTCGGAGGTTAAGGTGAATAATAAGTTTGCTATCGTGTTGAGCAAGAACCTCGTCTTTCATGATCGGAGCAAACACATTGACACTCGGTTTCACTTCATTCGGAAGTGCGTTGAATATGGGAAGATCGTCGTCGAGTATACCTCTACACTAGACCAACTCGCGGACATACTCACAAAGTCATTCGGACGTGTCAGATTTCAGGAACTGCGTACAAGAGTTGGCATCAACGAGATTTCAGAAAAAAAAAAAACATTGCAAGAATTAAGGGGCAAATATTGGATAATTTTTTATGTTTTCTTAATTTTCAATTTTATTTGTTAGTGGATTAGTGGTGTGAGTGGGTCATTTATTAAGGATAATGGAGTTAGTGGGGTTAGTGGTACATTAACCATTGTTAGTGGGGTAATGGGTAATTTATTTCTTTGTAATTTTTCTCCTATAAATAGGGATGAAATGGAATACAAAAATCACAACTCAAACACCAATCATTTTGTGTTATTCTTCCTATCTTTCTATTTTTTTCTTAGAGATTCAATATTTCCAACAGACCAACCATAAATATCGACTGCAAAACCTATTTCGACAATGGTGTTTGGTTGGCCGCAAGCACAATGAAGTCGTGACAATAGTCCTTGGTCGAGCCTTCTTATTGTAGGTTCAACAATTTTTCGCATAGTGGAGCCCCCTGGGTCGAAGAGAAAGTTTCGAGTACCCGACTCCTTAGGCGGTGCCAATCCAAGTTCGGGTTTGGAATTCGCTCCCAATGTATCCAAAATAGGAACCACACTAGGGCCATGAGGACACTGTTTAGCCTTTAAGTTTCTGGAATCTTGGTTAGATAGAAGTAATGTTCTATCTTTATGAGCCATCCCTCGAGGTCCACTCTGTCGAATAAAGGAAGCTCCAATTTTCTACCATATATTTTCTTTGCATCTCTAATATGAGACAAGGGATTGTAGGTCGTTGGCCCTGGAATGGGGCCTACTTATCCTCGCCTAATCCCAGTATCTACATGCATGTAAGTCTGTCCAGGAGCTATACTTGAGGATGGGGTATTAAATGTCGCCGATAGTGTGTTACATAGCAGCGTTTCGAGCGTAGCCTTCATCTGTTGTGTGTCTTTTTTTTCTCGTGAATGTCCTTGCGAAGATCATCCATGCCTAACTCAAGATTATCCACCTTATGACTCAATTGATGCACCTTGACAGCCTCCATTTGCTTCTCGGAATGCCATTACTAAAGCACTTCTTCTAATGCTTCGATTTTCTTGTTTGCCACGGATCGTGCCGAATCTGATACCAATTTGCTAAATTTTGTTTTGTGTAACACTTAACAAAGGAATAAAATAGAGACTTCTTATAGATTGTAGAAAGTGAGATACAAAATATGAGACAAAGATGAAATTTATGGAGGGTTCATCACCTCTATAAGACCAGTTTAGCCAAAAGATTACTTACGCCTTACAATTCGTAAAGCCAAAATATATAATAGATAACAAAGTTGACTAGTTTCTAGTAATCCTTACAAGTCTAAGAGAATGTCTGTATGAAATACTAGGCTTGATCTTCTTCCCCAAAAGCTCCCTTTGTAGATTATTTAATTATATCTCTTGTAGTTCCATCACTGCTTAGAACGTGAAACTGTCCAACCTTCCACAGCAGACAACCTCTGCCTTTTCTTGTTTGCTAGATCTTGGCTACTTCCTTTTTCCACCGGTTGTAGGTGAAGATCACTGACGGTCTTGGATTTTCCAGCGTATTTGTTATCTATATAGTTGAGTTCCAGAAAACGTTTCACATGCTCACATTTTTACTTTTTTTTAAAAGAACATCCAAGCTTCCAATGCCAAAAGATATTAATGCTATTATTCTGTATAGATCTCAGAAAAAGAGACAAATCCATTACAATACGAAGCAGTTCAAGATACAGTGGTCCATGGACCTTATGTTTGGCGCATGGATTATCTCCATGCATGGAAAAAGGAAATTTAAAAAAAAAGATACCCTATGAAATTTAATGCTTCAATGTTTATCGATATTAATGATTTTGTTGTTTATAAACGACAAGATGACAACCGAACTTGTTGCATTATTTCGTACAACGCAAATCTGCTGATAAATCACACAACACGTATAAATGTAGAATGATGTAAACCAATCAAAACAATCAAATATTTATTCAATTACATTAACAAAGACCCTTTACATCGACCATATCAAAATAGTCCCCACCAACAACCGAACATTCTATCGACGAGAGTAAAAACTACTTTAACTATAGATATATTTAAGAATGTGAAGAATGCGAGAGAATCTTTAAATTTGACATCCATTACAGAAGCATTAATGTTGAACGTTTAGCCTCCATTTATTAGGGAAACAAAAAATTCCATTTCAAGAAGACGAGTCATTGAATAATATTGTTTCAAACGAGAATGTTCATTGCACCATATTTGTAGAATTGTATAAATTCAATTAAATATATGTATGTATATATAAATGCTCGAAATTTGACTTATCTGATTTTCCAACACAATTATTAGAAGCGCAAAACAGAAAAGGGGACCTCAAGACACTGAAGTTATAAATACGACCTACTACACAATGTACTACCAACTGTAGGTGAAGTCTACTATTTGAAAATACTACTAAATAAAATAAAAGGTCCAACATCATTCAAAGAATTAAAATTAATTTAGCAAATAACATACACCATGTTCAAAGACACAATACGTGCACTTAGTCTATTAGATGACAACAAATAATATATTGAGATTATTGAAAAATTGAGTCATTAAGCATCCTCATCGTATTTGTGTCACTGAATTCTTATCTTTCTCACATTAGAATGTTTATCTTCTCCTCAACATGTTTGGGAAGCTGTGTTAGTGCATTTTTCAGATGATATTCTCTACATACGCAAAACGACATTAAAATTGTCAGATTCTGTGTTCGATTAATTACATATATTTGAATATAATAATCATAGATTAGGCTAATAAGTATGTATCTTGTAGATTATTGTATGTTTCGAGAAGAATTTGAGAATGAAGCTCTTCTTGAAATTGAGCAACGACTTAAAATTGGAAAATCACTCAAACAATATCCACAATTGCCATATCCTAAAGAAATTGACCAATGTAGGAGACTCAACAAATTGATCTATGAAGAAAAAATATACGACGTTCAGGCCATTTTAGTAGAATATGAATCATTAAAAGCTCAACTAAATGATGAAAACGCTTAATATATGATGAAATTATAGCAACAACAACGAACTTACTGACAAAATATCTTTTGTTCATGGCCATGATGGTACATGTTAAACTTTCCTCTAGAAAACATCATCGACAACTATAAGATTTCAAGGTGATATTTTATTAAACGAAGCTTCCAATGATATAATATTATTATTATTGCAAGGTGGAAGAATGGAATACAGCATAAACATATCAAACTATTTTACTTTAGCCTATAAAACATGAAGTATTATCTTCAACTTAAAAAATCTAAAATTATCTTTTTGTTTTAAAAACACTAACTTTAAAAATATAGTGTAGAAAATACCAAACTTTTTAACTTTTGCCTATAAAACACAAATTATTACTTTTAACCTAACAATTTTGAACTTTTAAGTTTTGTCTAAAAAACACAAACTTATCAAATTAATCATATCCATACAAAAACACAAACACAAAAACAAATACTAAATCATATTTTAACTATTTAAATTTTTAAGTGTTGTCTAAAATCAAAAACTTATCAAATTAATCATATCCATACACAAATACTAACTCTTGATAACCTCAATTTTAACCCGATTTCAATTTGAAACCTAATTAAAAAATCCAAATTTCAACAAATTTAAACTCGAAATCTGAATTCAACCCAATTTCAAACCTATTTCAACCGAAAATCCAAATTTCACCCAATTTGAACAAGAATTTCAACCCAATTTCAACTCAAAATCCAATTTCAACCTAATTTAAACCAAATACCCGAATTCCATCCATGTTTAGTAAGCATTTCAACAAAAATCCAAATTCGAATCATTTGCAATTCGAAATTTGAATTAACCTAATTTCAACCCGATTTTCAACCAAAAATCCGATTGAATTTGGATTTTGGGTTGAAATATTATTGAAATACATAATAAAATTTGGTGGAATTTGAATTTTCGGTTGAAATTGGGTTGAATTAAGATTTCTGATTGAAATTGGGTTGAAATTCTTGTTGAAATTGGGTGAAATTCTGATTTTCAATTGAAATCAGGTTAAAATTGGGTTGAAATTCGAATTTCTGGTTGAAATTGGTTCGAATTTGGGTTTCTCACTAAAATTCTTTCTAAAATTGGGTGGAATTCGATTTTTCGATGAAATTAGGTTGAAATTTGGGTTGTTATTTGGTTGAATTTGGATTTTGAGTTGAAATTGGATTGAAATTCTTATTGAAATAGTGTGAAATTCGTATTTTATTTTGATATCGGTTGAAACTCTATTGAAAATAATTCTACATCGTAAACACTAAAGAAAGTTTACCAAGAGTTAGGGTTTGTATATGGAAATGATTAATTTGATAAGTTTTTGTTTTTTAGACAAAACTTAAAAATTCAAAATTTTTAGGTGAAAAGTAATAATTTGTGTTTTATAGGCAAACATTAAAAAGTTTAATATTTTCTACACTATATTCCCAAAGTTTGTGATTTTAAGAAAAAATAATAATAATTTTAGGTTTTTTAGGTTGAAGATAATAATTCATGTTTTATAGGTTAAAATAAATAATTTGATATTTTTTATGTTATATTCCGAATGGAAGAACTGCACATTCTCGCTTGGCAATACCAATAGATGCAACTGAAGGATCAACATGTTGTATAAAACATGAAACATACCTAACATAAGTAATTAAAAAAACCTAAACTAATAATTTGGGACGAAACCCCCATGATACATAAATACAATTTTGAAACACTAGACAAAACAATAAAAGATATAATACATTCAATAGATCCACTTCTATTACCATGAACATTTGGCAGAAAAATGGTTGTATTCAAAGGCGATTTGTGAAAAATCCTGCATGTAGTAACAAAGGGTACTAGAACCGATATTATACGAGTATGTATAAATTCATCATACATCGTGAACAGTTGACGAGTCCTAAAATTGCTTACTAACATGCGATTATCGTTGAATGTGATACACAAAAACTTATATGAAACCAGAGAATTTGTTGATTGGATCATACGATTAGGTGATGGAAAATTATTAGAACCTAGTGACGGTGAATCATTAATAGATATGCCTTCAGATATATTAATAATAGAAGATCAACATCCCATACATGCAACTGCTAACAATATATACGAAGATATCAACATCTAATAGCACAACATTAAATATTTTTAAGAGCATGTAATACAATGTCCAACAAATGAGTTAGTAGATGAAATGAATAACACATTATTTCAAATGATGTCTAGAAATCTCATTTAATACTTAAGTTCAGAATCTATAATTAGCTCAAACAACAATAGAAATTATGAAAATGGTTTGTATAACACTGAATTTCTCAACACCATCAAATGTGCAAACATCCCAAATCACTGCTTACAATTGAAAATAGGAATGCCCATAATGCTACTAAATAACATCGATCAAACGTTGCGGATACGCAGTGGAATGTGATTACAAATTACATAATTTGGTATTAACATTATTGAAGACAATATTATCACATGTACAAACACGAAACAAAATCTTCATTAGAAAAATACCATTAATACTTTCCAACACATTACTACCATTTAAGTTTAAACGAAAACAATTTTCAATTGTACTCTTCTTTGTAATGTTTAAACAAAATTGAGATATATTTATCATGTGCCATGTATTCGGTTGTAGACAACCGGAAGTTGCCTTATCACAGATAAAAACAAAAAAAAAAGTTAAAAGTATTGATCCTCAAAACAAATACTATGATCCCAAAACTGCGAATATCGTGTACAATTTTTTTTATAATATTTAAATGTAAACAAAATGCATTGCTCTGTTGATATCTGTAATATTCCAAATGAAAACAATAAATATAGTTCGCTCTCTATACAATATACACAACTGAACTGAATGTAAACTAATTTAATTGTTTATCGAATAAAAGCCGCGAAGCCGAGTACATAAACTAGAATGAATGTGAAAGGAATAGAAATATCAAGCACCGATGTGGAAAATGAATGCTGACTCTATATACAAACATGGAAATGAATGCTGACTCTGTATACAAACAATTTGATTTTACGGTATTATATATGACAATGTTTCAAAATATTTTAATCTAACCCCATTTTAATCCCCAAATTGCAAAATCCGCCCCGTTCCCCTAAATATATTATTAAGCCTATTAATAATCAATCTCCTAAAATTAAATAAAAAAGTTTAAATGGAAAAATAAATATTGGAATAAAATTTAAAATTCAGCCAAGTAGATCGTCTCCAAAGAGGTAGAGTAGGCGTTCAACGGCCCAACTTGGTTCATTCTTCGCCGGCCAATCCGCGCAACACCACGCCGTATTAGCGGTAAGCAACGGCGATCTACAGAGCGGACAAGTCCGGTGGTTTTCATCTCCGCCGTCATGATCATCGCCGGTGCCACAACATTCGTAATCAAGCCACCGGTCAATACACTCGCGGTGGAACACGTGGCAGCAATTCCTGAGCTCTCTGACCTCGTCTTCGTCTTCCAGATTTCCTAAGCACACGGCACAGGTGTCGTTGATCAACGCCGGAGATCGCTCCACCACGTCGCGGAATGTCGTCACAGCGAGGCTTTCCTTGATCTCCTGAGACGAAATCGACGGAGAGGAGGCGGCAGCGGATCTGGGTCGGATTGATTCGGATCCGGATGATCTAGACCGGTAGCGGAGGATCCAAGCAAGGATCCATCTCAAAACGGTGATGAGAACTGCCGTTTTGTAGAGGACGTGGGTGACTATAAGACCCGAATCTTCGATGAAGAAGCTCATTTCTCCAGATGAATGTATTGCTGAAGTATGCAAATAAAAGTTGGAGAGAGAGAGAGAAGGGGGAGAAATAGAGGAGCATCAGGTGCGTTTATAAAGGGAAATAAAGCTGCTGATGATGGTTGGTTTGCTTTTGCTTTGCCAGTGGTGGCTATTCTCCTTCTTCTCTTTTTTATTATTTTCGTTTTTTAATTATCTTTTAATTTGTTTTATTTTAGTTTAAATTAATTAAGTCAAATATATTTCTTTACGGAGTGTTGTGCAAGCTGCACTCCAATTCTCCATCTTCCGTTCTTTTGCGCAAGTGGGTATCAAGCCTTTTGTTGTAAATCTGTGATTATATAACCTCTTTATTTCTATATTTTATGTTTTACACTAATGCATTTTCATTTAATTATATGACTCATGGTTTAATCAGTATTGTAAAAGGGATTTTGGGCGACCGATTACTCGTCGTCTTGATGTTTGGTGGTAAGGGATTATCCAAAAAACCCTAAAATTGTCTCCGAAAATTGATCGGCACCTAAATGTCTTGGAATGGCCGTTTGGACGGCCGACTAAGAGAAAACTGTCACTCAGACGATTTTGTTTTACAAAAAAAATTCCAAAACAACGTCGTTTTTCCATGAAAAAAACCTTCCCTTCTCCTTCTTACCGTTCTTCCCTTTCGCGCTTTCGTCCTGATGTCATCGTGTTCCCTTCCGTTCTTCTCCTGTTGCAACCTCGTCGTTCTCCTTTTTTGTCGAATCGCTTTCTCCTCGCTCGCGGCTTCGTTTGGGTCTCTGTCTCTATGCTCAAACGAAGGTCGTCGCACCGACCAGCATCTCCTCCTCGTGCCCTCATCCGAGGGGTTGTTGTCTCCTCACATTCTCCTCGTCGATGTCTCCTCGAACGAAGCTCGATGTGTCGGCTGGATTCTCCTCACTCGCGCCTTTGGTCTGCTTGCTCGTGACTTCTCCTCGGCGGCCAAATTGTGCTCATTGGTGTTTTCAAGCATTGGTAGATTAGGAATGAATGGTAATGGATGAATGGTAAATTATGCATGAATCAATGAATGGGTGGATGGTATATTTAGGAATGGCAATGGATATTTAGGGAATGATGTACAAATTTATGATACTGAATGTTAAATGATTTAATTGTGATGAAGGGGATTAACTTGATTTTTTATTGATGTTTGATTGTAAAGATTCATGGATTTATCTCAATATCAGCCACTAAATCTTCGACAGTGGAAGCAACATCTTATACATTGAAGAAACGTAATTCGAAAGATATTGCATGAGAATATAGGTTTTTATGTGATCCGCTTAATTCCGATTAAATCAAGTGTCAATTGTGTGGAAAAGTGATGTTGGGAGGTGCACATAGGATGAAAGAACATGTTAAGACAATGTTGATAGTTGTCCTAATGCTTCGGAAGAAGATTTAAAAAATTGTAAGAAGATTATGGCTTTGTATGACTTATATTTTATGTATGGTACTTTGCTTATGTTATATATATTTTTTATTGTGTAATTTTAAAAATCTAATTTATTAAAAAATAAAAACGCCTAGTCAACGACTAATTCGACTGATCGCTAGATAATACTAGCGACATGCATATATTTACAGTTCGAAGTATGTTTTTACATAGTTAAAGTAGTCGAAAATATTCAGAAATTATAAAGTATATAAGTTTATTTTTATCTAATATAGTTAAAAAGATTTACAGTCAATGATCAAGTTGAAATAGAATAAAACAACTCAACAATTAATCAATAACAACGTATAAGATTTAGTATCATATTTTGTTTCGATAATGCGATATTTTTTCTGAACAATTTAATATTAATGCGTTGCTCAATCTGATAGCGTAATTGCCTGAAAATTAAAGAGTAAAGGGAGAAAATCGTGATTTTTGAGAGTTATGGGCTATATTTTAAGAGGAAATATGAAAAGAAGGGGGAGAATTGCAATTATGAAAATAACGGGATGACGAGAGGAATTCGAGTAATGCCGTCAGCAAAGGCGTTTAGGTGTCGTTCGTGCATTCTCTTGCTTACCGAAGCGGACGGTGGGATTCGATCACACCTTTTATCTTTTCCTTTTTATTACCAAAGCACCCAAAAAGAAAAACATATTTTATATATCTTTGATCGATTTGTAGTTTCTTTATAGACGATAACGTTCCAACTACTTATTTCTATGTAAGAAAATTAAATACAATATTCATATTTTATATTTATAATTATATCATGGTTTTGGAAATATTTTAATGTATAATCATAACTTCAATATTTTCAAAAACTCATAAATATTTTTATTCATCGCATCTTTCTTTATCCAATTTTGGTTAATTTTATAATTTTATATATTAGATAAATTCTACTCACCAATAGACTAATTTATTTTAAATTATAATTTTTAAATTATGATATAAAATTAATAATTATATATATTGATAATAATAGCATTTATAACAAAGAACTTTGATATATTTTTATAATGAAGTTTTTATATTTTTTAACTCTAATATGATTAATATAGCAAACCGGTAAAAATGTATATGAGATAACCATAGTATAATATAAATATAACATTACTTTGTTTACCTTTTGCCATGAATTAAATTTGCCTATTTATTTCATGTAAATAATTTATTGAAATATTAGTAATAAGAAATAAAAATATAGTTTAGTTAATTTTCATTTGTGATATACACAACCCCATAGTCCATGCGTTTCCTTTTTCTTATCCACGTAAGATTCCTATAAAAAAAATTTACTTGTGATGTAAGAAAATTAAATTTAATAATTAGAATAATGTAGAAAAATGAAATAGGCGATTAGGTAGAAGAAAAAATAAATAAATAAAGGGGTGACATGACAAATGGTTACGATAATAAAGACAACGCAGACCCCACAAAACACATCAGCTTCCCGACGATCCAACTCAGATTCCATTACTTTCATAATCAGATGCCTTTTTTTACAAAATAAATAATGAAAATAATTTAAAAATCCATTTTTTCCAGTTATAGAACAATAAATTTAGCTCTTGGAATTACGAAAAAATTGGTCACTGTTTTAAGTGGGTGATTATCAAAAATGTCTATGTGGGGTTAAAGTGCTTCAAAAATACTCTTGACTGAAAAAAAAAGTTTCAACTTCAAATCTACCCTTAAAATATTGATAATCTCATATTACCCTTGACGACAATTTTTCTCTCTCCTCTAGAGTATTTCTAATTCTCGCGCGAAAATTACTGTTCCCCCACACTACAACAGATTCGGCGAGAGTAGCTTGCGATCGGCATCAGATTCGCT
>CM071860.1:33970350-33997287 GCA_036759665.1 Gynandropsis gynandra
TGCGACCCAAACTGACTCACTAAGACAACCGACTCAAACGATCCTTAGACCCCCTGCGACGCTCAAGCGACGATTGCGACCCAAACCGACTCACTGAGACAACCGACTCAAATGACCCTTAGACTCCCTGCGACGCTCAAGCGACTATTGCGACCCAAATCGACTCACTCAGACTCTCACACCCATTTCAAATCAATAAACCATTATGGGACTCGACATCCTGCAAACCCTAGAAATCGACGCTCAACCGACCATCGCGACCCAAACCGACCCACTGAGACAACCGACTCTTGCGACTCAACCGACTCACTAAGACTCAACCGACTCATTGACACTCACACCATTTCAAATCAATAAACCATTTTGGGACTCGACATCCTCCAAAACCCTAGAAATCGATCTACTTACACTTATTGACGCCATTGAAGATTGACTCGTGCTCTCTTCTCCACCGCTGCTGATTCTAGCCATTTCCTTCTTGCCAACTTCGAATTTCCTTCTTGCCAACATCGAATCGATCCCTCTCAAGTTCGAAACCACTTGTTCTTTCTTGGCTTTTACTCTCCTAGAATGCGGGTTTGGCTTTTACTCTCCCAGAATGCAGGTTTTCTCACGTTCGAAAATTAAGGGTAAATTTGTCTTTTCTCTAGTTTTTTTTCCGATTAAATAATTATTTTAGGGAAGGGTATTTTTGAAGTGTTTTAGCCCTACGAGGATATATCTGATATTCCGCCGTTTTAAGTCATGGGTTTGAGACATGAGTTGGGTTTTGGTCACGTCTTCTCTTGTTGAATAATATTCAAATTAAATCGGCAATGTTATTTTATTCAGAAAGTGGGATGTTATCTCCTCATTGGAATATCATCCCCTCATTTTTCATCCACTTAATATAATATATATATATATATATATGTAAGTAGGTTAACACATAATCTCGTAAGTTTTAATAATAATTTCATCAATTTTGTCAAAATCATTCAATTTATCTGCATTCGTAATGTGAGCCCATAAACAAGGTAACTCGATGGATATATTTATATATATGACTTATTAATATTAGGGTTTAGTAATTAAAAAAAAGAAAAGAACGAGAGAACAAAGAAAAGGAAAAAGGAGAGAAGAGAAAAGAGGAGAGATATTGAAGAAACATATTCGATTCTTCATCGTATTTTTCGTGGGTGAATTCTTATTCAGATATGAATAAATCTTAAAATTATTTTGTGATGGTTTTCTTAATTCGAAGATTTATATCATAGAAATTTATTAATTGAATGGATCTATAATAAGGAAATCGGTTGGTGTTATCGCCAGTAATATTATCCAGAATCGTCAAGTCATCGAAAAAGTCAAGGTGATGATTTTCTTCATCCTAATTTCGGATTTGTGGTTGATTTATGGAAGAGATTATATTTTTAAAACGAGACATGATCACGTAGGATTTATAGGATTATAATGGAAAAAGTGAGACGTTGTAAGTGAAATTGGATTAAACCTTAGATTTATCGTATGAAGATTGAATACAAGTATATGACTTGTATAAGTGACTAGAGATGATCTAGAGAATTGACGTTCGACCAAGTATTGAGGTCAGAGAACGTCGACATTTTGGTTAGGTGTTAAAGTCGAGTGAATATCTTGTTAGTGTGCCCGATCGAGTGATTTCATACTCAAACCTTCGAAAGAAGGCGTGTGCAAGCATGTCGGTGAGAGTTTTCACATGAGGAGTATCGGGTCGACGATGTTAGTATTGCGACACTTGGATTTGGGCCGGTGTCGTACCGTGCTGGGTTGTGGTAACATTTCGAGTGACGAAGCGTTGAGTTAGTCAGATCAGTGGATCTTCCAGCGTCGTACCGTGTTGGGATTGTGGTAACCTTTCGAGTGATGGAGCGTCGAGTTAGTCAGATCAGTGAATTTACCAGTGTCGTACCGTGCTAGGGTTGTGGTAACCTTTCGAGCGACGGGGCATCGAGTTAGTCAGATCAGTGGATTTGTCAGCGTCGTACCGTGTTGGGGTTATGGTAACCTTTCGAGTGACGGAACGTTGTATTGCACTGATAGCTGGGATAAGTTGTGACCTTACGAATTCTTAAGTGTGTTGGGGTCCTTTGGACTTTGTGAACATATACCCGAGCTAGTGTCGTGTGGACTCTGTGTGTTATGATCCGGTGTGGTACTAGTCTTAGACTTTAGATACTCAGTCGGGTTGGATAGAGTTGTTTGTATGTCTTTAGTTTAGACTTTGGATAGATCACTATTATGTTATTTAGTTTAGAGTGGAATAATACATGGCACAGAGTACATAAACGTATTGATTTCACTGAGCGTATTTCGTACTCACCCTATTTGTAGGCTGTCGTGGATGAACAGGATATTGCGAGTAAAAAGAGAAATGAGATTGAGTAGCAACATGAGAACTCACAGTTGACTGATGGGAGAGGCGTGCAAGAGGTCTCGATGAGTTTTATTTTGCATTTCGTATCTATTTTATTTATTTACCGTGACTATGATCTTTACGTATTTCATTTACTATTTGGTCCAGACCACTTTTTTTTTGGAATAAATCATTTATTTTGTTTTATAAATACGTTTGAGTGGTGATTTATATGACCACCTCTTGGAGGTGATGGTGGACACTCCTAATTCTGAAGTAGTTCCAGGATAGGGTGTTACACGTAACATATATTATATTATTGTTTTACGTTGACATGATTATCATATAGGTGTCTTATGAAAACTTATTATTCAATGTATTTAAATATATAATTCATTCATATATAAATTTTAAGGCAAAATTATCTAAAAAATTATATAAGAATATACCGTATATCTATACTATATACTAAAAAGGCTTACGTCCGTGAACAGTGTCGGCGGAATGGCGTGGCAGACCTTCCGTTGTTCGATTTCTCTTACGACCGCGTGTATGGCCAGGATCGTTCGCTTCGTTATCGGGTTTCGCGATCCGGCCCAGATGGTTTAACCATTCGATGCAGCGCATACTGCTCCCTCGCTATGTCTGCCCTTTACAGCCATCCGATGGAAGTTTGGTTTATTTGTTTTCGACGGCTCAATTTCGCCACCCACCATCTCCCTTCGCCCTTAGCAATCCGATTTTTTTAGGATTTTGTCGATTTCGTTTCCTTTTTGGCTTACAGGTATTTTGTTTTTCAACCTCCCTAGCCGCGGTGGTGGTGGAGGCGAGGCGAGACGAGGCAAACCGAGGTGAAGCGGTGGTGGAGGTGGGGTGAGGCGGTTGGAGAGGGGAGGTAGGCGGGTGAGGGAGAGGAGGCGCCAAGCAAAGGAAAAAACAAAGAAGAAGAGAAGAAGAGAGGAAGAAGAAGACGAGGAAGAGAAGAGAGGGAAGGAAAAAAAATTGGTCTTTTTAAGTATTAGGGTTTATGGATAGAAGGATAATTAGGGATTGTGGTATATTTTAAGGGTATAATGGTCAATTGTTATTATTATTAAATTTAAATTTGTTGGAGGTTATTAAAATTTTAAAAATATTTTATAAATAAATATATTTTTATTAAAGAATTAAATTTGAAAAAGATTCCAATAAAAGTAATGTTGTATTTTATGAAAATTTAAATACGTCAAAAAATATTTTTTCATTTTCAAAAAACGAAATTTTAAAAACTATTATTTAGTTTTTAATTTTAGTAGTGGCAGTATTCTTTTCAACATTATGATTTTACTGTTTCATTCTATCCATCTTCCTGTTTAGTACACGATTTCTTAGATTTTGATGATTGAAAAAGTTAATGTTTCAAATAATTTGTATATTTAATTTGATTAATGTTAATATTTTGACAAAAAATAATTTAGTTTCACTGTTTGATTCAAAAATTTTATACAAATTTCAATTGCACACCAAAATTAAACCGTATTGATTTTCTACCACAACACATTGTAAACAAATTTATTTACATTGTAATTCGTTCAGCTACAAATACTTCTTATCCAAATACATTTGAATTCACCTAAAATACACCTCAGTTTCCTCAGGTATTTTCAGGCTACCCACAACCGTAAACTTCATAAATCACTCTCCCTCGATTCACTACACCTCTCGCATATAAACCTTACAAGTGAGTCTACACACTCACCAACCCACCTTACAATTGTATGTATTTAGTTTTGATTATGTAGGTTCAACTCTTTTAAGTTTATGCTCAATAGTTCTGTTGTTCTTGCTTGTGAGTTATATAAAATGTCGTTGCATCTCTTTTTTTATAGCCATTTCAATCGACAATTTGCAGCAAAATTTTCTGTTGTAGTCTTTCCTCCTTGTAGAAACACGTCTTATTCTTTTGGAGGTTGTTATTGATTTGCTAAGAATTGGTAATTTTTGTAGACTTGTTCAAATATTTGAAAGTCCATTTGTTTTATTCTTTTTTGTTGTTGACTTCTTTGCTTCCTAACAATCTCACTCTTTTTTATTTTATGTTCAATCATAAATATTGGAAGTAAACATAATAAGCATACAATGCATAAAAAATATTCTTAGACAACATGGGCATAATAGATTAAAAAAACAAGTATGTTTAAAACATGTTAAAAACAAGTCAATATATGTTTGCCATGGTGAACTGCAGTTCACTACAGGCGAAAACTACTTCAACACAAACTAAACATAAGAATCTTCATAATTGACAATTGTTACTGGTGTAAAACCAACCATTTGATTTTTTCCCTTTGCCTTTATCTCCCCAAGTTTTTGTTGAGCATAAATTTAAAATTTTAGATAATTGATGCACAAAATAGCTCAAACTAAAAGAGAGAAGAGAACACATTGTGATGTAATCGACCTTTTTATTAACTTTAAAAATGATTGAACCCAAGTAATCCTTATCGTGAATGTCAATATCAATCTTTTTTATGTTCTTCTTTAGATAGCTACAATAGTAATCCAATGCAGATGAGGTTCTAAATGCTCTGGTCAAATATCAACATTCCAAAGTTGATATTTCTCGCATTCTTGATACTATACAACAAAAAAAATAAGATCTTACTCAAAGGGATCTGATTTCTGATTTGGCATCCAATACTTTTTTGATATTTTGTTCAATATTGAATACTCAAATGTCAAATAAGTGGGTTTTATTTCCCTTTCCACTCTCCATATTTTTCCCTGTTAACTCTGGAGCCACGATGTCCAAATCTATATCAATTTTTAGTTCATTGGCTCTTACAATGGGTTAGTTCAGAGTTTCAAATACTTGTTTATTATCAAAGGAGTTTATGGAAGGCATGACATAGTTCACGACGATGGCGAGTAATAAACATGTTTACAAATAAACCGACAATTTGGTTTAACATGATCGTATGGAATCATCTTTATGTAAAAGGTTTCACTCGGATTTACTTCACATGGTTATCTCACGAGGCGAATTTGCAACACAGAGTAGTACTGTTGTTAAAGATTTTAATAGGGGTATTACACATAATGATAGAATTAAGATGCATCAAGATTTGGAAATAGAATTTTACGTAGAAATGGTGTAAAACATTTCTAGTGAAAGAAACGACAAATATATTAAAGAAGATTTGAATGAAAATATAATTTGTTTTTCAAATGTTAGATAGTGCTAGATATCCACTCTATGGTGGGTGTAGAGCGCATCTTTAACCATTATCTTTGTCCGCACGTACGATGAATTTAAAGGCAAAGAATCTATATCGCAATTAGTAAAAGATTCTTTTCTTGAAGATATTAATTCACTTGAGTCATATTATGAGACAAAAAAGGTGATGATATCTCTTAATTTATTGCTATATAAAAAGATTGATGTTTGTCAAGACAATTGAATCATTTTTTGGAAAGAGATTTCATAATTAAGGAATTGTTAATTTTACGAAAAAGATCAGTTTTATTTGACAAGAAAAAAAATTGATTACTCATCGTCTTATTTGATATTTACCAATTATAAACGGAATTAAAAGATTATACCAATATGAGAAGGCAACAAGTGACATGAGATAACATGTTGAGAAATTATGACGTGAATGAGAGATGTGTCATCCCACATATGGTGAGACGTGGAAACAATTTAATAAGGTATATTCTGAATTTGCAGCTGAAAT
Source organism: Gynandropsis gynandra (assembly GCA_036759665.1). Classification (NCBI taxonomy): domain Eukaryota; kingdom Viridiplantae; phylum Streptophyta; class Magnoliopsida; order Brassicales; family Cleomaceae; genus Gynandropsis; species Gynandropsis gynandra. The sequence continues at coordinate 33,976,441 of CM071860.1, forward strand.
CGAAATGATTATTTAGGTCTTTGTGCAGTTGGTTAATATTTAAGAAGAATTATTCGTTACGACCGGTTATTTTGACACCATAAGATTCACCACCATACATTTACATAAAAAGAGAATTTTTGTTTTTAACAATATTGATTCTTGAGTCATCCTAGATGAAGTTTGGATATATTTCTTCATCTATTGATTGAAAAACTAAAAAATTTGTGGGAAAAAGTTCAAGTGTACTTCTCAATACGAAAAATATATTTTGGGATCTAACGTATTCGAAAAAACTAAAGTTTCGACATAATTTTGATGTCATACACGTAGAGAATAATTCTTTTTATAACATCATAAACACAATGTTGAACGTCATAGAAAAGACAAAAACTAATATTAAAATTTTCATGGATTTGAAATATTATTGTTCACAAAAAGAGTTGCATATACTTGATTACAGTAAAGCTACAGTTCTGATATTCAAATTGACGAATGAGAGAAAAAAATTGTTAAAATGGCTGAAAGATGATGTAAATCTTTTTTATGGTTATGTATCTAACATTGAATGATGTGTTGATATCCAGGGAGAAAAGTAATCATGGATGAAATATCATGATTCTCATGTCTTCATACAAAGTTTACTTTCCATAGCTTTTTAAGAATTGATGGAAAAAAGCACAAGATGCAATTGAAGGTATGTTTGATTCTTAGAATCTATTTCTTATAAAATGAGATCTATTAAATTTTTAAAATATTTGTGTAAAAATTTCATTTTTAAGATGCTGACACTTTTTTTTAGATTTTTTTGCGAGAACTTTAAGTGTGAATCTAGTTCATTAATGAATTACAGTTCAACACAGACGAAAACTACTTCAACACAAACTAAACATAAAAGTCTTTAGAATTAACTATTGTTCCAGATGTAAAACCAACCATTTGTCTTTCCCTTTGCCCTTATCTTCCCAAGTTTTTGTTGAGCATAAATTAAAACTTTAGATAATTGATGCACAAAATAGCTCAAACTAAAAGAGAGAAGAGAACACATTGTGATGTAATCGACATTTTTATTAACTTTAAAAATGATTGATCCCAAGTAATCCTTATCGTGAATGTCAATATCAATCGTTCACATGTTCTTCTATAGATACCTACAATAGTAATCCAATGCATAATAGGTTCTAAATGCTCATCTCGTTCAAGAACTCTTCTTTACTCTACGATTTATACATAAATGAGACATAGAAAATCAAGGAGTGACGACCATAGTTCGATAGTGTGTGCAGCTTGATCTGGTCAAATATCAAAATTCCAAAGTTGATCTTTCTCTCATTCTTGATACAATACAACAAAAAAACAAGATCTTGCTCTAATGGATCCGATTTCTGATTTGGCGCCTAATATTTTTTTGATATTTTGTTCAATGCCGAATACTCAAATGTCAAATGAGTGGGTTTTATTTCCCTTTCCACTCTCCATCTTTTTCCCATGTTTACTCTTGAGCCACAACGTCCAAATCTATATCAATTTTTAGTTCATTGGCTCTTACAATGGGTTAATTCAGAGTTCCCAAATACTTGTTTATTAGCGACGGGGAGAACTAAATAAGATTCCTCTCATTTAAATCTTATGGTAGAAAGAACAATTTTCTTCTCTATCTGTGAACTAAAATTGGCATAGAACTCATGCACCAGATGTGGACTATATGTGCACACGTGTAAAAGTCCCAACTAATTCTCTTTCTTGAAATTCCGGATTGACTACGTCACCGTCTAGAATTTGTTGACAAACTTCCTTCCCATCCGATATTTTTCTAGATGGTTGCGGTGACTGTCCAGAAATTTTAAAATAGGACAGATGTTTGTTTCTAAAATTCCAGACTGTAGTAGTGTCATTTAGAAATTTTTTATTTTCGAACAATACGCATCGAAACAATGCAAAATTTGAATATTTAATGCGAATGCTTAAAATATCTACAAATGACTAGGGTGAAGATGACGACAATGATTCATAACCTAAAATTTAATGATAGAATGTTATGTACTATTTATATAAATTTTTAAGAAATTTTAAACAATTTAAGTTGTAATAATTTTAATTTTAATTTTATTAATTTTATTTTTTACGAAAATAATTCTTGATGGATGGACTATCTAAATTTTTTTGCCATTAAATGAACTTGCGGACGGACTCTTCTCCTCCGCAAAATCCCAAACGGATGATTTCGTTTGTAATTTCTACATGGAGTTTCCCGTCTGCAGTATTTACAAACGACCATATAGTCGTTTCTTTCTTGACAAAACATCTTGTGTAGAAAATGTTTTCTCGTTGGAATGTTTTATATTCTCGTGACCTTATGTTAGGAACACATCCTACCACAAGTAAGTCTCTTTTGAAGAACTCTTCATCTTCCATCTCTTCATAAATATTATCTAATGCATTGTCATTTTTCTCGTTGTCTGCATCGGCCTCGATCGTTCCATCACTACATAAGAGCATGTCCTCTTGTTGGGACACTTTTTAGCATAATGCCACACTGAAATTTGAAGAATGTAATATCATGAATACATGTACTATAGTTTCAGTTCTAGAAGGCTTAGGTGTATGGTACATATCAAACTTTCCTTCGAACTACAGTGGAGACTTTGGTCTAAAAATCTATCGATCATGCTTTTTGAAAAGTGATCGAGCACTAGAAGAGTCGTGGCAAAATATGTGGAGCATCTTTCCCTTCCTTTTAAGTTGTTTCTCAAATTTTAAAGCGAGTTGCAGCTACTCTTCGAAGTCCTCGTAATGTCTTATTTCCACCTCGTCTTGGATATCTTGGTTAAAGCCACCAAGAAATCGATCCATCATTGATTCAACATCCTCATCCAAGTTGGCATCTAGAAAAAGGATTTCCATCTACTTGTAATATTCTTCTATGCTCTAGTTGTCTTGCTCCAATTTATCGAGTCTTTTGAATATTGAGGCACAAAGTGCTTCCTCATGCTCGTTTTAATCTCATGCCATGTAACAAAACACATGTCTCCATTTTTTGTCGTGTTGCCTAGGTTTCCCACCATGCTCAGGCATAGTGGGTGAAATGCACTGTGACCAATTGTTTTCTATATCTTTAAGTAATCATGTAACTCAAAGAAAATTTACGTCTTGCGTTCCCAATCGAGATCAAAATTAACATCTTTTTTTCTAGAGAATGACATAATTGAAAACGTATGTTGTTGGTGTCATCATTAATTTGACCTCGTCTTCTGCGATCATTTCGATGTTTTTGTGGTTGTTCTACTTCTTCTATGTAATATGATTTTAGTTGGCTATCATTGCTAGAATTATGTGATAGTTCTCTTTCTCCTTATTTTCGACCCATAGTGGGTCGCTCCTCCTCCTTTGTTAAAATCATTATAATAATTGCTTAGTCCAATTTAGCACAATACGCTCGGGGTGAGACATGGGAACTTACATTTGAATTTTTAAATCACAGATTAATTTGTCTTCCGCTCCCATTTGAGATCAATATCAACATCTTTTTTCTAGAGAATGACAGAATTTCAAAACGTAAGTCGTTGGTGTCATCATCAATTTGGCCACGTCTTCTGCAATCATTTCATTTTGTTTGTGGTTGTTCTACTACTTCTCCATAATATGATTCTAGTTGGATATCATCGCTAGAAATCTGATGGTTCTCTTTGTTGTTATCTTCAACCCACAACGGGCTGCTCCTCCTCTTTTGATAAAATCGTTATAGTCATTGCTCAATCCAATTTAGCACAACACGCTCGAGGTGAGACGTAGAAGCTTACATCAGAATTTTGTTCTAACCAACTTTAATGGTTTCACGAATTTTATCACGGCTGTTTGTTTTTCGACCGTTGTTATATCATTTTTTAACATAAGAAACAAACATGTTAGTGAAAAAAATAATTAGACAAAAAAAGAAGATGATTTAAACCTCACAACACTCAAAAAATTGTTTCCCTCGATTTACGCTCATTTCTTTTGTTTCTTATTTTGAGTTCCTCATGCAAACTAGTAGAAAAGCTAAGCGAAAGAGATGTCAAAGATTACGATTTTTTCTGACAAATCACAATTGATTCTACACTAATGATGCAAAGGTACTGAAAATTTTTTATTATTAAATTTCATAAAAAAGACTATTGTAATTTCTCACATATTCATATTTCGAACAAGATATATATATATATTATATATTGTTTTCTCTCTTTCTTTTTTCGATTATAAGTTTTTTGCAAAGCGAATTCTGATACTACTTGATGTGATCTCGGTCAAAAATTCCTTTTAGGTTATGGAAGTTTTTTCAAATCCATTAGAAATGACAAACTAACCCAAATAATCAACGAGAATAATTATAAGCCATAACCCATAAAATAAGTAAGCTTAGCAACAAACGAATGTTGAATGACACAAAAAATATCGTGTGGAATCAATACCTCATAAGTCGAATTAAACATTGGAATCACTCGCAAATCACATATACTAGTTCTAAGAAAAGGTAAAACATTAAACCCTCTTAAATTAAAATTCAATTTGTGTTTTAAATAGTGATAAATAAAGAACCTAAATAGAAAAATAAAATCTAAAACTAAGGAAAAGCAATAAATAAAATTAAAAAAGTGATATGATAAAATGAAAAAAGGTTGACTTGTGGGGTTTCCATGATAGTGTAGCTTTGTGATTTTTTAACTTTCTATTGGTTGTAGCTTCTCATGTTGTTGTATTTTTCTATACATTAAAACTGATGCAAAATTTTATGTCATTTTGACTATTCGATCTATAATAATTCTTCATTGTTTCGGACTTGAATTAAGTACATTGTTTTGAGTTCTCGTGATTGCTTAGACATGTCTTTTCCCTCTTGCACGAAGCATTGAATATTCTCGGCCATGTACGCTTGAAGTTTCTTTGGTGAGTTCTCGTAATTGGTTTCAATAGGAGCACATCACCCAATTGACCATTGATGGGGTCAATGTCATTAACTTTTGTTGTGATGGCCTTATTATCACTTTTTTCGGACCTTGATGATCGAGGAAGGTAGTCTATCAAACAACATGTATGTTTTGGATATATTTTCCTTTTGTTACATCCGTTAATGCATCATATTCATTATGACATTAGATATTAGGATATATAAACTTTGTTAAAATAAAATGTCAATCAAATAATTTTCAACTAAGACTCTCTATTTCAAATGATTTATCAACACTACTAGAAAATGATCTTCTAGGGACGACAATATACGTCCATAATCCGTCTCCAAACAGGTTCGGAGACGGATTAGGGGCAGAAAAAGCGGTTTGCAAACGAGCTTTAGTAAATAAATTTCGTCCGCTTTACGCCCGTAAATACGGACAAAATATTCATTCTGAAATTCGCCCGCAATTACATACCACATTGATCGTCTGCAAATCGATGAGAAAGACGAAAAATATGGACGAAAAAATCACCGGAAAATGTTAGAAAAATTTGCGGACGACTGTGGTCCTCCCACAAAAAATAATAACAGGTCACGACCCGTTTAGAATATTTTACAGACAAAACTCAGCCGTCTGTAAATTTGAAGGATGAACTCAGTCGTCCTTAAATTTGCGAACGACTTATGGACGTGCAAGTCCGTTCGCAGTTTTTTTCCCCATAATTGTTTTTTTAAAATTAAGATTTAATATAATATTTATATAAATAATAAACATACATTGCAAAAAATATTAATTAAATTATGTTTTTATAAATAATAACCATATATTACAAATTTTTCGGCGGTATTTCAGAATTCTCATATAATCGATATCATCGTTCTCGCATGCATCCTAATCAATTTTAGTTATTTTTTGCTTCACGATACACGTCAACTGTTGATGTCACTGTTTTGATTTTTGTTGCAATTTCTCATTTCATGATATGTCGCTTTCGTTTTACTGTTGGAGGAACTTGATTGTTGTGACTGTCATTCCTCCAATACCAAAAATACGACCTTTATATGACATAAATTGTTGTAAAACAAATATCGAAATTCAATATTAATACTTTAAATTATAAACTTATATTAAAATATAATAAATTTACCACGAGATACAACTCGATGTATTTTTCTTAGCTAAGAGAAGGTTGTGATCCATCTTCTCTCGGTAGAATGTGGGATACTCGTTGCTATTTCTTGTTCTGAACATCATCATAAACAAGTTTTGCTCTGACATCTACCCACAAACCATCACATTTTTTAATATATGTATGTTCTAACAGTTCTATCTGTGATGGTTCAGATCCCTTCTCTTTCGCCTAAGAAAAATTAAAAATATATATTCTTAAATATTATTTAAATGTCAATTTTATAAATTCTTAAACAATATTTAAAGTTTGCCAATTGTTCGCAAACTTCTGCGAACAAACGAGATCATGTTGTATGTGAGCTCATCCCATAACCTTCTTTATCAGAACGACGAGATTGACTTGCTCGCTCGCTTCTTTGCTTGCTTTCTTCTCTCAATCTTCTTAAACATCGTTGATGAGAGGTTTCAAACGAATTCCCATAATCCCATTCAAATTCAAACTTTTCTAGTCTAGCAATCTCGAGATTCCAATAAACTTTGCTGAAAACATTAAATGATTAATTTATTCAAACTTTTATTCGAAATTTCTTAAAATAAATATTATTAAAAACATACCACAAAGGATCTCCGATCGTTCTTAAATATCGGAATGAGTATGCATTCAATTATATCATAGATGATCGTAATCAGTTTCAATCATCTTTGTTACATGAAGAGAAAGTTGATCATAACGAAACCTATACATCAACATTAAGTTAAATTAATTTTAATTAAGTATTTATAAATTTATATTTATATTAATGGTACATACCACTGTGCGTCGTTTTCAAGACTCAGGTCTAAACGAGGAAGTTTACGGCTTTCTTCATCCATTGATAATATTTCTTCCACTGTTGGTTCGTGATGCATCCGAGACATTGTTGGCTTGTGATGCATCATTGGCTCGACCGGAGACGACATCGGTTGATAATATGGAAACGACATATATTGTGTTGATCCACATTCAGAAATAAAGCCAGATTCATAAATTCCAAAAATCCAGAATCAGATTGTCATGTTTGTTGCGGAGGAGATGGACCATTAGCATTTTCCTTCGAATTAGAAATTGTTCTCGAACTACCATCTCTTACAACGCGATGAGAAATACTAAATTTTAAAATTTAAATTAGAAATATTTTAATCATTGTGTTTTTAGTTTACTAAATGTTTTTATATACAAAAATACTTATAATAAGAATGATTCCAACTCTCTTCGCAGAGAATGGTAAATAATCCATATAATTTTAAAAATATAATTTTGATAAGAAACTACAAGAAATATCACCATCAAAACATGTAAATTTTCATTTTATATTAAATTCATTTTTCAATAGTAATTTCATATATGCATGGATTTTTACGTTTATATTGTCACGAACTAATCACATCACACAATATCTTATTTACTTGTTCAACAGTTTTTTATTTCAATAAATATAATATATTTCTTACTATACATATATAATGGAAACCACTACAAAATGTTCAAGGAACCTATGATTAATACAATGAATATGAATAATTCATAATCATCCACTAACTATAACATAATTATTCGAACTTTATCATTTATCATATATGTAATTAGCGTCTCCCTAAATAATCTCAATCAACATTCTGTAACAATCAATTATCTACTAAATCAATCTCAATTAACGAAAATTCTAAACATAAAAATATATCTATATGACGACAAGATAGAAGGCCCGGCAAACGATTGAACGAACGGTGGCACTTTTTCAGGATAGATGGTTTGACAGTAAGACGGACCATTGAACTAATGGCTCAACAGCAAGACGGACGGACGGACGGCTCGACAGCAGAATGGAAAGAGAGACGTCTCAACAGCAAGTATACATACAGACAGCTCGACGGCAAGATAGATGGAAGGACGGTGGCTCAACGAAGATAGGGAATAGTTTTGTTCGGGGAACTAAGTGTAGACGACATTTATAAACAATTTCGGACGAGAAAGAAAATCCGTCCGTAATTCATCCGCGGTAGCATACTGTAAAAATGATGGTCCGTAATTCGTTCGCAGTTACAGACGGTTTCGATATGGACGTTCGTATTTGGTGATAGAAGTTTAGAAGTCGTCCATAAATACGAACAGATTGCAGATGGTTTGTTTTATCCCTCTGAGATCACGAACAGATGTTCGGATGCCGTTCAAATTTGTGGATGGATGAATAGATGTCATCTGTATTTGCGGACGGAAACAAAGTCGTATGTTATCTGTTCGTTTACGTGCGTCCCGAGATCGTCCGTCCATCATCCGTTCGTATTTATGGATGGTGTCTAAACTTTCATCCGTAAATCTGGACACACCTTATCAGTCCGTAATCCGTTCTTAAAATTTGATTGGTCATCGTAATATAGGATATGATAGAGGTAATATAAGATAGGATAGCGATAAATTTAATTGATAAGTTCTTGAGATTATAACTTGTACATATTGTGATATATCAAATTTAGTAAATTGATTTGAATTATATAGATTCTAGTTTAAGAAATAGAATATTCACATGGAATAATATTAACTTGTACATTTGTTTATTCTTCGTTTTTAACCATTTGTTTATGTCACAAACTCTCAACATTGAATAAACTGATTTCGCAAATCAACAAGAAATAGAAATTATTCTTTTATTATTTTCAACATTTGGTAACAAAGTTAACATGAATTGTCTTCAAAGTCACATAATTCTTCTGTTGATTCTTGTGTTTCTGAATTTGATTCAAATTCTTCTTCTTCTTCTTTTTATTCTATCGCTTCATAAAGATCATCTTCATTGATTCCAATTTCTTCGATTTCACCATGCACAACTTCTTCAATAGTAAATTCATCAATAGGAACAATCTCGATGGTTTGTTGTTGTATTTCCAATTGTTGCTCTTCTCTGTTGTCAATATATTTACCCCTTGAAAGTATCTTCAGCGTGACATGCCAAATAGAAGATCGTCTAGTCTATGGATATGAAACGTAAGAAACTTGATCGACTTATTGTGACGCAAGAATAAAAGGCTCATATTTTGCATATCTTTGTGTTGTGTTGACTTCTACAACGCCTAACTTATTTTTTCTTGTTCTAAGACCGATTATTGGAACGAACCAATCACATTGACATAACATCACTCTTAAGTCGATGTAACCTACAAAATATGTCAAATATAAGTCAATATAGTATAAATGTCTTACGAGATATGGATAACAGAGTTTTAGAGTAGTAATAAAACCTGGATATTCCAATGATAAAATTTCCTTGTCCCATAAAAATCTGGTTGATTGCTTGATTCACAATAGCTTTCACCTTTCACATATACACCATACTTCATAGTTAACTTCAATTTCTCATGTTCGTAAGTGTGAAAGTTGTAACCACGTGTAAAATAAATTGGTCAACTCGTAACTTTCACAATCGATCCTTTATCAAGATCTCGTAGTCACAATGGATGATTGCCCATCTCAATCTGCATTACGTACGAAAAAATCATTGGCAAAGCGTCGAAATATTATATAATGTAATTTATACATAGTTAAAATTTTATTTACTTACATATTGTCTAATCCATGTGGATAAATCTCTTTCTTTAAGTTCTTGGATTTGAGATTCATCAATTTTCACATATGTATTCTCTCATATATCTTCAAATATCCTATAAAATGTTACAAAATTCTGTAAATGTTATAAATATAATTTGTATACACAATTTAATCCAATTATATAGTTATATAGTATGTTACCTTTCAAAATACCTTAGATATTCAGAGTTGAGTAAAACATACGTATGTACGATGTGGAGATCTCATTTTGATAATCATACATCTTCAGCCTTAGCAGCAAATCGACCAATTCTGCAAAATATATCTGGAATATTGGGTACTAGATATGAAAATACCACACCCCTAAAAAAATTTTGTGTATTCCTATTTCGTGTTTGAACATGTGGCTCGAAACAATAAGAAGTGGAGAACGATATTTTCTTATTCACGTATTGTTCCACAATTGAACCCTATGGATAAGCTCTTTGTTTGTTTTTTTCTTCAGATGAAACATAAATATCTCAAATGGATACATCTAACGAAATTGAACTGGACCTCCTAATACGGTTTCGTACGGTAGATGAACTGTCAAGTACTCCATAGCATCGAAGAATGATGGAAGAAAATTTTTTTCCAAGTTACATAGTATAGTAACTATGTTACTTTCTAGTCTACACTTGAATTTCTCACACATAAATCTCGAAAAAATATCCCAATACTTGAAACATAAAAGTATTAGTATATTTAAAAATTAATATATTCAAATTATTAATCATTAAGTTTCAAAAAATCAATCATACCTCCAATTCCTTTGTGTGCATGCTTGTCCAACAATTCATAAAAACATATGGGAAGTAGTATTTGCATGAACACATGACAATCATGACTTTTCATCCCTATTTTCTCCATGAATGTCGACATACCTTTCGATGCTAGACGCATAACCATCAGACAATTTCACATCATCTTTCAACCATTTCTATAATTAACGTTTCTCGTCATGCGATAATCTGAATATCCCAACTGGAGCTTTACCATTATCACTTATATGTAACTCCTTCCGTGAGCAATACTCTTCTAGATCCTTGCGTGATTTAATGTTATATTTGGTATTTCCTATGATATTCAGTATCGTGTTTATGATATTATAAAAAACATTCATCTCTATGTGCATGATATCAAAATTATGTCAAAACTTTAGATTTTTCCAATACGACTCCCAAAATATGCTCCTTTTGTACCAATTGTGAGTAATTCCGTAACCACCAATTATCGGATGATTGTTCCCTCTGAAATCTATACTCTTAGGAACACCCAAAGCAAGAAATCGTTCATACAAAATCTCTTCACCGAAACTGGAGGAGAAAAATTTTGCACAACTATATTCCTTTTAAATTTCTTTTGTTTCGCCATAATGCATCATCGGTAGGAAGAAAACGACGATGAAAATTAAACCAACTCATCTTTCGTCCATATTTGAACTGAAAAGCATCTATCTCATCCATAAATACGGACAAGCCAATCGACCATGCGTTTTCCATCCATATAACATACTATAAGCTAGAAAATCACTTATTGTCCACGTAAGAGCACCCCATAATATAAAGTTTTATCGCCTCGAGACATCGTACGCTTGAACTCTCTTCTACAATTATTTTAATTCATCAATCAATGGTTTAAGAAATATATCCAAACTTCGTTTCAGATTATTAAGCCCGAGAATCAGTATTGTTAAGAACAAAAACTCTCTTTTCATGCACATATAAGGTGGTAATTGTACGGTCACATATTAACTGACCACAACGAATAATTCCTCCTGAACATCCCAAATGGATTAAAACCATCAGTGCAATCTTAGTTGCAAAATTAGGATATACTTTGTTAAAGTGTTTCCATGTCTTACCATCTGAGGGATGACACATTTCTCCTTCACGAGTTGAATGCTCACATTCCATCTCATGTCGCTTGCAGTTTTCTCATACTGATACAATCTTTTGATTCTGTCTGTAATTGGTAAATACCATATACGAAAATACAGAACCGAGTTCTCATACCTTGTCAAATAAAAGAGGTATTCTCTACAAAATTGACACTTAATCAAATCCAATGTCTCTTTCCAAAAAATCATTCAATTTTGTTAACAAACACTAGTCTTTTGATATGGTTTAAACCCAATGATCTCATCATCTTATTTGTCTCATAATATGATTGTACTGAATTGTTATCTTCAGACAAATAATCTCTTAGTAATTGCGATATAGAATCCATGCAATTCTAAGAAAGATTATTTATGTCTTCAAATTCATCTAACATGCAGACATAGATAACTATGAAAGACTCATTCTACAACCATCATAAAATGAATGTATAGCACTTTCTAATATTTCAAAAAAAAAATCCGCATCATTCGGATCTTCTTCAATATTTTTCTCGTTTCTTTCACCGAAAACATTTTGTACCATTTCCACATAAGGGTTCATTTCTACATCTTGAGATGTCTAAAACACTTCACGATGTAAAACTAAAATATTTCACAACATTACTAAGTCGTGGTGAAAAATTCTCTTCGTGAGATAACCATATGAAATAATTCAGAGTAAAACCTCTTAAATAAAGATGATTCCAAACGGTTCTCTCGTTAACAAAGTTTTCATTTTTGCATTTGATGCATGGACAAACCAACTTACCGGTTTCTTTATACACTTGTTGATTTTTTGCCATCTTCATAAAATGTGTAATGCCTTCTATAAACTCCTTCGATACACCTTACATTTCTGGATCAACGCTTCTATACATCCACTGTCTATAAACAAAAATATTCGATCTCGACGATGATTTCATTCTAATTAGAAACAATAAGATGGTATGGAGTAGAATGTATGATAATTTTGTGTGAGAAATGGATGAAGGTAGGAGGGGTTTAAATAGGTAATTTCTGGATCGATTAAGGACAAATTATATGGAGCAAGACTAATATTTGTCAATGAGCCGTCCGTAAAACGTCCTTAAATCTAAATAGATTCCCGTCGAAATGCATCCGTCCACAAATTTAAAGGATTTTCAGATTACAGACATCTTTTCGTCAGCAAATTTGGGGACGAACACTGCTTCCGTCTGCAAATTTCTGGACGGATACCTCTTCCGTCTGTAAATACGAACGACTGCAAATAAACGAACGAATTATGGACGAATATTTTTTGTCGTTGGTAATCTATCTGCAATCCGTCCGGCAATTTGCCGACGGCTTAAGTCGTCTGGAAATGCCGTTTGGAATTTATCAAATTTCTAGTAGTGCTAATGTCCACAAAAAACCAAAGAAGATATTAGATCCCTGAAGATCCTTAGATACTCTTAATAATAAATGTGTCATGTCTTTTGATTTCCAAATGATTGTACATGAGTTACTTGGTTATATTTTCTTGACATACGTTAAGTCACATGTTATTGCCATATTGTCTTCCTTTCTGAACCTAATTCAAACTCAATTTACTTGTAATATTAAGTCCATTAGATCTGATAATTTATTACCACTTCAATTTCACGATTTGATGAATAGTAAAGTAATATTTCAGTTTCAATCTTATACATACTCTACAATAAAATTTCGTTGTAGAGCGTAAACATCCAGATTTTTTGTTTCAATTTAATATACCTCTTAGTAATTGGACCAATTCCATTGTTACTACCACAATTTAAATCAATAGAACTTCTCTTTGATTTTGCAAATAAAATGTATTCGGTTGCCTTTGTTTATTTGTATATATATTTCCAAATGATATACACAATTCTAGGGTATCCTTCCCTTTACAAGGATTACAAAGTTTTGAATTTACCTAGTAATAAAACACAAAAAATTATTAATGAACTAATATTTTGTATTTGTTGCCTAATATTTTTTTACCAATTCCTCTCTAAGATTTACTTTCTATCCATGTTCACAACACAAATTCTACCGTACCTTCTTTTTCTTCCCCTAATGCCATTAGTGTTACTAAACCTAAATGATCATCTAATGACCTAGTTATTTAGTTTATTTCAATATTTACACCTCACAAAATAATCATGTGATTTCTATGACCACTCCATATCCAATTTATTTTTTCTTTCTTGTCTTATTCTAGTCTTTCTTCAAATTACATGTTGTTTGTTTTAAATATTTCAACAAAATTTGAAACTAAAAATTAACCTTAGGCTTTTAAATCTGAAAAAGGCAGAATGTTATGCCTTTAGAACTTGATGTACATTTAAACAATGATACCTAAAAAATATGTTGTTTACAATGTTGATGGGTCTATACATATGTCCGTCACAAATTGTACAAGGGCAAACAATGAAGGACAACGTAAATGAACTCTGTAACATGTTTTCTCAAATGAAAATGAAATGATGGAAAAAAGACTCCACGAGAATGTTAAGGAACATTAAAGAAAGACTACAAGAGGTCTCTTTAAGGAGAGTAGGCCAAGAAGAGCAAGAAAATAAAGGATCAAAAAATGCTTGGCCAGAGCAAGAAAACACTCGACCTAAGTGTTTTCTTTGTACCAACATAATTTAGTTTTTCAAATTTAAGGGTTAAGACAAATACGACACTCGATGAAGTGATTTGACCGCTTGACTAAGCGTTTGTACCGAGTTTTATTAAATTAGCTTATTTTATTCAGTTTTCCATTATTGTTTGTTCCTTATATATTGATGATTCACTGTGTGATATTTTTTAAAAAAACCTGATGAATTGAGAGGATTTGTTTTCTTTATTATTTCTTGATATTTAGCTACCAAACTCATGGAGAGATTATGAGTGTTTACCGACTTAACAAATACATCACAAGTGTTATGGCGTCGTTCTTTGAGTCTGAGATGTTCTAATCAGGTTGTATTTGGCTTTTCGGACGTCCTTTCTTAAGAGATACAAGTTTCAGGTTTTGCTATCTAGTTGCTAGGGAGTTTCAATCTGATTCCATGCTTCTAACAATAGAACTCGGTCTAGATTCATATAAAATGCTATCAGAGTATGATTCTTACGTTAGTCTATTTTTCTATCATTTTATTTTTTATTTTATTATTTTTATTTTTTTGGTTCAATTTAGATTGTTTTAGTTTTGGTTTTGTTTGTTTAAAAAACACAAAAGAAGGAAAATGAGGAGAAAAAAAGAGTACAAGAAAATAAAAAAAGTAAAAAGAGAAAGAGAAAGAGGAGAAAATGAAAAAATAAAAAGAAAAGGAAAGGAAGAAAAAGAAAAAAAAAGCCAATATGAAGAAGAGAAAAGGAAAAGGACAACAACGAAAATAGGAATATATCAACGGAGGAGCAATCATTATAGGATGAGAGGTGTTAGAATGTGAGTGACCATGAGGTGTTAGAATGTGAGTAAACACGAGATAAATAAAATGGACTAGATTTGGTGTAGCCGAGAGATGAGGTATGGGTGTACATGTGCATAAAAAGACTTTTAAAGAGAAACAAATTGCAGTTTCTGATGTAGATAGATGGACATTTTAGAGTCTGTAAATGCATAAATACCTCTGTTCTAAAAATCGGCCTAGGCGCTAGGCGGTGGCCGGACGTCCCGATTAATCGCTAATCGCTAATCGGAGATTACAAAATTCATTTATTTAGTTTTCATTGTAGTTATATAAGTAATCATTTGTTTCTTGTGTAAGTAGGTATGCACAAAAAGACGAAACCGACTTGATAATAAAAGGTTGAATAATCTTGTTTATTTTTAATTCAATGTAAGGTTGATGATTTAAAATAAAAATAAATGAATAAGACTTTGAATGTGTTTCTATCTAATGATCCGTATCATTTTCAAGATTGGATTGTTGATAATGGAAAAACGGACAATGAATCAATGGAAGAATATGAAGGATCAAACCAAAATATGTTGACGTATGAATGTTCAATAGATCGAGCAAATGGATGATTTTTTATAGATAGAGAGTTTGATGAATCATATTTTGATTCCGAAGAAGAAGAGATTAACAGACAGTTTGAATTTGATTAACAACATTTCAATAAAGAATATAAAAAAAAGTTGAATGATTATAAATGTTTTAAATTAATAATTTTGGATTAATATTACATTGTATATATATATATCCGCCTAGCCCGCCTAGACACCGCCTAGGCTCCGCCTAGGCGCTCTAGGCGCTAGGAGTTGGGTGTCCGCCCGGCGCTTGAACCTTGATCAATACTAACAGCTACATAAGCGAATTATCCGATGAGTATATTGTACATTTTAGTTTTAAAGTTATTGATTTGGCTCGTTTTCATGCAGCTGGAGGACTGGATTTGAAGATAAATCCATTTAAAGAATAAAGGAATGATGAGAACGAGATCTTGGATCCGTGACAAGTCTCACGAGGATAAATAACGAGGTTAAAAAATGAGCTTCGGGACATATTTGATCAAATGGACATTAAAGGATGAAAAAGACTCCACGAGGATGTCAAGGAACACTAAAGAAAGAATACAAGACGTCTCTACAAGTAGACGAGGCCGAAAGGAGCAAAAATAAGAAATGTTCGACTTGAGCGTTTTCGTTGGACCAACAAATTTTAGTTTTTTTATTTCGGGTTAAGACTTATGTGATGCTCGACTGAGCGATTTGACCGCTCGATCTAGCGATTTTATCGAATTTTGTTAAATTAGTTTATTATATTTAGTTTTTTTATTATTATTTGGTCCTTATAAGGGGATCATTGTATAACTTTTAAAAACTATTTTTTAGTGAATTGAGAGTATTTTCCTTGTTATTTGTTAAAATTTAGCTACCAAATTTTTAGAGAGAATCTCAGTGTTCACTGTCGATTTATTAACACTATATCATAACTGTTGTGACGTCGTTCGTTGAGTTTGAGGTTTTCTAGTGAAGTTGTAGTTGGAAATAGAGACATCATTTCTTAAGAGAGACAAGTTTCATGTTATGCTATCGAGTTAATAGGGGATTTCAGTTTGATTCCATCTTTTTAACAATAGAGCGTCGATCTAGGATCATATCAGCATTCGTATTAATAGCTAAAGGTTAAACGCACCAAAAACGCATAGATTTTGTAGATAGTTTTAATCCCATAATGGAAACAATCACAATTAGAATTTATCTATCATTAGTCACTTCTCAATATTGCATATTAACACAACTTAAATGGAGAACTTTACATGACTTTGTTTAAAGGTTATATACAAAAGCATTTAACTTATAATGTTGTTTGTAAACTATAAAAATTAATTGTTACCTAAATTAAGCCTTTCTACTATGAAACAAATACTTTTTTGTGTTATATTAAATACATGTTTTAAAACAATTTTCGTATGGATTACATTTTATTCCTTAATGCATTTACAATTCATTTTCTAGCTTTGTTAGTATATGTAGATGGTATATTAGTGTTTCATAATAACTTTCAATTGATTCCTTGAAAACTTTTATTACATTGGTCATTTCAAATTAAAGATATTAACCAAAATAATTTTGGCTTAGAAATTATTCAACTATGTTATCTCGAGCTATATTGATGATTATGGTTTTAAAAATAGAAAATATATTTGGTGCAATTTTATATCTTTTTTGAAAAATGGCTATTTTTTCTCAAATTTCTCATAGTTATATCATGTAATGAAAAAAGGTATATATATATATATATATATGAATATAAAGGTACTTGGTGCAATTTTATATAATGTTTTGAAAATGGCTATCGTTTCTGAATTTCTATTAGTTATATCATGTAACGGAGAAAATGTATATATATATATATACATATATGTTGATTAAGATGAAGTGTAGAAGGAAAAACATATCATATTGGTTACATTCATTTTTAGAGACAAAGTATAAAGTGATCGCGAAAGCCTGAGATTTCAAGGCCCCATGTTTGATATCCACCTTTTATTTTGTCATTGACCAAACTTTACACCCATTGACTACGACAACGCAGCTATCAAATATTTTCTTCCTATTAATAAATTTTAATATTAATCGATTATATTTATGTGTGTGTGTGTGCACTCTATATTAAATATATGTGGAACATGTAGTTATGAACGAAACCTATTTTGGAGGTTCAGTTCGATATTGTACAAGTTATATGTTCAACATATATAATTTTTTTTGTAGATTTATTGAATTGTACGGTTTGTTAGATATTGTATAAGTTATACAATTTTAATTCAGTACACATTCGAAGAATAATGACAATTACTTTTTGCAGTTATAAAAAAAGTTATTGAATATAATTATGTATGATATGTAAGATAAATCTTTATTTTAGTTAATCATATTTACTTAGTTTTTTAGATTTTTTTTTAAATAATAGATGAGTTATTCATGATACTAGGAATATCCAGCGCGATGCGCGGATTGGTGATTTTTTTTGTATTACTAAATAAAATTATTAGATTGAATAACCAATAAAGTAAGGAGTTATGAAATAAGAAGGATCATTCGATGTGATTATTCCCTTGGACGTTTATGACTGCATTCTCATGTTTTGGGAATAAATTAGTGTCATGACAACGAAAAACGCTATTCTTTTGTATTAGAAATCTATGTGTTTGAAAATATCTGCAGTCACGCACAAAAAGTCTATTAAAATAGGATTACAATGGATCAATTTAAATGGAAAGGTAGATTTCATGGTTATATACTAGAAGGACAGTACTTGTCATGCTTGTACGAATTGTGCATACAGAATTAAGACAAACACTACCTGCAAATTCCAGAGTCATCACAATGGAATTGTCCCTTCTCTATCTGAAATGTACAAATAGGACCAACATTTTAGCCAAATATGGAGAAAGAAAAAATACAGATGCTAAAACAAACCATGCATACCCTTGCACATAGGTCCACTAACCCATCATCTCCAACACCAACCATTTCACAGTCAACAGCCACTGCCTTAGGGCCTCTGGTGTTCTTGTTGAGCATTCGTCGTGGGTCCTAAAAACATTCGTCTGAGGCCCGTAATAAGGTATTCCCTAAAATAAAGCCATTAACAGGATTAGTCCCCATGGGTTACCTAACGGAAAAGCCTCAACTGGGTTGAACAGCAGAATGATTGATCTTTCTATGATTAATACTGCAAACCAAAATGACTCGAGCAGCAACATGTTCACACCCCACTGGACAGGGTGAACTACATATGTTTTTTCAGTTCCATTTAGAAGAAGTGAAGATTCAAGCAATGCTTCTCTCATGGCAGCACATACATGGATGTTGATTGGGAATAGGGAACTCCAACCACAAGCCTCCACAAGTAACGGGTTTCCCTTTC
Organism: Gynandropsis gynandra; assembly: GCA_036759665.1. Lineage (NCBI taxonomy): Eukaryota > Viridiplantae > Streptophyta > Magnoliopsida > Brassicales > Cleomaceae > Gynandropsis > Gynandropsis gynandra. Next base: position 33,995,341 of record CM071860.1, read on the forward strand.
AGACATTTATACATCAAACGGGTCATGGGATAACAGATAAATCATCCCATCGTTCAATGGGTTTTCCTCAGATGGTCTCTAATTTTGATTTCAACAGATGGAGAGACGACATTACCCCACACCGGCGAAACAGTCATCTGGTATTCGTATAGACTCCCACCAACATCATGATCTGGCTTTACAGCTCTAAACCATCTGTAAGAACCCTGAAGAAACAAAAATTCGGTCAAGGATCTTAAGGCATGGTTGTTGTAAGTGACTCGATTCAATAATATAGACATGATGAACATGAAGACATACTGGTATGTCAACGTTATAAAAATTTATGTATCCCAATAGGTTTCCAGATAAAAGAGACTCACCCCTTAGCATCAAGGTCTACAATCTGCATCTTCTGCAATTGCTGAAGAATGTGGCGCGCAACAGCGCCACTACTCTTGCCAAAGTGGGATGGACGGCTTCCGTCCCTCTTGCTTCCTCCATAGATCCTACGGAAGGCACCAACTCCAAGACCGTTGATAACACGTAAAGTGTATCGATTTTAGGCTAGGTTTTAGTATCATTTTCGCATACATTTCATAGTTAGATTTACATTTCCGATACGATTATCCTTTACATACGCCCGTTTTGTTGGTTTTCAGGTTTTTAGGTGACAAGGCCTAATCGAGTGTAAATAGACGGATTCCTGAGCAAAACCACACATTTTGAAGATAAATTCACTCGGAGCCAAAATCAAGCCTCTGAACTCAACGGAACACCCGAGCAACGAGAGGAAAAGAGAAAAATCAAGAGCAGAAGAGTGTCCGCTCAGGCACTATGGTCTACCCGCTCGGGTAAAACCTACGGGGTTTATTTGCACACCTTGCACGACCCGGGCACGAAGGCAACATGATCGGGTAGCCATACCCGATCGGGTGCAATCAACTTACCCGTTCGGGCGTTAATTCGTCCCAAAAATCCCCGAGAGTTTACACGACTGGGGCCGCTCAACCACACGATCGGGTGCTGATGCCCGATCGGGCATGAAGGAGTACACGACCGAGCGCGCCTCTGCACGACCGGGTAAAAGTGGTGCCCGAGCGGGCCGCGTTTCTCGCAACCAACTAGATCTTGCATTCAAACGAGCTAATTTATAGATCAGAACGGATCTAGAGCAAAGGGGGCGACGTACAGGGCAAGGAAAGGCTTGGAAAACATCAGGAAAGGCTTAGGAGACGCTGGAGAAGGAGAGAAGCATCAATCCTCACATCGGTACCACAATAGAGAAGATCAAGGCATCGAATTTCCTACGGTTTATCATGTATAGGGTTGTGTCATCTTCTTTGTCTGTATTCTCCATGAGTGAGTAGGTTCCCAACTATGGGTTAGGGATATCGGATTGTAACGGATGTACGATTTTATGCGTTAATACTTAGATCTATTGCATTTGTCTTGATATTCGGTTCTACAATCAACATTATCACTCTTATACTAGTGTTGTCCGCTCAGTAACATAGTAATTCATACTTTTCTGGAAGGTTAAAGGATGAATCCGGAACTGTTGAGTTGTAGGTTAAGTTCGATTAATGAGAATCTGACCGGTCGGTTAATCGACTTAGGAATTAGGATTGCGTTCGTAAAGCTGGAAGGTAGGGTTGCACGTACTCATGGTTAGGAGGTTTAGGCTCGGAAGAATCACTCCTCACCTTAGGGCATGAATTTCCCGTTATCAAGATAATTCGATAGGTTTATGATCTTTAGTTGTTGCATCCATACGATTCCCGGTATCCCGACACTCGTAGTGTTCGTCATATCCAAGTTTTCTCCAACCTACCATCGTTGCCACCACATAGCTTAGTTCTTTAGATATTTCGCATCACGCCTTCATCTACTTATATTTGTCTTAGTTTAGTGATATTCTTAGTTTTTGGCTGCTTTAGTCCCTAGAGATCGACCCTGGTACTACAC
>CM071860.1:34017213-34052280 GCA_036759665.1 Gynandropsis gynandra
AAACTCAGGAGAGCCCCAATGGGCAATCAACTGTCTCCAGACATCATCAGGGATCCAAGTGGGTTTGACATTCGTGTTCTCCCATTCTTTTCTCGTTTCGTATATAAGATTTTTCAATCTCTCTCCCGCATGCTTTTGAAACTCGTTTCGTATTCGATCTCGACGACGATGCCATTACAATTAGAAACGATAACAAGATATAAAGAGAAATATATGAGATTTGTGTGTGAGAAACGGGTAGAAGAGAAGGGATTAAATAGAAAATTTTAAGTCCGATTCGGGACGAATTGCGGACTGGAATGAATATTTCCCGGCAAACCGTCCCTAAGTCGTCTGTAATTAGAGACGGAATCGGGACTAATATATTTTCAGTAGGGAAATTGCGGACTGCACAGTCAGCAGTCCGCAATTTCCCTATTGAAATGATTTGGGTCCCTATTCCGTCCCGAATTCCGGACGACTTAGGGACTGAACGACAGTCCCCAAATTTAGGGACGGATTTGGGACTGTTTTCTTAATCCGTCTGTAATTAGTCCCTAATCCGTCCCTAAATTTAGGGACGGATACTTCAGTCCGCAAATGCAGTCCCGAAATCCGAATTTTCTTGTAGTGCACCAACGTCTTTGATTATTTTGTCAAGAAAAAATAATTAAAATTAAAAACTTTAAAATTTTACAATAATAAAAAGAAAAAGTGTTAAAAAATACTAAATTATTTTAAAAGTTTTTACATAACGAAATATATAAAATTAGTTACCTACAACGAAGTCGAAGGTTACGAATTGTCATCGTCATTTTAACCACAGTCAATTGTAGGCATTTGTGTCCTAAGTGTCTGCACTAGTTATTCAACTTTTGTGGTATCACCTTGGTATATTGCATCGCAACTCATTTCGCGTGGCCTCAAATTCATCTTGAGTGGCTTGTAACGTTTGTATATAATGCATCGATTGGTTGCGTAAACTTTCATTTGTTTATTGTATTTTTACCTTTTGAAAAAGTTATGCATTGTGACGCCATTTCTCCAAGAACGAAAATTTGAACTTCGTACGACGTAACATGCTACAAATTATAAAGCAATTGCAATTAGAAATATATGTTTATAAAGTATATGAAAAAGTTATGATTTACCTCGATATAAATCTCGTTCAATTCTTCTTGACATAGAGATGATTGAGATTCATATTCTTTTGGTAGAATTTAAAACACTTGTTCGGATGGCATTTTATTAATATCATCATGAACTTATTTTGCTTTGATATCAACCGAGAACGCCACAAACACATTAAAGACGGCTGAGCAGTTACAGCAGCTGCGGTCACAACATCCTTGAAGTAGTACAGTCCCCCACGTTGCTCACTCACTCCAATCAGCATCCTCGTACAATGGTCCTGAATCATACAAAAATTGATTGGTGAGTTGAATTACAAAATTCGTATCACTAAGGAGATGTGATAAAGAAATCAGATTGCACTGAAGATCGGGAACATGGAAGATGTTGTGGAGCACAAAGTCACCGTAAAGGCGAACCGAGCCTTTTTGCACAGCAAAAGTCGTACGCTCGTTCGGTAAACAAACACAAGATGTCGGCATAGAGGAGACATCAAAGAGAAAATCGAGTCGACCCGTCATGTGGTTCCCAACGTCCGAATCCATTATCCATGGGATAGATGTCGTCTTACCCATTTTGTTTTCGTTCGCACCAATCTTGTGGTAAGAACATCAAGGAGTTGCTTGAGCTGATCGGAGGAGAAACCACTCAGGTCGTCCGTGTTGAGAGAATCATGAGACGGACCAGCATCAGATTGACCGGAACGGACATGAGCATCATTCGCACGAACCATAGACGTGCCACGACCACGACAAGAACCTGAACCACCGCGGTCGTGACTAGCTCCACTGGAGTTCCATTCACGATGCTCATTGAACCAATCAGGAAAACCAAATTGGAAGCACTTGTCCACCGAATGATCCTTCCGCCCGCAATGAGAGCAAATTGGGACCGGATCACGACCTTCATCACACGCTCATGGCTTAGGGTTGGACTGGATGGCAGGCGCCATGAAATTAGCGGATTTTTCATCCTTCGTAACAGCATTGGGACGAGAATCCTCATCCTGTAAGACAAGACTATACACCTTCTAAAGACTCGAAAGAGGGTCAAGCACAAGGAGATTCGAACAAACCGTCTTATAATGCGCCTCATCTAACCCAAGAAGGAAGACGTGCACACGATCATCCTCATGCTTTTTCTCAAACTTCGCAACAACCTTGCACAAACAACCCCCACAAGTGCAACCGGCACACTCACACGCCAATAACGGGTCACAAGCACTCAGCGACTCCACAAGCGCTTCAGCTTGCTGAAATACTCAGACACTGACATACCCTTATGCTTGCACGAAAACAGCTCGGCCTTGAGTTTAAGTATCCGGTGGTCATTGGAGACCGAGAATTGAGACCTAATATTGTCCCACAAGTCCTTCACAATCTCAAAGTGAGACACATTGGCTCAGACACTTGGTTCTATAGTATTTCGAATCCACGAGACAATAAGAGAGTTTTTTGCCCACCAATCTTCCAACTCCTCGAAACCTTCAGCCGGCTTGGATATGGAACCATCCACAAAGCCAAACTTCTTCCGGGAACGCAGTGTCGTACGAAGTTCACGGGCCCATTCCACGTAGTTGTGATCGCCGAGGAGCACATGAGACAACATGCATCCTAAATTGTCGCTCGAGGGGAGGTCATACGGATTGATAGTCCTCCAAGCTACAACCTGAATCGACAAACCAGCAGGAGCAGACGAAGCGGACGACATGACGGAGCACACAAAGCAGACGGACGGAAGCAAACGTACCAGACAGACGGTAGACGGAGAGACTAACACGCACAGAGACAAACACGTACCCGACAGACGAAGTATGGCATTTCTAGGGTTTCCTCGTCCCCCATATTTTCCGGCCAACCACCGAGGGGAATCGAAAGCACGAGACACACCGTACACATGTTGGCACAAGGAAGCGAGTCACTGACCAAACACAGAAGGACGACGCACGACACGCATCGAGAACACCAACAGACACACGAACCACACGGTTGCCAAGCGCAGAAGGAAACCAAGATGCGGACGATCACCGAATACAGACGGATACCAGGACACAGGTGGTCACCAAAGTCGGACTGAAACCGGGACGCAGACGACACACACTGTAGGTTACAAGCAACGAGCGAGATCCACGAAAAGGAGTTCTGATACCATACTACAAACAAGAGAAAATTTGAATATGACTCTTTATTCTTTGTAACTGTATAACACATACAAAAATAATATATATACAATCGAGATGACCTAACAAGATAAATACATGATTAGTCTCTAATACAGTTGCATAACTCATGCTATATTATGAAAAGAGAAAAATAAAGAAAATATATTATTTTTGTGAAAGCTAAATCATTTATGGAATCCATACCCATATACATTCGAATATAAATATAAATAATTAAATCAAATATTTATCAAATTTAAATATACGCGACTAGGTAATGGGAGCAACATTTGTTTTTCATTTCCATTCCCTGGTTACAATTTTATTTTAGCTTTTTCGATAATAATTCGTATTCATATTATGAGCCCAATGGGCCGTTATTTGTAATATCCTTTATAAGAATATTAGTCTGGCGCGGGTCTGACATAGGCGATTTTGTAAACCAAATCAATTTTAAATCGTTAGATCAGTTTAAGCTCATCCCAACCGTTACTTTACCAATATATTGAAATCCCAAAAGCGAAGCAATTTTCTCTCTGAATATACATACTCGACAAGACCAACAAAAACCCTAGTTCTGACTCCGGCCGAGATTCTCATTCCTCGTCGATAACTAAGTACCAATTTCCGTAATCGGAATCAGGGGCCTTGCATTGCGCAAAATCATGCCGAGAAATCATGATGAAAATTTTGTTTTTGATGCCGGAGATGACGAGGAAAACGAAGTTCCGGTAGGCTGTGGTGGTAGGAACGATGACGAAGAAGACGAGGCTAACGAGGATCTCAGCTTGAAGATATTGGAGAAAGCGTTGTCGAGGCGAGCTATGGGACGAAGCCGAGACGACCTTGGATCTGATTTCTCGAACGAGACGAACTTGGCGGATAGATGTGTATCGTCTTCTGGTGTTGTAAGTTCTGTTCTAGTTAATGGCAAGAAGTCTAGGGAGGACAGTGTTAAGAGTAATAGGAGGGAGAAGATATGGGAGATAAAATCTGCGCAGGAAATTGTCAGTGTGAACAAAGATTCTTCTCGATCTCTTATTTTAGCTTTATTCATCTCCTGAGTATTCTTTTTAGTGGTGTTGATTCTCTGTATGCTTTTAGTGGCGGAATTTCTGTATCACATGTGATTGATATCTGCTTATTGTTCATCTTCTTTTTATCGATTAAATTTGGTCCGTTATAACACTGAAGCTGGAATTTTCTAATGATGCTAAAAAAACTTGGTTCTAACTGATAGAAGCTGCTGTAGTTCTCCCTGTTGATCCATGTTGCTAATTTCTGTTCCAGAGTTGTCTTGGCTTGTAGTAATTTGATTTGTTCATAAAAGTTGGATTAAATTTCTAATGTCCTCTGGTTTTGGATTGCATCAGTCAATTATCACAAGGGGTAAAGATGGGGTGGACATAGTCGAGGAGGTAACAAAAGATGAAAAGGCTTTGGTTGACAAATCTGTGGAACCAAACACTGGAGAGACATCAAACAATATGGTTCTCAGAAAGCTTCTTGTGAGTTGAATAATCGCGTATTTCCCTTTCCTGGAAAGAAAAGGCATATGCCTCTCTGTAATAGCCGTTTTACTGTATTTTTCTTTTAATCAGCGTGGACCAAGGTACTTTGATGCTCCAGATGGCGGTTGGGAGTCATGTTTTAATTGTGGAGAACAAGGGCATATGACTATAAATTGTCCAACCCTTACCAGGCGCAAGAAACCATGCTTTGTATGTGGGAGTTTGGAACATGGTGCGAAGCAGTGTGCTAAGGTTCGTTCTTAAGATAGCCTCTCATTCTTGTCATTATCTGTTATTTTTCCCAAGATGGATTTACGGTTTTAACTATGGGAATGTCAGATGCCTCTTTAAGCCATTATGGAGAGTCCAGTGTATGTATCCAGATTGGATGGATGTGACTTGGTATTGAGTACATCTTTTATTTTCCCCTTTTTGAAGGCTCAAGATTGCTATATTTGCAAACAAGGTGGACACCGAGCAAAAGATTGTCCAGAGAAGTATAAGAGCGGGTCTAAAAACACAACTGTATGCTTAAGATGCGGAGAGTCTGGGCATGACATGTTTTCATGCAAGTATGAATATTCTCAGGATGACCTAAAGGTGAATTTGCCTAAACTTCCTGGTTTTATGCCTATAGTTATTTTTTTCTGATTAATTTAAATTTAAATTACAGACGTTGTTTGGTTGAATTAACTGACCCTGATGAGCTGAGAATGTTTACTTCCCATTTGCACCTTCAACCTTGGATGGTGTTCCTATTATTGTGATAAGCTTAGATTGTGTCAGTTGTGTTAAATGTTATTATACTAATCTTTCCCTGATTTCTTCTACCAGGATATACAATGCTATGTCTGTAAAACCGTCGGCCATTTGTGTTGTGTTGACCCTGCTAACTCACCACGGTGGGCTGTGTCTTGCTACAGATGTGGTCAACCAGGTCATACTGGACTTGTAAGTTCAAATTTTCATATTGAAAAGATGCAACGTCCTAGCTTGTGGAGTTTGGGCCTCTAATAGTTTTTGTATATTGTAATCACTTTCACTAAGATGTGTAGCACAATCTAATAAAGAGAATATGTACTTTTTCAGGCATGTAGTATGGGAAGAGATTCACCGAGTTCATGCTTTAGGTGTGGGGAAGGAGGACACTTCGCGCGTGAATGCTCAAATCCTTCAAGCATCAGCAATCTACAAGGCAAGGATTCCGCTAGTTCATGCTATAGATGTGGAGGAGTAGGGCATTTTGCACGAGAGTGCCCGAATTCCACACTGGTAGGTTCTCCACCATTGCCCTTGATCCTTCTTCTCTTTCATCCCTCTTTCTCGAATGACTTAGCAATTTCCTTTCTTCACCCAGGTTTTTAAGAGACACCGTGATTCATCAATACCTTCTCGCAAATCTCGCAAGAGAACTAAAAGTAAAAAGGAACACCATTCTGCTCCTCATGAACCCAACGGCAAGACTAAGAGGAAGAAAACCCGTGACGAAGAGCAGGGCTTGACAACACCACGGAAAGCGAAACACAGAGGTGGTTGGACCATGGAAGATCCAGAAGAAGATGCTTCACGAAGGAAGAGCAAGAGCAGAAAACCATGGTCTCCCTCCACGCCAATGGGTAAAAACCATCGGATCTCGTCATACAACTCGGGTGAGCGACCACCAAACTCCCCATTATCTCGGAGGCCATCTTCTCATCAGAAATATGCAGCCTCAAGGTTTAGCAACCGTCATTATGACAATGAGTACGGTAGAAGCCATGATCGGTGGTAGAATCGAGGACGATCAAAAAGCTTAAAGTCTTTAAGTTTGAAGGCCTTTGGGAGCTAAAGTTGCTCCAGGACTACCCAAGTAGTTCGGCTCATAGTTCCCCAATTAACTTAAAATTTTTCTCCTCTGTTTTTGTATTTTTTTAATGATGAAAATTTTGTATTAATTTTAAATTTTTTAAATCAGGGATTAATTATATTTATATGGATCTTTCAAAAGGTTGAACCTTAGTCGTGTGGAGAGGAACGTATTTCTTTTTCTAGACAAAAGAACTGATGCAGTAACAAAAACAAATTCTTCAGAGGAATAAGTGAAAGTATTCACGCCTAAAACTGGTGGTGATTATGAATTTATTCTAACAGAAGTGCTCATTTTAAAAGATTTACAAGATTTTTAGTCATCAAATTATAATTGTTGGGGGTTAACCGTATGCGGTTAATAATGAATCTAAAATTGTTTAATAAATCGGTCAAAATCATTAGACCGAATTTCGAATCGGCCAAACATCCATTTGTTGACTAATCATATCCATCGCATGAAGAAGGCATCCCATTTTACAGAAATTCCATTGCACGAGCATCACCTATCCGTTACTTCATGGTTCGATCACAGCCTCCTTACAATGAGCAATGATGTTGCAGAAAAAATTAAATCATATTTATTTCGCATATTTTTTATCTTTAAAATTTATATATATAAAAAAAAAATAAATCTCTCATTTTTTAAAAACCACGAAAATCTGGTTTCTCGCTGAACCACGTAGTTACCTATATTTTTAAAAAAGAAGAAAATTTCACAATTCTTTTGTTTTCTTTCCGAGATAAGAATGTCAAATGATTCAGTCATTCTCTCTCTGTAAGCTTAAATGAGGTTTCCATCTCTTTCAACTTACTCAAAAGGAACCTACCTTCGAATCAATCGCATAAAGGGAAGAGGGATTTGATGGTGACAGTGGCGTGTAATAATAACACGATTTAGGGTTTGACGGCGGCGGTGAAAGGCAAATCAATTGTGGTACAAACACCTAGAAAACCTACAAGTGTGGAGGGGAGGTGATGAATTCGCCGATACCCTCAATCAAACATTAGCCTCTACATCATTTTCTTTTTCCGATGTTGCCCTTGCCGCCTAAACATCTGAGACAGTGGAGAACTCAAATGTTTATAATGGAAGTGTGTTCACTGCAATTTTTGCCTATGATGACATGAGATGAGTTCAAACAAATATAAGATGGAAAGCATTTGAAACAATTCAATAAGGAACTCTTCATAGCATGAAGAGGATAGACTGAATATTCTTGAACATCAATCTGAAAATATTGAAATGAAAGAGAATGAAAATGTGATAGAATTTAGCGAAAGATTGAATGTCTTGGCCAACCTTAAGCTAGTCAAAAAGCTTTTTTGATGTTTACCTAAGAAGTTCTCGGTACAAAATTCAGCTGTGAATATGTCTTTTAACACCAATACAAATAGCTTCACGGAGATCGTAGGTATGTTGCCACTCTATGAAATGGAGTTAAAGTTGAAACAAGGTTCAACATGCAAAGAATCTTCTCAAGTAATAGCATTAAAAGTTGTAGAAAACACGATGGAGATCGATGGAATTGTTGAAGAGATATCTTTGTTAGCAAAGAAATTTAACAAATTTCTAAAAAAGGACCATAAGGGCACTTTGAAGCGAATAAGGCATACCCGAGAATGATGCAAAAACCAAAATACAATATCATGAATGTTAAGGGTACGTACATATAAAACATGAGTGCCGAAGTGTTCAAAAGATAGAATTTATTTTGAAAATCTTGAATGCAACGAACTGTTTTAATTCTCATGGACACAAGAATGAATGAATTTTACGGAAAAATTCAAGCACATCATATCCAACAAATTCAGGAGAATAAAGAGAGGATGAAGAAATTGCAAGATATGTAACCTTTTTCGAAGTTATTGACCTAATGAGGAAGATGATGAAGACGGTGACAATGAGATGATAACGGGTATACTTTATAAAAAATTTGTTAAAAAATTTAGAAATTTTATTCTAACGTTTTCATATAAATATAAGTATTTGATAATTGTTATTGAGGTACACACGATGATGATAAGTGTTGTATTGAGGAGACAGTTATCTAGTAAAAATCCTTCTGTGTCAATCCGTATATTTAGAAATCAAAAGATGATTTTATGAATAACTACAAGTTTGATGTTAATTTGTAAATATTGAAAGTTAAGGGATATGTCTAAAAGAAATGTATTTAAACTCTTGTTTTTTTATTTTTTAAATAGATCTTTTTGTTTGATATTGCAGTAACAATCACAACAAAATTAAAAACAAAAAAAATTCTCTTATATCATCGAAAAGAAATTGGAGGAATTATTACGGAATTGGCATCAGAGAACAATTTCAGAATTATTGAAGAAACAATGGATTTAAGTATTATTTATATTGAATTTTGGTTGATTTAATCATTCTATTAAATGATTAATTTCCGTACTTAATCGTATCATATAATTGAAGAAATAATTAACATTTGGTATCGGTATCAGAGCCTATTAATATAATATTAAATCGTTGTTTAAAGTTTATGAAATTCTGGATGTTGTAATTGAATTTCAGTTTTGGATAATGGATTGAATTTTATGTTAATAATTCAAAAAAATAATGAAGTCTGGAACAACCTAGATTCGAAACTACCACTAGACCAAGTTACATAATTATTATCACGTCAGATGATAACACGTAAAGTGTATCAATTTTAGGCTAGGTATTCGTATCATTTTCGCATATATTTCTTAGCACGAGTTACAATTCCGATACGATTGTTCTTTATATACGCCCTTTTTATTAGTTTTCAGGTTTTAAGGCGACAAGGCTTAAACGAGCGTAAAAAGACAAATTCCTGAATCAAACCGCACAAATTGAAGATACAATTCACTCAGAGCCAAAATCAATCCACGGAACTTAATGGAACACCCGAGCATCGAGCGGATGAAGTAAAAGCATGAAATCAAGAGTGCCCGCTCGGGCACTGAGGGCTACCCGCTCGGGCAAAAGCTACGGGGATAATTGCAACACCTTACACGACCCGGGCACGAAGACAACATGATCGGGTGACCACCCCGATCGGGCGACAACATGGTACCCGCTCGGGCGGCAGTTAGTCCTGAAAATCCCCGAGAGTTTACACGACTCGGGCTGGTGTACCACACGGTCGGGTAGCATTGCTCGATCGGGATAGAGAAGGAACACGATCGGGCTGCCTTCTGCCCGACCGGGTAAAACGTGTACCCGAGTGGGCCGCCTTTCTCGCAACAACCTCTTTTTAGAGTTTGAATAAGCAAAACAAAAGGGAAGATGAGATCCAGACACGAGGGGGCGACGGCTAGGGCAAGGAAAGGCTTGGAAATCATCAGGAAAAGCTCGGGAGACGCTGGAGAAGGAGAGAAGCATCAATCCATACATTGTAACACGATAGGGAAGATCGATGCATCAGATTTCCTAGGTTTTATCACGTTTAGGGTTATGTTATCTTCATTGTCAGTAAACTCTATGAGTGAGTAGATTCCAAACTATGGGTTAGGGATATCGGATTTGTAACGGATGTACAAGTTATGCGTTAATGCTTAGATCTATCGTATTTGTCTTGATATTCGGTTCTATAATCAACATCGTAAACGCTTATACTAGTGCTGCCCGCTCAGTAACATAGGAATTCGTATTTTGCTGGAAGGTTAAAGTATGAATCCAGAACTGTTGAATTGTAGGTTAAGTTCGATTAATGAGAATCTGACCGGTCGATTAGTCGACTTAGGAATTAGGATTGCGCACGTAACGCTGCCATAGTATGAGTTAATCGCTGCTGGAAGGTAGGATTGTACGTACTTATGGTTAGGAGGTTTAGGCTCGGCAGAATCACTCCTCATCTTAGAGCATGAATTTCCCGTTATCAAGATAGTTCGATAGTTTTATGATCTTTCGTTGTTACATCTTTGTGATTTACGGTATCCCGAAACCCTTAGTGTTCTTCATCGTCAAGTCTTCCACATCCTTTCTATCGCTGTCTTCATTTAGTTTAGTGCTTTAGATATTTACACCACGCCATCATCTATCTCTCACTGTCTTAGTTTAGTGATATTCTTAGAAAAAGACTGCATTAGTTCCTAGAGTTCGACCCTAGTACTACACGAACCGTATACTTGCGGTGAAGTGGTCTAGGAAATATTTTAGCTCGAATTTCCGCACATCATCAGACTATGGTTATATATATATATTCAAAAATTTAAATAAGAAATAAAAAGTGTACTATGACAGACATTATGGATAAGTCTGTTGTTATTGCTCATGCAAGAGGAGGCACAGAAAAAGGAAGACCTTAAAATCAAGTTTTCCCAAGCCAAATTTGCCTATCGTGGTCATCCAAATGCTGGATCAAGAGGCGACAAAGGTCCAAGTAAAAAAAACGAAAAAATAAGGCTAAACAACCATATAAGGAGTAGCCCGATAAAGGGCAAAGAGATGTTGGAGAGATTCAAAAATGTTTCTTTTGCAACAAATCTAGGCACACAAAGGCTAATTGTCTAAAAATGAAGGCATGGTTTGAAAAATGAAGTATACATTTCGTTTAAGTATGTTTCGAATCAAATATAATTAAAGTACCTTTGAATAATTGGTGACTTTATATTGGTGCGACCACTAATTATCTAATGTTATACATGATTATCTAAATATCCAAAGAATGAGGAAAAGTGAAAGCTTTTTATTTATGGGAAGTAAGATGAAAGCTAGAGTTGAAGGTATTGGGACATATAGAATTGTGTTAGATACATGCTAGTGCCTTTATCTAGAAAATTGTTTATATGTTCCTGATTGTTCTAGAAATCTTGTTTCCGCTTCAAGGTTGGATGTATTACGTTTTGAATTTAAGATTGAATATGGTTGTTTTCCATTGTATCGTGGTAAAAACCTACGTGGTACTGAACATGATCTTTCCTTTTTATTATTTTTGTTGAACATGATGTTGTTATGAAAAGAAATACACTAATGAGTCGTATGCTGACTTGTGGCATATCAAAATAGAGTATTATGAGACTAATTGAAACTAATGCATTAAGGGTAAGCAAACCAAACATGTAGCAAAACATGTTTCCACAAGGAGTAGTGGGTTACTTGATCTAATACATACAAATATATGTGGTTCTTTCGATGTACCATCTTGGGGCGGTGAAAAGTATTTCATCATATTCATTGATAATTATTCTAGATATTGTTACATTTATTTACTACATGAAAAAACTCAATCAGTTGATGTCCTTGAGACATTGGAGGTTGAAAGGGAGTTAAATAGAAATGTTAAGGTAATACATTCTGATAGAGGTGATGAATATTATTGAAAAACATCGGATGTTGGAAAAATTCAAGGTCCATTTTAGAAACTCCTTGAATCTAAGGGCATTTGTACATAATATACAATGCTTAGATCGCCACATAAAGAGTAATCGTACATTGACAAAAATGGTAAGGAGTATGATAAATTATAGTTCTATACCTATCTCATTGTGGATGTATGCATTGAAAATAATTGTATACATATTGAATAGGGTACCTAGTAAAGCAGTTCCTAAGACACCTTATGAACTGTGGACATCTAAGAAGTCTAGTTGAAGACATCTTCACATGTGGGGTTGTCAGTCAAAGTGAGGATATATAATCCACATGAAAAGAAATTGGATTCCATAACTATTAGTGGTTATTTCATTAGATATCCAAAGAGGTTGAAAGGGTATAGATTTTATTGTTCTAACCATGGTATGAGAATTGTAGAGTCTGGTAATGCTCGCTTTATTGAAATTGGCAATATCGGCGGAATATCAGAAATACCCTCATAGGGCTAAATCACTTCAAAAATACCCTTCCCCAAAATAATTATTAAATCCGAAAAATAAAAACTGAAGAAAAGACAAATTTTCCCTTAACGTTCGAACGTGGAAAAATGGAAGTTCGGCAGTTTTTCGACGTGAAAAACTGCCGAAAACGAGAAAGACGAACAGTTTTTCGCCGTGAAACCTGTTTAAAAGTTGATAGCAAGAAAGAAATAAGTGATTTCGAACTTGAGAGGGAACAATTTGAAGTTGGCGAACGATTTGAAGTTGGCGAGAAGGAAAATGGCTAGAATCAGCAGCATCACTGGCGAAGAGAGCACGAGTCAATCTTCAATGGCGTCAATAAGTGTAAGTAGTTCGATTTCTAGGGTTTTGCAAGCTTTCGAGTCACAAAATGGTTTATTGATTTGAAATGGGTGAGTGTCAGTGTCAGTGAGTCGGTTAGGTCGCAAGGGTCGCAGGAGTTGCATGAACATCTTCGACTCCGTGAGTCGGTTGAGTAGCAAGGGTCGCAGTAGTGTCATGACCATCTTAGACTCAGTTTATTGATTTGAAACGGGTGAGTGTCAGTGTCAGTGAGTCGGTTAGGTCGCAAGGGTCGCAGGAGTTGCATGAACATCTTCGACTCCGTGAGTCGGTTGAGTAGCAAGGGTCGCAGTAGTTTCATGACCATCTTAGACTCAGTTTATTGATTTGAAACGGGTGAGTGTCAGTGTCAGTGAGTCGGTTAGGTCGCAATGGTCGTTTGAGTGTCGCGGAGTGTATGAGGGTCGTTTGAGTCGCATGGGTCGCACACGGCGGTTGAGGGTCGCACGGGTCGGTTGCGTCGCATAGGTCGGTTGAGTCGCATGGGTCGCTTAGGTCGGTAGAAGTATAATGTATTCGTAATTGGTCATTTTGCAGGAAAAAGGGACTAAGAGGAAGGAGTGCGTGAGTGATGCTGATGTTGCAGTCCCTCTGACACTGAAGAAGAAATTAATAGGGGAAATAAGGAAGTCGGAGAAGAGAATCATCAACGCCGTAAGAGACCTTCTAAGGGATGTCGGGATTCATGTGCCTAATCCAAAATCAAAGGCTGCCGAGAAAGTTGCGATCATCGAAACCCAAGAGTCGCATGGGTTTCATATGTCGCATGTGTCACTGGGTCGCTAAAGTCGAATGGGTCGCATGGGTCGTATAGGTCGCATTGGTCCCATTGGTCGCATTGGTCCCATTGGTCGCCATATGTTTAATGAGGTAAATTTTATGCAGGTGCTGGACCTTTATCGAAGGAGTCTACGCCATATGTTGAACCTCCGTCAGCGAAAAGAGCAAGAACAATTCAATAACCCGAAAAAATGGTGGTTCAAGAAACTGAGGAGTTTGTGTGGAATCCCAGAGGATTAGTAAAGGACTTGATAACCCGATTTCCTATGTTCACTGAGGCTAGCGGTGAAAAGTTGACTAATCTATATTGGTTCCTGAAGGCACCTCGACATGATCGGTGGTGGAAATCTGAGCTAAATATTCCCCGGGGGCCAATCGCAGGGTCAAACTGGGTCGCTGGGTCGAATTGGGTCGTAAAGTCGCAGGGGTATTTTGGGAATATCAACATTTATACGGGTACTTTTGAAGTTAGAAATTTTTTCTTTTCCGGGAAGGGTATTTTTGAAGTGTTTTAGCCCTACGAGGGTATTTTTGAAGTTACCCCGGCAATATCTATGGGAGTGTGGGAGCATGTATTAATGTAGAGATAAAATAGTCATTGATGGACGAAAATCCATCAAATGACCCATTTCAAGTTGATGTTCCTGTTATTTTAACACAACCGCCAGGTACGAATATAGAATAACAACAAATAGATACTCATAGCCCAATTATGGATGCCATTGTTTAAGAAGATGGAGAAAATGTTCAAGTAAATGAACAAGTGCAACCTAAAAAAGGAATAGCTTTGAGGAGGTCTACTAGAGATAGAAGACCAACTATTTCAAATGATTATATGTGTTATGCACTTGAACATGAAAATGACTTGAGCATGAATGATGACCTAGTCTCTTTTAAACAAGGGTAGAAATTCTGAAAAATGGTTAATGGCCATGAAGGAAGAGTTAAAATCAATGGATGACAACAATGTTTGGGAAATGACGAAATTGTCGAAAGATTCTAAAATATTTGGTTGTAAATGGGTCTTTAAAACTAAGGGAGACTCTAAGGGTAATGTCGAAAGGTATAAAGTTAGACTTGTCGCCAAAGGTTACACTCAAAAGAAAGACATTGACTACAAAAAGACTTTTTCTCTGGTTTGTAAAAAGGACACTTTAATGATTGTCATGGCTTTGGTGGCTCATTTTAATCTTGAGCTTCACCAAATGGATATGAAAACATCATTTCTCAATGGAGAATTGGAAGAAGAGTTATATATGGATCAACTTCAAGTTTTTGAGACCACAAGTAGAAGCAATCTGGTACATAAGTTGAAGAAATCAATCTATGAATTAAAACAATCTTCTCGACAATGATACTTGAAATTTAATGATTCTATATTGTCATATGAGTTTGTAGAAATGACCGATTATCGGTGTATCTACATAAAGATTGTAGAAGCAAGGTTATAAAATCCTTGTATTGTATGTAGATGATATTCTTCTTGCCATCAATGATCGTGGGTTATTACATGATGTTAAGGATTATCTTTCTAGTAATTTTGAGATGAAGGATATGAGTGAGGCTTCCTATGTGATGGGAATAGAAATATTCTGAGATAGATCACAAGGAATTTGGGGATTGTCTCAAAAGGTTTACATTGACCAAGTTTAAAAAAAAATGGAATCATGTTCACCTAGTCTGGTTCCCATATAAAAAGGAGATCGTTTCAGACTATCCCAATATCCTAAGAATGACTTAGAACATTTTTTAGGATAATATTATGTATGCCTATTTATTCGGAAGTTTGATATATGCTCATATTTGTACTATACCGAATATCAGTTTTGCGGTTGGTATGTAAGGTCATTACACTACAAAAAAAAACACGACATTTTCAACGGACGGGGCAACGGATCCGTCCGTTGATGAGAAATGGACACGGATTGTAACGGATTTACGAGAACTTTCAACGGGCATACATCCGTTGCAATCCGTCACAAATTTCAACGGACATTAAACGGATATCGGCCGTTGCCCCGTCCGTTGCAATCCGTCGTAATTTTTAATGGAATGTTAACGGATATCGTCTGTTGGCACCGTCCATTGGAAGGCCATTAGAACACCGGGAAAATATTTCAACGGGCATCCGTCGTTAATTTCAACGGATGCCTGTTACAAATTGCAACAGATGCCCGTTGAAATGGTTAATTTCGAGGTTTACCAGTGGAAATAAATTCACTTAAACTTGCAATGGCCATCCGGTGGGGTTTCCAACGGATGTCCGTTGAAAATTACACTATTAATATCAAAACTAAAAATTGCATCAAACCATCAATAACAAACATATTTTCAACAAAATATCATCTTCTTCAAATAGAGATATATTTAGATCAAGAGAGTGGATGTGTAGAAGAAAGGATCCTATAACCGAAGAGATTACACAAGAATTCTTACACGGATTGGAGTAATTCATGAGTTTTGCATCGATGCAACCTTTGTGTCAAGAACGCGGGACAATGTTATGTCCATGCAGAAGATGAAAAAACATAAAGTATTGAAGTCAAGAAATTATTTGCAAACATCATTACAAGGTGAGTTTCGTTCAGAATTACAAAATTGGTTTTTTCACGGCGAAAATTGCGACATTAGAGATATTGTGCAAGATGCACAAGTAGAAAGAAATGAAGAAGTTATTTATGATGCATCAACAACCAATCCTATGTGGAAATGGTGTGAGATGCTTTTCCTGGAGTTGTTAATGAACAAACGCATGAAAAGATGCTGAACATCGATGCACGTCGATTCTTCAACCTATTGGATTCGGCGAAACAACCTATATATGAAGGTTGTCGTGAAGATCAGTCTCGTTTATCCGTATCTTCAAGATTGATGAGTATAAAAATAGACTACAATGTTGCTGAAAATTGCATGGATTCATTTTGCAAAACCATACGTGAATATTTACCGGAAAATAATCATGCTCCCGAGACATACTACGAAACAAAGAATGTGTTAAAATATTTGGGAATGCCACCTAAGAAAATTGATGTTTGTAGAAACAGTTGCATGTTGTTTTGGAGAAATGATAAAGATTTGTTGGAATGCAAGTTTTGCGGTGCAAGCAGATTTCGACCAAAAAAACCATCTTCACATAAATATGTACCATATAAGAAAATGTTCTATATGTCTATAGCAAATAGGTTGAGAAGGTTATTTGATTAAAAAAACCGCTGCGACAATGAGATGGTACACAGAACACTCGATGGCCGAAGGTATAATACAACATCCATCGGATGGTAATGCTTGGAAAGATTTCAATGAAATATTTCCCGAGTTCGCATATGAAAAAAGAAATGTTTATCTTTGTCTGTGCACTGATGGTTTTAGTCCATATAGACAATCTGAAAGTCAATATTCTCTTTGGTCGGTGATTTTGTCTCCGTATAATTTGCCTCCCGAGATGTGTTTGAAAAGAGAGGTAATGTTTCGGACGTTGCTGATTCCAGGACCAGAACATCCGAAGAAAAGTTTCGATGTCTTTTTGCAGTTCTTAATTCATGAATTAAGACATTTGTGCAACAAAAGAATTCTTGTTTATGACGTTAGTACGAAGCAAAATTTCATAGTGAAAGTGTTCTTGTTGTGGACAATTAGTGACTTTCCTACCTATGAAATGTTATCTGGATGGAGCACGCACGGAAGATTGGCATGTCCATATTGTATGGAGGATACAGAATCATTTCCACTAGTACATGGTATAAAACCATGTTGGTTTGATTGTCATAGAAGATTTCTTCCTCGTGGACATGCTTTCCGAAAAGATAAAAAAACATTTTCGAAAGAACGTGGTACAAAAAGAAGAGGTACCGTACATGCAAACCGGGACACAATCCTTTACGAAGGATTGAACACAATGGGCGATTTACAAGAATCGGTAGAATGCGATGGAGATCGTGGGCATCGTAAACCAAAAGGTCAAGGTGAATGGCATAACGAGTATAAACGTAGTATCTTTTGGGAACTACCATATTGGAAATCATTGATATTATGTCATAATTTAGATGTTATGCATATCAAAAAAAACTTTTTCGATAACATTATCAATATTGTTTTGAATGTGGCGGGTAAAACTGAGGATAATATACAAATAAGAAAATATTTGAAGACAATATGCAGACGACATGAGTTGGAATTAAGAGATGGAAGGTCATCTGTCCTAGTATTCAGATTGTCCGATCCGGTGAAAACAATATTATTAAAGTGGTTAAAAGAAGACGTTAAGTTTCCAGATGGATATGCATCGAGCATTGCTCGGTGTGTGGATATTGTTGGTTTGAGGCTGATGGGGTTGAAAAGTCACGATTGACACGTTTTCATACAGCGACTCATTCCAATTGCATTTGCTTAGCTCTTACCACTAAATGTTCACGATGTGCTATGCAGAATCAGCATATTTTTCAGAGATATATGTTCAAGGAATTTAAAAAGCGATGACTTGGAATTAATGAAAAACAATATCTCTGAATGTGTATTGAAAAAAGTTTTCCCGCCTTTATTAAATGGAGCATTTGTCAATACATTTACTAGACGAGGCAATACTCGATGGACTAGTTTAATTTAGATGAATGTATCCTTTCGAAAGTTTTTTCTTTCATTTAAATAAAAAAGGAAAAAACAAAGCAACGGACGAAGGATCTATTATCAAACAATACTTGCTAGAAAAATCACATATTTCATCACTTTATATTTCGAGTCGCATATTTAGACGAAAGAACAACGTGCAGCGGATGATCACACAAACTATCTGTATCAATGTAATCCGCAGTTTGGCACAATTCCTGAAATGTTTACACCGATTGGACATACATGAGGTAAATCCGAGGATTATTGGTTAACACTAGAGGAGTATAATCACGTCCACACATATATATTACTAAATTGTCAAGAGTTATTACCATTCGAAAGGTACAAAATAATATTATTCAATCTTTTAAATATATATGTATATATATACACAATATTAACGTATTTTCACTATACGAGATATTTGATGAAGAAATACTTGGTACATATCCTCATGTAAATGCAAATGAACTCACAGATATAAAGTTCAACATTATGGCTCGTGGTTGAGAGACTACGTAAGTACTTGTGTACACATCTATTAAAATTAATTGCATTTATCATAAAGTATTCATTCATTTTTATTATACGTATAGGTGAAATGTTCTGATGAAAGACTTCCAACGTGGTTAAAAGATTTGGCTACTGGTCTTGCACAAAATGTTATGTGTTGGCCAATCTTGTTTAATCGCAGCTACACATTCCACACGTACGATCACGGAAAACATAGAAGTACATACAATTATGATGTTTGCGTTAATAGTGAAATAGAAGGTGATAACTTCTACGGCATTTTGCACCAAATCCTACAAGTGGAATATCTCGGTCTCGTTGGGTTGAAGGTAATGCTTTTTAAATGTCGGTGGTTCAACCCAATCATAGGATGTAAGATACGAAAAAATCGATAGGGAGGAATTGACATCAATCCGACACGACGAGAAGGTTCCCGGAGATGGTCCACATCGCCATACTTCGGGATCAAAATCATTCCCGAAGAGGAAACAAGAATTGGTAAAATTATTATTATTTAAATTTTTGTTTTTTTACAAATTTATTTAATTAAATTTATTTTATTTCACAGATGCAACAGATAGGAAGAGAACCGACTCTTCTTGAGCTGACATTAGAAACCTATGCCAAGAAGAAGCCGGTCATCGTTGAAGAGATCGACGAACCCGAACTCGTCGATCCTCGAGCGGAAAGAACCATGAAAGCTGTGATGGAGAAGATCACACAGAAATCACAAGTTTGTGGTTCAACTCCCGACGAGTTCAGTCCTTTACAAAAGGACAAAATTTATTTAGAGGTTAAAATTTATTCTTTTATCTTTCGGTTATTAATAAAATATTTTGTAAAAATCTAACTCTAATTTTGTTTGTCTTCTAGTCGGTTAGACCGTATCAGGGACGTCTATACGGTCTCAGAGCACTTCAAAAAGATATCGTCGAGTACACCACGACAGTACCTCCCGCGGTCCAAGAGAACTACACACAACAACGGCGTATCGAGGATGTCGAAACATAACTTCGAGAAACTCGAGCCCAAGTGGCGCAACAAAACTCCCAAATACAGCAGTTGGAGAGCGTCATAGAGTTGATATCCGTCCAAGTGAGAGAAACAACACACGATAAGAAATGGGTATCGATTCGGATGCAACGCAGTCTAGAGGTGCTGGTGACCGGGGAGATGATATCGACCCAACCGATTTAAATAAAATGTAATAGAATTAGGTCTAATGTTTTTGCAAACAATTTTATTATTTTAATTAAAAAATTTTTATTTTTGTAAATTATTTTATTATTTTTTTAGTATTTTTTTAACAAATTTCCAACGGATGCTCGTTGTAATTTCTAACGGCCATCCGTTGGACGCGATTTTCCCGTAAAATGGTAACGGATGTTCGTTACCATTTTTCGCCAATTTTTAACGGACCCCTGTTGCCTTTTTCCGCGAATTTCCAATGTATGACCGTTGAAAATTTTAAAATCCCGCTATTTTTCCACCTGGATGGCCACGAACGCCCATTAAAACTTTTTAACGGACATCCGTTGCAATTTTTCAACGGCCGTCCGTTGCAATTTTGTAACGGACATCTGTTATAAATTGCTTCAACGGGCATCAGTTACAAAATTTCAACGGCTTCATCTGTTGGCCGTCCCGTTACAAATTTGCAACGGTATTATCCGTGCAACTTCGTTGGGAATTACAACAGATCCCGATTTGTAACGAGCAATTTCCAATGGCCTCGGATTCGTTCTCGGATCCGTTGCCGTCCATTGGGAAGAGCCTTTTCCAACGGATTTCTCAGGTGTTTCAACGAATTTTTCCGTTGGAAAACGCCTATTTTTTTTGTATTGTTACCAATGAAATCATGTGCCATTTCGATAGAGAGCTACAAAGAAAGTTTTAAGACATCTACAAGGCATCATGGATCACATGTTCACATATACAAGAACTAGCAATCTTGAGATTGTTGGTTACTCAGACTATGCATGATGTTCGGATACTCGAAAATTGACATTTGGTTATTTGTACCTTCTAGCTAGGAGAGCTATCTGTCATTGCTACTTTCACTATTGAGGCCAAATTTGTAGTATAATTTGAAGGTACGGTTCAATCGTTGTGGTTGTACAATTTTGTTCATGGTTTAGGCATCATTTGTACAATTACTAAAATGATGAACATATATTGCGATAATATGACAGTCGTATTTTTCCGGAAGAACGATGGATACTCCAAGGGTGTCAAACATATGGATATCAATCAGTCAAAGAAAAAAGTGCAAAATCAAAGAGTTCAAATTGTGCATATCGACACCAATATTATAATCGCGGATTTGTTGACTAAAGGACTAGCTCGAAGCATTTTTTAGTCATGTTAGTGAAATGGGAGTAATCCCAAAATCCTTATATTGCGAATGATTGGTTTTTTTGTATACCTTTGTAAAGGATTCTTCCAGAAAAGGGAAGATAAACCTATGAAATTGGTAAATAAACTATGTATACATATCTAACATCCTATGAATACAAAGATTCAAAATATAGATGAAAAATATATACATTTAGAATGTTTTCAAAATTACCCTAGAAGCCACGTTAAAAGTACATTCAAAGTTTATGTATTGGTTAAAAATATGTATATATATATCTTTTTTAAAATGGTGTATTATATGGATAAATTTGAGAAAATATATAAACTTTTCTCCCGGTGGAGATGATGTGGTTGGCGGAAGAATTTGGAAATATCATTCAAAGTTCATGTGTTTATTTTTCTTCCTAAACTCTAAGTCCGTGTTTATTTGATAATTTTGGTAGAGTTTATGGATATTGAGGCAATTTGTTAAAAGACTTAAGAAATAATCACTATGTAAAAGTTTTAGTATGTTACCAAATAGAATGAATAATGATTCTCGGTTTATTTCCTATTCTCTAAGCAGTTTTTATTTACTTACTAGAAATATGCCCGCGCGTTCGGGTTAATTTTTTTTATATAAAATTGAAAAAAAGTTTGTTTACGGACATTCTTAACAAAAGTAAATACTGTATTGTAATTTAACATGATAATAAAACTGATCCTATATAATCCATTGTTACAAGAAATATATGATGCGATGTTAATTTCATGATCAAACTTGCTAGTGAATATTTTAGTGAAAATAAGATGTAAAATAATCATGTCGCTTTCAAACTTTTTTATTCTTTCAAATAAACAACAAAAAGTAGTTTAAAAATACAACAAACTAAGATAGTTTTAAAATACCTATGTTTGTTGGATCCCTCTCTCCCTCCGCCGAAATCTCATCTCCACCGAACCCGCCGTCTCTCACCTACTCCTCATTGACGCCGACCGTCGTGGTCGTGTCGCTTTCGCTAGATGGAGGCGATGAAGGCGAGAGAGCAGAAGAGGGTTCTTTGTTAAAAAAAACATTGAAAAATCATGAAACGCTTATTAGATTGTAATAATGGGTATAGTAGTAGGCTTTGATAATGGGTTTGATACGTTAAAAAAAATTAAAAGATGATTTTTTAAAGACTGTAATAATGAGCATAGTAGTGGGCTTTGATAAGTTATCTAAGCGCATCTTAATGTAATTAACAAAATCTATTAAATATATTAAATTATTTAAACGCTTTAAATATATTAAAAACAATTTAATTATTAACTAATTATAAAAACGATTAATTTTAAAAAGCAACTTATATATATATATTATTTCGATTTATGATATTATGTATTATATTACAAATTTAAAATTATTATAATTAAAATTTAATATTTTAGGATATAAATTATTCAATGATGTAAATTATAATACGCAAATTGTTCTAATGTATTAATAAAAAAAACTTGAGTTTTATTAATTTCACATTAATTTAAATTACATCACGCAAAAAAATTTCTTTTCATATATATATATATATAATTTAATAAATTTAATTTGAGTTTTATTAATTTCACATCAATTTAAATTGTATCATATAAAATCTTTCTTTTATTACAGATTTCGTTTTGTGTTTTTATGTATTATACTACAAATGAAAAATTATTTTAGTTTAAATTTAATAATTTAAAAAAAATCATCTTTTCATCTTTTCATCTTCTCATTTTTCTATTAATATAATATTAAGTTTGAATTTATTGATTTTCATTATTATAATATTAAATTTGAATTTATTGATTTAGTTATATTTAATAGATTAATTATTGATTTAATTATATATATTATATAAAAAATTTTAAAAAAGTTATTGTTGAACTTACTTCACTAGAAACCTCCTTTTACAAGAACTTTTATATTAATAAAAAAATTTGAGTTTTATTAATTTCACATCAATTTAAATTACATCGCGCAAAAAAATTTCTTTTCATATATATATAATTTAATAAATTTAATTTGAGTTTATAATTTCATATCAATTTAAATTATATCATGTAAAATCTTTCTTTTTATTACAAATTTCGTTTTGTGTTTTTATGTATTATACTACAAATGAAAAATTATTTTAGTTTGAATTTAATATTTGTATAAAAGATTTCATCTTTTCATTTTTTCAGCTTTCCATTATTATAATATTAAATTTGGATTTATTGATTTCTATTATTATAATATTAAATTTAAATTTATTGATTTAGTTATATTTAATAGATTAATTATTAATTTAATTATATATATTAAATAAAAAATTTAAAAAATGTTTCACCAAAAACCTCACAATATTTTTTATTTATATAATTTTTATGGGTCAGATTCCTTTGACTCAGTCTCCAATTAATGTAAATAGATTTTTATTTAAGACAAAAAAAAAAACTCACTAATAGAATAGTCTATATTTAGTTTGAATTGCATAACTTGATTGCTGAGTTTGAATATTCACATTAGATGAACCCCCAAAGAACGGGCTCATCCTTTGACCCATTGTTTAAGTTTTAAACAATAAACATAAGGTTTTTTTTTGGAAGATGGTTTTTTTTGGAAGATGGGTCTAATTTCTTCTAATTTTACCTGTCTCGATTATTCTAAATGTGACAATTAGCATATCCTAAAACCAAGATAAATTGCAGACAAGTTCACAACCAATTAAACAGAGGAATTAATAAATATGTTCTATATTATATATATATACACGTGTGTGTATACATTCTCCAAATGGGACAACAAATGAGACGATACCTTCCAATCAATAAAAACTCCATCTACTTATCCACCCCAAAGCCAAAAATAGATAGAGCTTCATCTCTTCTACATATTCTCCATGGCTTTATCCTTTGCTTCTTCAGGTAGAATCTCCAACATCTCTACTTCACAGTCTATTGCATGCAACAATAGAACACGAAGTCACCGAGCAATCACCGTAAGATGTGAAACCGCAAACGAGCAGCCACAGCCACAGCCTCAGCCACCGAAGCTGGAAGTTGGGTCGCCGATTGTGATCGTAGAAGCTCCCAAGGTGATCAAAACAGCCGCTTCGATGCCTTGTCTTAGGGCAAACTCCGGTTTGGTCAAGCCTGGTGACGTTGGAAGGTAATTTATTGCCTTTCACATCTCTTTGGATTCTTGTACAGAACGAAATAGATTAGTTAAACTAGTAATTAGTCCCTAGAGTTAGTTTACATTACCTTCCACTACTATGTAAATCAAGCGGACAGTCTCAACGGCTTTTAGGACACACACTCAATCCATTCCTTTTTTGGTACGGATAGTAATTGATGACACATTACTATCCATCCCTAATTTTGGGACCGATGGTAAATTCGTCTTTAATTCATTCAAAATAGTAATGTTTGATTTTTAGTAGTAGTGTTCCGAAATCAAGAAGTAGGAGTATTGTTTGATTTCTATTGTACATATACACGAAATAGCTTCTTGAAGTGGTCTTGATCGTATTTTACACATGTAAATTAGACAAAAAGCGGAAAAAAATATTTATTTAATCAATTAACCGCTTTGGCAAATCGAGGTTTTGATATTCCACTAAGAACATAGAATCTTTACCTATTGCGTTGACGGTCCTTAGCTAGGCTTGTTCTACAACAACTTTATTGCTTGAGTTTGGTAAAAGAACCAAAGAAGAGAACCACAATGCATATGATGTAACTTATAGCTACTGATTCATTTGTATGTTTGTTTTTTTTTTTTGGGAATTTGTTTGCAGAATTGTGTCAAGAAAACCGAAGGACGTTTGGGCAGTCCGATTATCCATCGGAACCTATCTTTTAGACGGGAAATACTTCAGAGCCTTAGAGCTAGAAGGCTGATTTCACCTCTTTCCATGAATCTCTTTTCACCGTGAACAGTTTGTATGTGTATGTGTTCAATTAGAGGAAACTATATATGTTTCAACAAAATCATGTCTTTTATCAAAGGGCCAAGGCACTTAAGCTTAAGCTTGTGTGAGATTCCATGTTTTAGCTTAATCTACCGATACTTACTAAAGATGTGAGATTGTTTTGACATATGTTGACTAATGATTTGTGAAGTTCATGTCAGGGATATAAATTCATATATTATGAAGTAATTTCCTTCCGTAATTATAAATTTTTCTCTCCTGATTTGTCCGGCATTTCGTCACTGATTCTTTGTGTATATATATAGATAAAATATTATACCATCGGTAGCAGAGCATGGGTATAACGAGAAGATAAAATTTTGTTATATTAAATTTAATATATTATTTCAATTATTTATTTATTTAGTTTTATATTTTTTTTTTGTTGATAGAAAATTTACAAGGGGCAAATATAATGATAGAAGATAAAATATATATTTATAAGCTATTTATAAAGATGAAGTGAATGTTTTGAAGTTTCAATTTTAAAAATACATTTACATTTAGATATTATTTTGATTTGAATTTTTAGATATTTATTCAGATTATTTATGTGTTTTTATGAATTATGTAAACGCGATAAATTAGGATCGTAGGATATATTTTTGTAAAATCAGGTTGTTGAGACTTGGAAGGAGCAAAGGGTGTGTGAGATGAATGATGAGAATTTCAAGGAGTCAACGAGAAGTTTGAGGAGAAGAAGACGGAGGCAAAAGAGGATCAAGAGAAGTCAAGTTTGATGAAAAACAGCAAAGAAGTGCGGCTGGAAAACCGGTGCGTTAGCTGAGCACAGAGAAGATAGATAAGTTAACTCGAGGAAGATACGAGGTTAACGAATCTGGGGAAAATATCGAAGAAGTACCAAAAACAGAGTGAAATCAGTTCACAGATTTTTAAGTGTACTTAGTGAGGTATTGTGAGAAAGTATATGAAACAATTTAGCGTTTATTTACATCTAACTCAGGGGGAGTTATCTGCGAAAATCTTTAGTACATTGTAAACGCGAGCAAGTGTACTTAAAGATTGATTGGTAAATAAAGCTAGTATTGTTTTGTGATTTTTGGTCTCTTCAAAATAACAATTGATTGAGTTGTTTGTCTACAAGTTTTTCAATTGGTATCAGAGCAGGTAACCTAAACTTAGAGAAATTCAAAGATTGGGTTCGAAATCCTAGAAGACAACAATATGGAAGGACCAAGAGATCTGTACGCCTTCGGAAACCAGTCATGCTTTATGCATTAAATTATGGTTATTGGAAAGTCAAAATTAGAGCAAGCATAAGAGGAATCGATGAAGATGCTTGGAGTACCGTGAAGAATGGGTGGAATCCACCAACAATGATTGATGAGAATGGAAATGTCAAAGAAAAACCTTCAGATCAATGGACGCCCAGTGAGAAAATGAATTCAACGTTCAATGCTAAAGCGTTAACAACTATTTTTTCCTCTGTAGACATAAATGAGTTCAAGCAAATTCAAGGATGTGAATATGCAAAAGATGCATGGGATACTATAGAGACTATTCATGAAGGAACTAAAAGTGTTAAAAGAACGCTTCTAGATATTCTGAAACATCAGTTTGAGAAACTGGAAATGGGTGAATACGAAAGTGTCAAGGAATTCAGTAGTCGAATGAATGCAATTGCCAATGAAGTAAGTGTACTTGGACAAAACCTTGACGATAAGAAGCTTGTAAAAAAATTGCTCAGATGTCTACCGAAGAAATTTCACGCACAAAAAGTTGCGATGAATATGTCATTGAACACAGACACTACAAGTTTTAAAGAAATAGTTGGAATTTTAGCGGCTTATGAATTAGAACTTCAACTCGAATAAGGGGATGCAACAAAAGAAGGAAGAAAAGGCGTTGTTCTTCAGGCTACAAATAAAAATTCCAGACTTGATAATCTTGAAGAAAATATTGTTTTACTAGCCAGAAGATTCGGAAAGTTTATGAAAAAACACTCAGAAATGAGAAAATCTTCTACTGATGAATCTGGAAATAAAAAGGATAACAAATCTGGAGCTCAATGTCATGAGTGTAAAGGGTTTGGACATTTTAAATCCGATTGTCCCAGTATAACAAAAAGAGAAAGTGTTCTGAAATATTTACGAGAAACACAATGCTACAAATGTAAAGGGTTTGGACATACAAAGAATGAATGTGCTGATGGAAATTCGATCAAGGGAAAATCTTATCATGTTTAGTGAATCAAGTTCGGAATCAGAAGATGACAATGAAGAAGAACTGTCGAGTTTGTTGCGTTCATTGGAATAATTGATGAGACTGATAAATAAAGTACAAAGCTGAAATTGAAGAAGATGAAGATGAAGTAGATGTGGAAACCATCTACAATGAGTGGTTAAAAATGAGCACGATTAATGTTCAACTAGTCAAAACAAATGAAAAATTGGAAGCTCAAATTGCAGAAATGAAACTGGAAATCACACTGAAAGAAGAAGAAGTGTGTTATGTCAAGAGTAAACTTGAAAAAACAAACAAACAACTGAAAATGCTCTCAAATGGCACAGATAAACTTGACCATATGCTTTCGATAGCCAAACGAAAAGGAGATAACCACGGAATTGGTTAAATGGGAAATTCAGGTGACACAGAGAATAAATTTATTTTAGGAGGAGATCTGCAAGAGGATATAAGGCAGAAAAGAAAACAATCGTGTAACACACTAAAAAAGGAATATGGTTTTAACATCTTTAATAAAAACAGAAATGAAAGTTCTCATTTTCATGGGTACATTTCTGGAAGGTAGTATCAGACTCCACTTCATGGTTACAACACTAGAAGGCAATATCAGGTACCATTTCATGGATATAATACTGGAAGAAGGTATCAAAGTGCGAATCAAAGGAGAACTACGGTGACATGTTATTTTTATGGAATCAGAGGACATAAACATTTCACATGTTACAGAAAACTTAGGTATGACCTAGATAAGTACATGGCTCCTAAAGTGAAACAAATTTGGATTAAGAAAAGTGATTTATGCTATAATGTTGCATATATATTTGCTAAAAAAGATAAGTCTAATATTTAGTATTTTGATAGTAGATGTTCCAGACATATAACAGGATCAAAGATATTTTATCAAATTTCACAGAAATCAAGAATGCAGGTAATGTCATTTTCGGTGATGAAAACAAAGGAAAAATTCTTGGAAAAGGCGATATAAATTCTCCAAGATAACCTGTTTTGAAAAATGTGCAATATATAGCGGGACTGACAGCTAACCTGATTAGCATCAGTCAGGTATGTGACAGCAATCATCGTGTTCAATTTAATCATAAAGAATGACAAGTGATAAATTCTGATAACAAGTGTATACTTACAGGTACACGCTCTTCAAACAACTGCTATGTATGGAGTGAAGAGAAAATCTGTCTGAAGGCAACAGATGATGTATTATCCTTGTGGTATCAACGACTAGGACATGTGAACTATAGATCTCTCGTGAAACTATCAAGCTCAACTGTTGTCAGAGGTATTCCTAAATTAAACCTTGATAAAACAGAAATTTGTAAACCATGTCAATTAGAAAAACAGGTAAAAGTACATACAAAGAAGATGCCTGACGTGGAGATTGATAAAATTTTGGAGCTGGTACATATGGATTTGATGGTTCCAATGAGAACGGAAAGCTTTGGTGTGAAGAGATACATTTTTGTGGTTGTTGATGATTTTTCTAGGTACACTTGGGTGAAATTTTTAAGGGAAAATCTGATACATTTGAACTATTTCATTTCTTGTTTCTTCAACTGAAAAACACAAAAGGTTGTATTGTAACAATCAGGAGTGATCATGGGAAAGAATTTGAGAATGATGTATTTCAGAATTTTTGTCAAAAACATGGTATAATTCATGAGTTCTCTGCGTCCAAAACACCACATAAGAATGGTGTTGTTGAGAGAAAGAAAAGAAATTTGCAAGAGATGTCTAGGGCGATGCTGCATGCGAAATCAATCTCCATCAGGTTTTGGGTTGAAGCTATAAATAATACATGTTACTTTATTAATCGTGTGTATATCCGACCAGATATGTCAAAAACTCCTTACGAACTGTGGAAAGGTAAAAGTCCGAACCTGATCTATTTTCATGTTTTTGGGGGTACTTGCTATGTGTTGAACGACATAGAATATTTGGGTAAGTTTGATGCTAAAAGCGATGAAAGAATCTTTCTTGGTTATGGTACCAATACAACTGCATTCAAGATATTTAACTTGCGTACCAGAAAAGTTGTTGAATATGTGAATGTGGTGTTTGATGAAGATCATTTGACTGATAGTGTTATTTTTCCATTTTCCACAGATACAGTACAAGAACAGTCAGAATCAACTACTGACAATTCAAGTGTACCTACTGAACAAGCTGTTGTTGAATGTGAAACAGATGGAGATTATTTTGAATATGACAATCCTAGCTTGGAACAGACGATGGTGCATAAAAATCATTCAATAGAGGATGTCATAGGTAACATTGAAGATGGTAGAAGAACACAAAATAAACCAAGGGTAAATAATCATGATATGGTTAAATTTGCATGTTTTACGTCGCAAATAGAACCCAAATGTGTTCGTGATGCCTTAGATGACGAATCCTGGATAAAGGTCATGCATGAGGAATTAGAACAATTCGTAAGAAATGATGTTTGGATATTGGTTCCTCGTCCAGTGGACTTAAATGTTATAGGCACAAAATGGATATTTAAAAATAAAAGTAACAAACAAGGTGAAATTGTCAGAAACAAGGCAAGGTTAGTTGCACAGGGCTATACACAAGTCGAAGGAGTTGATTTTGATGAAACTTTTGCTCCTATTGCTAGACTAGAGTCAATTCGATTGTTACTTGGAATTGCATGTTTCTTCGGATTTAAGCTATTTCAGATGGATGTTAAAAGTGTATTTCTAAATGGTATACTTCAAGAGGATGCTTACGTCGAACAACCAAAAGGTTTCGAAGATCCGCATCATCCAGAACATGTGTACAAACTGAAGAAGGCCTTATACGGATTGAAGCAAGCCCCACGTGCATGGTATGAACGGCTGACAAGTTTTCTGATCCAGAACAGCTACAAGAGAGGCGGAGTTGACAAAACTCTGTTTATTCATAATTCTGAAGACATTCTTCTGGTTATGCAGATTTATGTAGATGACATTGTTTTTGGTTCAAAATCGCAGGATAAAGTCAATTGGTTAGTTCAAACCATGAAGCAAGAATTCGAGATGAGTATGTTTGGTGAGCTCAGTTACTTTCTTGGTTTGCAAGTGAAACAATTTGACAAGAATTATTCATATCTCAGAGCAAATACACAAAAAAATCTGGTGAAAATGTTTGAATTAGACCACAGCAAGTCAGCAAGTACCCCCATGTCAACGACAACTAAGCTAACAAAAGATTCAAATGGAGAAGATGTCGGAGTAAAACTTTACAGAAGTATGATTGGAAGTTTACTCTATCCTACCGCAAGTAGACCTGATTTATGTTTGAGTATAGGGATCTGTGCTTGATATCATGCAAAACCGAAGAAATCACGTTTGCTAGATGTGAAACGAATGATTAAATATGTCAAAGGTACATCAGAATATGGAATTTTGTATTTCGTGAACTTGCTGTTTTCAGTGATACTGATTGGGGAGGCAATGCGGATAATAGAAAAAATACTTCTAGTGGTTGTTTCTTTCTTGGAAATAATTTAATATCTTGGCATAGTAAAAAGCAGAACTCGACGTCACTATCTACAACAGAAGCTGAATACATTGCGTTAGGAAGTTGTTGCACTCAACTCATATGGATGAACTAGATGCTAATGGACTACGGTATGAGTTCTAAAACTTTTGTTGCATGGTGTGATAACACAAGTGCCATAGATATCTCGAAAAATCTAATTCAGCATTCCAGGACAAAGCATATCGAAATCAGACATCATTTTTTAAGAGAAAAAGTTGAACAAAGACAAATGAAAGTGGAATACGTACCTACAGAACATCAGCTAGCGGATATCTTCACAAAACCTTGGATTTAAATCGGTTTGTATCTTTAAGAAAATCACTTGGAGTTTGTGTGATTTGATGATTTTGTTGATCAGTGATAAGTTGATGAAGTTTTAGATGTTTGATGATCTTACGAAGAAAAAAGGAAAGTAAGTTATAAGTCTGCGTGATTTAAATACACTTAGATGATCCATGCTCAGCCTATTAAAAAGTCAAATGCTCCAGTCGGTATAAGTTTCCTTTCTAGTAACTTAAGTGCACTCAATTGTATCACTTACTCCTCTAACATCTTTTACACTTATTTCGATGCAGATTTAAGAAAAGCATGCTATGAGTATATGCTCGGGTCTAAGTTGAGAGGTGTTCAGTTTCAGTTATAACGTCTAATGATACAAAGTTAAGTTGAGTTTACATACTCCTCTATGTTAAATTCCTTTGCATAAGAGTATACCTAAAAAAAGGATAATCAAGGAGATTATTATATGAACAAAAGGATATCTAAACAACGTCCTAGAAGCTGGTGATTTTTTTTAAAAGGGAGGTAAATTTTGGGTGAAGCTTGTCTTAAGTGAAAAATAGTCTTACGTAAGTGTACTTAAATGGTCAGTCTTGTGCATTATTTGACTCATTCTTAACGGTCTGATTATTTCAAACATTCATCTTTCTTATTTAAAAAAATATAACAAAGCAAAATTTACATACTCAAGTGATTCTCTTAAACAAGGCGGTTTTCTGAAAAATGGTCTTTGTGATTTGATGTTTTGGCGGCTGGTGTGACTGGTGCAGTTATTCTTATTTTTTAACTGCTATTTGTTTTTAAAATAGTTTGTGCCCCTTCTCTCTGAACTGCTGTTTTTTATTTTGCATTTAAAATTTCGAAACTCTAATCAACCCTCTCGAGAGGAAGAAGTGCAATTTGCCTACAAATTTCCTACACAAAATCGAGAAAATGAATTTCAGAATAACCAACATTAGAGATCTTCCTGCGAATGCAACAATCTTGTTCAACGACGTTCCTGTTCGAGTCAGTGACCTAACATTTACTGATGATCCTCCGAGGATTAATGGTAAACGATACAGTCATGGCGACGATGAGACCTAAACAGAAACAGACTTAACGTACAGCCACAACCCCTGTGGCTCAGGTAGAAACACAGTCAAAATCTAAGTCTCAGAACAATTCGTCAAGCTCATCAACGCACGGCAATGTCAGAGTTGATGTTCAACCTCCGGCTCGATCACCAACACAACGAGTTTCTTCTCCTCGAAGAGGTACACCTGTCTATCCTTCTAAAGTTTTCTTCCAAGAATTTTACAAGGAAACCAATGCAACAAAATTTAAGACTCTCAAGGAACGAGAGATCTTCTCTGAGAAAGGTTTAAGCGTAAATCAGTTCAAGCATTTGTCGATTTGGAAATTGTTAGTTGACATGAAACTAACACACAGTTACATCTGTCATTTATGTGTGCAAAGAATTGCTTTATGAGTTTTACGCAAATTTAAATCTTGAAATTGAGGATTCTAGTTCTCCGCTGTTTGGAAAGACGTATGTCCAGGGTAGGTTGGTTCACTTTGATGTAGAGGTCATCAACAATTTTTTTTGGCACATCACATGTGGCGACTACACGAGCTAAAGAACTCCAGATTGATCTGGATATGGATGTGGTCACACAGGCGCTCACTGATGAAGCTCTAATGAAGTGGTCGGGACAGATCCCCAATTCTAAGCTGCATTCGGAGTACGCGTTGTTGAAAAAAATGTGCCGCACAAATTGGGTGCCGAATAAAAAACGGATGGGATTCGACAGGATTCAACCACCTTTCTCTATTGTTTGAAGAACGATGTTCAAATTAACTTTGGAAAGGTGTTTTTGGATTCTATTGTGGGACTTGGCTTGTTGAATTCGACAAAGTTTATTCTGCTATTTCCATGTTTGATTCAGAATGATTCTGACTCAACAAGACCTAGATATTATAGGGACTGAGGAAGTCCGAGAAAATATCCCTCCGTGGATTATCTTGGAAAAGCGGTACATGACGAAGATACCATCCTCGGACGATAATGAAACTGCTAAAGATAATGTGGTCCAAGATATCATCCGGTTGAAACAAACGGTCACCACGATTATGTCTACCTTAGAGATTGTCCAGAAGGCACTGAATAGTCTTCTAAAGCGCCATCAGAGTAAATTAATGCCGTTTGTTTTTCTTTCTATTGTGTTATTCAGTTTCTGTTTTTTTATGTGCATTGTTTTAAATTTCTTATCACAAAAACAGAGGGAGAACCATAGGAAGATGTGGAACAGGTGGAACCCACGACAAGCAAGGCAAGGGGCAAGAGACCAAGGAACTAATGTGTTCCTTAATATTCACAGATATTTTTAAGTGCACTTATGGACCAAATATATTTGAAGTGTACTTAATTACATTTCTGTTTGAACTTCTTTGTGTTGATTGGTACTGCATTATGGTTGATGTTTGGTATTGATATGCTTGAGTATTTATTGCATTGTGTTTGAATTCTGTATGTTGTCTAATGGGTGTTTATGTGATAAGAATTCAAAGGGGGAGATTGTAAATGCAATAAATTAGGGTCGTAGGATATATTTTTGTAAAATCAGGTTGTTGAGACTTGTAAGGAGCAGAAGGGTGCGTGAGATGATTGAGGAGAATTTTAAGGAATCAACGAGAAGTTTGAGAAGAAGAAGACGAAGCCAAAAGAGGATCAAGAAAAGTCAAGTTTGATGAAAAACAGTAAGGAAGTGCGGCTGGAAAACCGGTGGATTAGCTGAGTACAGGAGAAGATAGATAAGTTAACTCGAGGAAGAGACGAGGTTAACGAATTTGGGTAAAATATAGAAGCAGTACCAAAACCAGAGTGAAAGCAGTTTACATAGGTTTAAGTGTACTTAGTGAGATATTGTGAGATGGTATATGAAACAATTTAGCGTTTATTTACATCTAACTCAGGGGGAGTTATCTGCGAAAATCTTTAGTACTTTGTAAAAACGAGCCAATATACTTAAAGATTGATTGGTAAATAATGCTAGTATTGTTTTGTGATTTTTTGTCTCTTCAAAATAACAATTGATTGAGTTGTTTGTCTACAAATTTTTCAAATTATTTTAATATTTATTATTTTTTATTACATAATATATTAATATTATTATATTATAATATAAAAAATTACAGCTCGTAAATTGGCGGAATATCAGATATACCTCGTAGGGCTAAAACGCTTCAAAAATACCCTTCCCTAAAATAATTATTTAATCGAAAAAAAAAAACTGGAGAAAAGACAAATTTACCCTTAATTTTCGAACGTGAGAAAACCCGCATTCTGGGAGAGTAAAAGCCAAACACGCATTCTGGGAGAGTAAAAGCCAAGAAAGAACAAGTGATTTCAAACTTGAGAGGGATCGATTCGAAGTTGGCAAGAAGGAAATTCGAAGTTGCCAAGAAGGAAATGGCTAGAATCAGCAGCGGTGGAGAAGAGAGCACGAGTCAATCTTCAATGGCGTCAATAAGTGTAAGTAGATCGATTTCTAGGGTTTTGGAGGATGTCGAGTCCCAAAATGGTTTATTGATTTGAAATGGGTGTGAGTGTCAATGAGTCGGTTGAGTCTCAGTGAGTCGGTTGAGTCGCAAGAGTCGGTTGTCTCAGTGGGTCGGTTTGGGTCGCGATGGTCGGTTGAGCGTCGATTTCTAGGGTTTGCAGGCTGTCGAGTCCCAGAATGGTTTATTGATTTGAAATGGGTGTGAGTGTCAGTGAGTCTGTTGAGTCTGAGTGAGTCGATTTGGGTCGCAATGGTCGCTTGAGCGTCGCAGGGAGTCTAAGGGTCGTTTGAGTCGGTTGTCTTAGTGAGTCGGCTTGGGTCGCATGGTTCAGTCGAGTCGCATGGGTCGGTTGAGCCAAAGGGTCGGTTGGGTCGCATGGGTCGCAGTGGCCCCAAAGCCAAAGTTTGTCTATCAATTCAAACACATGGACAGAATGCCAAAGATCACCACCAAGTGTTATCCTCACGAGACAATAACGAAGCTGAGAGGAATCTTA
>CM071860.1:34078622-34104562 GCA_036759665.1 Gynandropsis gynandra
TTGCGACCTAACCGACTCACTGACACTGACACTCACCCGTTTCAAATCAATAAACTGAGTCTAAGATGGTCATGAAACTACTGCGACCCTTGCTACTCAACCGAATCACGGAGTCGAAGATGTTCATGCAACTCCTGCGACCTAACCGACTCACTGACACTGACCCTTGTGACTCGAAAGCTTGCAAAACCCTAGAAATCGAACTACTTACACTTATTGACGCCATTGAAGATTGACTCGTGCTCTCTTCGCCAGTTTCCTTCTCGCCAACTCAAATCGTTCGCCAACTTCAAATCGTTCCATCTCAAGTTCGAAATCACTTATTTCTTTCTTGCTATCAACTTTTAAACAGGTTTTATGGCGAAAAACTGTTCGGCTTTCTCGTTTTCGGCAGTTTTTCACGTCGAAAAACTGCCGAATTTCCATTTTTCCACGTTCGAACATTAAGGGCAAATTTGTCTTTTCTTCAGTTTTTATTTTTCGGATTTAATAATTATTTTGGGGAATGGTATTTTTGAAGTGATTTAGCCCTTTGAGGGTATTTCTGGTATTTCGCTGTGTACTTAATATTTAAAACTAAATCAAATAGATTTAACACAATAGTAATATCTAATAATAGAATCATATGCATCTACTAATTTTTTACTTTTAGATATCTATTCAATCTATATATTATCTATAGTTTCAAAGATCTAGTAATTTAAAAAATAATAATATGAAAGATGTGCATTTTTAATTTTAGTTTACTGTAAAGTTACAGAACTTTTTCATATAATTGATGAAATATGTTAATCACAAATTTTACTTACTATTTATACCATTTACTTAAATATAAATATCCAAAATTTCTTAATTATTATATTTTTTTATCAATAGTACCTAAATTTGCGTCATACAAAAAAAAGTTAATATAGATTTTATGTAAACAAATCAATCTTTCAACATCTTAATATCACGTTAAAATTTAAAAAATTAACATCGTATCTAATGGTTGATATGACATTAAAAATATTAAAAAACTATAAATTTTGAATTTTTGTTAACTCAATGACACTGTTAGCAGTTCAAAAAATTATGCGTTTTTCATATTTATAAAGATAAAATTATATAGGTATATGTGTGTGTATATATATATACATCTATTCCTCCAATTAAATAACTTTTATTAACATTCGGTATAACAAAAAATATCATAAGTCGTTAAATATATAATTCTGAATCACAGAACGTTACAATAATCATTATTATTGTTGTATTGCTTTGTATCATTACATGTGATTCTGAGCGACAAATCAAGAGTTATTTGTCTACGTAAGTCTTCATTTTCGGCGCAAATAATGGAATTAGTGGTGTACAAGTTCATCATTATAATATATGTATATCTATATGTTTGTGGAAATTTGGGCTCATTATCTAAAATGTTGAAAAATGTAAAATTTATTCCGTAAATTCAAAGCAATTTAAATATCTTAATACATATATGTTAGAACCAATCAACCGGACCTAATATAATTCAATAGGAAAAACCAGAATCTATGAAACAATTCGAATAACAATGAGTAAATGAAACAGTAAACGTGGTTACCGAACGTGAATTGATCGAGGCCTGCGATGAGCAGTGTTCTTAGACAGAAATTTGTCCTCGCTTCTGCCTAGAGGATGCAACGATCCTAAGGCCCTATCTTGACCCATTACTATTAGGATCCGAAGCCCATGAAGAAGCCCATGAAGAAACCCATGCCCATTAAGAAGCCCATGCCCATGGTCTTGTAATCCATTTAGACATGACCATTGAATAACCCATTATATACATGGGTTCATTCATGTGATTTTTCCAATGTGGGACTCTTCATCTCCCCATTACTCCTACAATATATATATGTATATATATAGGAGAAAGTGGATTTGAACTTGGAATTTTTGTGCATTATTCTCACAAAATTAGTGATATGTCAAATGTTACAAAATATTTAAGAAATATAAATGACATGAAAAATAGTCAATAAAATTAAGGGTGGGCAAATAGCGAATATCCGTAAATATTCGACTATTCGTATTCGTATTCGTCGAATATTCGATTTTACTATTCGCATTCGTATTCGTAATTTACGAATATCCGCAAATATTCGAATATTCGTCGGATATCCGTAGTATTCGTAAAATTTTAAATTTAAAAAAATAAAAAAATTCTTATAAAAAAGTTAAAATTTATCAAAATACCCATTCATAAACATCCTCAAATTGCACAAATACAAAAAAGAAACATAATATAAATAAAGAAAACACTAATACATCAATTCTCTCAATCATGTAGAGTTAACTTTCTCGAGGACTCCAGCAACATCGCCAATTCATCTAAAACAACGTAAAAACTATTAGATTATCAAATTAAATATCAAATACATTAAAACAAAATTAGAATAAAAGTTATATACTTACAGATTTCCGTTTTTTCGATATCTTGCAAAGTGTCCAAAACATTATCTGTACCACTTGGATTACGAATCCAATCTTGAGTACAAATTAAAGCTTCAACCATATTAGCCGTCAAACAACTACGATACGGACTAATCACCCGACCTCCCGTACTAAAAGTCTCTGAAGCAACTGTAGATGCCGGAATGACCAAAAGATCTCGTGCCATCAAAGATAGGGTTTTATACTTAAAACCCGTAGTCTTCCACCAATACAAAATATCTAAGTTCCCAAAATCTTGTTCACATTCTTCCGACAAATACTTTTCCAATTCTGATTTCACAACCCCTACTCCTTGACTTTTACGTTTCAAATAATCTTGAAACAACCAATCATCAATTCCATCCATACTATTAGAGCTCAACACTTCACTTGCTCTTGGTTGATTTGTTTCAATCGAATGGTTAGGCTCAATATGACACTCATAACTTTAAAACATCTTGCGTAATATTTTCTCAATGATCTTTAATATCTCACTAGCTTCGCGCGGCTCATAAACTTTCTCAATAGCCCAAGTTATCCATTCCATCTTCAAACGAGGATCAACAATAGTTGCAAGATAAACCATCAGATTCAAGTTCTTATAATCTCCCCAATACTTTCGAAACTTATCCATCATCTTCAATGCAATCTTCTTTATCATGTCATTTTCACTCAAACTCATGACAGTGATACATACTCCCACAGTAAAAATCTCTTTCATGAACAAGTTTCCAGTCACATAATGTGAGCCAGAAATCTTAACAGTAGTATCATAAAACGCTTTCAAAAAAAGGGAGCAAAGCACTTACACGTGACCAATCATCTTCTGACGGCAAAGCTTTCCCATTCTTCTTGAACTTATCCACAAATTTCTCATCCTATACCTCAAGAAAATCAAAAGCTTTCTTAACTTTTAAAGCTGACTCCAACATAGTGTAAGTAGAATTCCATCGTGTTTCTACGTCACTAGACTAGTATTTGTTGGAAGCCTTTGTTTCTCTAAACAACCCCTTGAAACGCAACAATCTTATAGAAGAAGATCTAACATAATGCACAACCGATCGAATTCGACAGATTGACACATCCATGTCTGCTAGACCATCTTTCACTATCAAGTTCAATATATGCGCTATTTGTTGGAAGCTTTTGTTTCTCTAAACAACCCTTGAAACACAACAATCTTATAGAAGAAGATCTTAATAATACACAACCGATCGAATCGACAGATTGACACATCCATGTCTGCTAGACCATCTTTCACTATCAAGTTCAATATATGCGCTCCACAACGCAAATGGAGATATTCACCATCCAATACACAACCTCCCCAAACTTTTAATCTCTCTCTCAAGTATCTAATCCCCACCTCATTAGCACTTGCATTGTCAACAGTCACAGTAAATACTTTCTCAATTCTCCAACCAAGCAAACATGATTCAACTGTCTTCGCAATCGTATCACCGGTATGACTAGATACTTGAGAAAGATTGATGATCTTCTTACGTAACACCCAATCATTATCAATGAAATGTGCCATCAATGACATATAACTAAGATTTTGAGTAGATGTCCATAAATCTGTGGTGAGGCAAACACTACCCTTGAATTCTTAAAATCGACTAAGTTATAACATCTAACTGAAAAATCGACTAACTGAAAAATCTGACTAACTGCGACTTACTCAAAATGCAGAGGGCGTGCGACGGAGAGAATGCAGCGGAGGAAGGCGGAAGAGACGTCTGACAGAGAGAATGCAGCGGAGGGAGGAGGCGGAAGAGGCGTCTAACGGAGAGAATGCAGCGGAGGGAGGAGGCGGAAGAGGCGTAAAATCGACTAAGTTATAACATCTAACTGAAAAATCGACTAATTGAAAAATCTGACTAACTGCGACTTACTCGAAATGCAGAGGGCGTGCGACGGAGAGAATGCAGCGGAGGAGGCGCCTGACGGAGAGAATGCAGCGGAGGGAGGAGGCGGAAGAGGCGTCTGACGGAGAGAATGCAGCGGAGGGAGGAGGCGGAAGAGGCGTCCAGCGGAGGAGGGAATGCAGTGTTAGGCGGAAGAGGCGTGTCTGAGTGTGGAGAGAGTTTAGGGAATGAAGGCAAACAGCAGCTGGGAAATAATGAGGTAAGTGGGAACATTAGGGTTAAAATTTTCAAAATTTACATTTTAGTCCTTACAGTTTAAATATAATAACTATTTTTTCATATATTTTATATTTGATCTGAAAATCAATAATAATAATATTTTTTATTTATAATTTGATCCTTAAAATTAATTTAGTATATATATATCTATATATTAAATAAATTATCTATTTAGTACTTACGGATACGAATACCTACGAATAATTGACTATACTATTTGTATTTGTATTTGTATTTGTCGAATATCTAAATTCTGGTATTTGTATTTGTATTTGTTACTACGGATATTTGCTTTTTCGGTTCGAATACGAGTCGGATACGAATATTTCGAATATTTTGCCTAAACCTAAATAAAATAGTTGGTTGGTAAATCTTAATAATTTTTGTTTAGAGCTGATAGGTTTACAGGTGACAGATTTAAACCTTTATTTTTTAGTTTATGTTATATTAAATTTATTTACAATTTATTATAAATTTATTTAATTATATGATTAATAAATTTTTACCTTAGAAAATTATCTCGTACAAACCCAAAAAAATATCTACTACAAATTTCTATTATTATAAAAAAACCAAACCCCAATGATAAGCGACTAGTTTACTTGATCGATTTTTAAATCAATTAATAGAAATAATAATTACCAGATATTATTATACATCCGACAACTCATGCCATGTCAGCAAACCACATGACTTTATACGGTTTATATTGGAGCACGTAGGATCCACAAGTCCCGAGGAGTTGCTTTGTCCGATAAGCTTTTAGCCCCCACGAGAAATGTTACCGTTACATTCTCAACGGTCACATTTTTTCCTCTTTTGTAACGTGTAATTTATTTTATTTATTATGCTTTGCTTTTGAACGTTTTGCAAATTCAAATACAAGAAAAACTTTATCACAATTATTAAATGTCATACTAACCCGTTAGACAGGATGTCAAATTCGGGTTCATATTTTTAGAATTCGATCCGAGTGAATTTTAGAAAATTAGATTTGAATGTTTTTCGGTCTGAGTTAATCGGATTTTGGTTCGAATTCAGAATGTTTGTATTATGAGATATTAGATCCAGAATAACCCAAATTACGTTTGAGTAAATTTGAGTAGTTCGAGTTATTGGGATTAATTGAATTTAAGATTTTTTGGATTATTCAGACTATTAGGAATGATTCAGTTTAGATTTTTTCGCGTTATATTCGGGTTGTTTGATGGTTTTTCGGATAGTTTGATCTCTCATATATATATATATTATATTTATATAATCAAAGATAACATCTAAAACAACAAAAATATAATACTAAATAGATTTCAACTAATAAAATTCCACATAGATTCATACCCAACACAACGATTTCACGGTCAAAGAAAGGTTTAAACAATGTCTAAACAAGAATAATACCTAACAAGTTCATGCATACCTAACAAGAAATACGTTAAAAAGAGATGAATGTCAATGTATAGACGAAGAACCAACTGGAAAGTCAAAGTAAAAAAATCGAAACAACATGCTTACCAAACAATCACGCGACAACATGTTAGTTAATAAAGAAATAAGAAGAACCATCGTCACATCTGTCTTTCAGTGCTTTTCAGTCTTAGCTTGGTTCTACCACCAAACACGCATAGCTTGGTTCTACTTCGACGATCTCTCTTCCTGAATCCGATGGTTCTACCACCAAACACGCATATCTGCCAACATATACACAATATGTTGTATTAACACTCTTGATTTATGATTAAGGCTTTCTTAATCTGGATGTGATGAGAATTAAGATCTCTTCACGTGCCAAGAGGTGAATTCTTGAGTTTATAGAGAAGCCCAGAAATAACTTCTGCCTATAAATTTCTTATCCTAATGATCATCCATTAGAAGTTTAATTTCACCAAACAAACAAAAAATGAATGGAGTTAAACGAATCTAGAAAAAGAAAGAAAGAAAAAATCGT
Source organism: Gynandropsis gynandra (assembly GCA_036759665.1). Lineage (NCBI taxonomy): Eukaryota > Viridiplantae > Streptophyta > Magnoliopsida > Brassicales > Cleomaceae > Gynandropsis > Gynandropsis gynandra. The sequence goes on from CM071860.1 coordinate 34,085,172, forward strand.
CGAAGATAGTAACATGGCTATGGAAAGCTTTTGCTTGAACTTTAGACACCTTCTTGATCACTTCTTCGTCCTCCTTCACCACCCTCCTCACACCTTATCCGTATTTACTCACCATATACCTCAACTTAGTCTCCACACAAATTCCAACTAACAAAATTCCACAGAGATTTAGACCCAACACAAGTATTTCATGACCAAAGAAAAATTTTAAAAATGTCTAAACAAGAACAATCAATCTAAGAAGTTCATCCATACCTAACAAGAAACCCTTTAAAAGAGATGAATGTCAATTTATAAACGCAGAACCAACCAAATAGACAAAGTAGAAGATAAAAAAGCAACATGCTTTACCAGACAATCACGCGATAAAACCGTGGACCAATTAATAAAGAACTAAGAAGAAACCATCATTACCAAGAATCTAATCCACTAAATTCCAACTAACAAATTTCACCACCAAGAACAAAAGGTACTAAATTTCATGCCAAAAATGACCGAGCTAAGACATGAAAAGCACTCAAGGACAGAAGAAGTCTGCAAGATCAAGGGGAGCAAAAGGTGATAGAGAACACCAAACAAGAAGGGAAGAAGAATGCGACAGAGAAAACAAAGCAAGAAGGGGAATACAAGGTTTCAGATAACACTGACTAGAGCCAATGGCATGGAACGACAGTAGTGGAACGGACTGCGTGAGGGAACAGAGAGTTGTTGGATATGTCATGTGGTGGATGACCGCGGAGAGAAAGAAAGGAAAACAAAACAAGTAGCACGTTGTATGCGAAAAAAAAATTGTAAAACCCTAATTCGTTTTAATTTAGGTTTTCAGATTATACCAGAATCGATCCGAACTCGAACAAGTGTTAAAATTTGAACTCATATGAGTTTCTAGAGTAACTCATAAAAGAATACAATTCGATATATGGGCCAGTCCAGCACGAATAATTTGGATTGGACACTCCTACCATTAGATATGTACTATTAGTAAAATGGATGTCAAATGAATAGTGTGGAAAATTTTTCTCTTTCATATCCTTCCATAACTTCTCCAGCATTGGTCTATACCACGCGCGAAAGCTCTTCTTTTCTACTTATACGGTAGGCCCTTCTCCATGTTTTCTCTTTATTCTTCCATCTCCCTTCACGCGTGGATGCCTCTTCTTTTCTACTAGACTGGTGGAGCCCATCCTCAGATTTCTTTTCCTACATTATCTTTCTATTTTTTTTCCTTTATTTTTTTTGGATTTACATCTTCCCTCACTCTTCCTCCTCCCTCCTTCTCCTTGATTTCGATGGTGATTGAACAACAAAGGTGGTCAACGAGTTAACTTAAACCGTCACCGCTTTGCGGCAACGTGATTCCTCCAACGTTTTATCTCCTTATTCGCTCTCGTTATTATTAGTAAAGAAATTCGACGCATTGTTACCAGCCATCCAATTCAAGCCCTACAATTTTTGTGCCTTTTCGGCCGTTTGGATATACAAACGCGAAACAATATCTTTCCATCTCCACTTGGCTCCAACGACATTTGAAGGATGAGGAGGAATAAAATAAGTTTACTTTTTAATTATTATTAAAATCGTTTAAATTTTTAAAAAAGATTTAGCTTGCTTAAATTAAAATTTTAATTTAAAACTTAAAAATTTTGATAATGTGTTCCAGTGTCTTGACAATCTAAGCAAGCTAGGAGCTTGCTCAAACTTCTAAAGTGAAATAAGTTTTGCGAATATGTGTTTACGATTCATCTTTATATTAGTTTTCACTACTTTAATATTTCTTTATATATTGATGTCCTCGATGAAATGACTTCTGACTGTAGTGTTGAAGCGTTTTGTTACAATCCAAATATGATATCTAGTCCGTTTTATGATTTCGATTTTGGGATTGGTATCTAAAAAAATGCAACCAATGGTTCAAATTACTAAACTTTAGCAATTTGATAGCGTAGGATGTAACATTGTTTATGTGGGGTCTCCACAAGTCGTCCACACTGAGATCGGATTCACCCTTCAACATTTGACGTGGCGAGAGAGAAACCGTTTTTCTTTGTTTATGTTTTTATCTTAGTGGATAGTTAAGACATTTATATTTTCAAGACCAACTTGAAATTAATTAACTTTTAATTAATCACTTTTATATACGTGTATTTTTCGTTAATTGCATTTAGGGACATTACTTTTGCAACAATCTCACACTTATCTCAAGAGTCAATTACCCGATAATACATTTACGTATCTCTATACGAAATTTACTATGCATATCATATATGCAATCCTCAGAGACAAGTTCATTCTTAATGAAGCAATTCCATTCATCAGTTTTGTTTTCAATGTTAGTGGAAAACACAATTGATTTCCATAACGATTGTCCAACAATCAACAATGAATACCTAAAAACTCGTAAGTGTATGACCTCATGGGTTCAACTCTAAACCAGTAGGCAATTAGTCCTACTAATCATTTAATCAAGGTTGACATCTAGCAATATTCCTCAACGATCGAATAGCGTGAATAAACATCCTTTATCCAACGAACCACTGTGAAAGGGAATTCAGATTTTCCTTTTGTCTTACCAGCTTTGGATAATCCTATGGCATGGTTTGACTATCATGCCCCAATATATTACCAACCATGTTTCATGTCTGTCGTAACCGATTGTCGAATGAACTCGAAATTTTTTTTTTCTATTATAATTCTTCTATTTGGCTAAAGAATTTGTCAGTCGTGACGATCTATGACAACATGGAGCTTAAACTCTCACCAAGATTTGATAGGATCCCATATTGGTCAAGCATCAACTGCACAAGTAAATGATCATTCACAATTTCCTTTCTACAAATAATCTAAAGCATAGGGTGTTTGGAATCAAAGAACGAAAAATAACTTGTCAATTACACTGTTAACCTTAGGTCCAAAGAAAATATGACATTCAGATCCTTTCGGAGAATTTCCTAGTATGTAAATGAAACATTAGTAGATCTTCCTTTAGGTCAGTTCAATGATCACATATCCATGTGCATCACCCACATATATGACTTAATAAAAGAGATATACTAATTTCTATCCAATAGAATTCGTCACATATATGTTGATCTACCGAGATGACCAACGTCCCTTTTGTTATCCTATGATCAAGAATATCTAAGCAACGATATATTCTACTTCCATAACCCATTCGGCTACCATAGCCTACTTAGAACTTTTCCAACTGACTGCTCCACCATTCATGCAAAACACATAACTTGATGTGGATTTAATGTTGTCCTTTTCTAATGTAAAACTCACATCGGTCAACCCTTATAGTTCCAAACTAGAATCTCCATAGATGAGGTATTGGTCCTTAGCCCTTTTTAAGTACTTAAGGATGGTTTTCACTGACTTTCAATGTTCATCATCGGGATCCGCATGATACCAACTCGTTATGCTTAGCGGAAGACCACATCAAGGCATGTACACATCATGGTATACATGATAGCTCCCACTGTGCTAGCATATGGGATCCTACTCCTGCTCTCTCATATTGGGTCTTAGGAAAATCCTCCCGAGAGAGAGAAAAATTCTAGTACCTATCGGAAGATAGCTCTTATTGGAACTCACCATTTTATACCGTCGCATGATGGTATCAATATACATAGACTGAAAGAGTCTTAACAACCTTCTGGATCTATCTATATAGATTCTTATTTCGAGAATATAGGTCGGTTTTCCCAAGTCTTTCAAAGAAAACTATTCAGATAACCAACTTTATGTTTTCTGCAATGATGGTACTTCATTTCCTATTAGAAATATGTCATCTACATATAGCACTAGGAATAATCTTGCTCCCACTTACCTTCTTGTATACACAATGCTCTTCTTCACATCTAACAAAGTTGAACATTTCAACTACTTTGTTAAATCAAAGATTCCCACTTCGAGAAGTTTGTTTAAGTCCATAAACGGACCTTTTCAGCTTGCATACCATGCTATCCATAGACAGGATCATGAAACTCACAAGTTGAGTCATATAGATCTCTTTCTGGAGCTCTCCATTTAGAAAATATTTTTTCATGTCCATCTGGCATATCTCATAATCATGATATGCCGCAATCGCAAGCAAAATCCTAATAGACATGAGCATTGCTATAGGGGAAAACACTTCTTCATAGTCAATGCCTCCGTATTGATTATAGTTTGTACCCCTATGAACGTATTTTGAATTCACTCATCATCCTTGGTTGTCAATGAATAATATTTGTATGCGTTGGATAGTCCAGATGTTTGTACGATCTAATCGATGATTCAAACTGTGCATTTAATGCAGCAAAGTACACACGTCGAATCTCAAGTTATGTGTCTCCTGGTAATCAGGTCATACAACACAAACGAGATCCTGACAAGTGTATCCATTTATGACGAGAAAGTCACTTAGTTAAAATAATCTTAACCATTTAGAACTCAATTATCAAGTGATGATTTACTATTGTAATAGATTGTTCAGTCGAGTAGTCAAACTGCTCAGCCACGTTTGTGCATACAGTGGAAATGCTCGGCCCGAGCAGTGGCACACTCAATCCGAACGACCATCACCCGAGAAATTGCTCAAGGCGAGCAACCCTTTGCTTGGCCCGAACACATTTTTCAATTTTGCTCTTGTAGGTTCGCTCGATTCGAGCAACACATTTGCTTAATCGAACACCCCATCTAGTAAAAAATATTCGGCTCCAACAACCTTTCTCGGTAAATCTGTCTTTCTGCGAATTTACTCCCATGATTTCACTCGGCCTGAGCAATCAAACTTCTCGGTCGAGTGGTTCCTCATGGAGACGCTCAGCTCGAGCAACCTTTGCTCAATTGATCATTTTCGAACCTATGAATTCTCTTGGTTCGAGAAACAATTTGCTTAATTGGAACTCATGACACTCATTTAAATGTTTCAACTATGACAAAATGCTCGGCCGAGCATCGGTCAATCGAAACCCAAATTCATCTTGTGGATTCGCTCAACTCGAGCAACTTTTTGCTCGGTTTGAACCTACACGTGACATCACATGATGTGGCATCACGCTCAGTCAAGTGGTTCTCAATCAAACCCTAATTCTATCACGAAAATTTTCTCAGCTCGAGTAGTCGTGCTGCTCGATCGAGTGCTACACTTTACAGTCGCGACTGTCATGATTTTCAAAGCGAATTTCATCCGAAAAAACCGAAATTCATATCTATAGACAACTAGACACTTTGATACCATTGTAGGGTTATATATTGTACAATAGAAGCTTTGTAACAATCCAAATATGAGATCTAGTTTGTTTTATGATTTCGGTTTTAGGGTTGGTGTTTTTCTCTAAAAACAATGCATTTAATTGTTCAAATTCCTAAATCTGATTGCGTACGATGTAACACCGATTATACAGGGTCTCCATAATTCGTCTACGCCAAGATCAGATCTATCGTACAACGTTTGACATGGCAGAAATAGAGAGAAATCATTTTTCTGTTTTTTGTCTCTATCTCTATCTGATTTTCTGATTATGTCTATTTTTTTAATTAGTGGATAATTAAGATATATTTATATTTCTTAAATTTAGGATCAATTTTCAATTAATTAACTTTTAATTAATCACTTTTAGATCCTTGTATGTTCTATTAATTGCACTTAGGGACAATACTTTATACCACTAACATCTATATGCTTTGTATGTTTGCAATAATCATTATTTCTTGTCAAACATAATGCAAAATTTTTACATATTGATTAAAGCAAAATTTTGTTAGCATACTTCTAAGATATATTCTCTCCTTGAATGCTTAAGCAATATATATTGCATATATTACATTACCCATTGCACTTGTATGGGGTCTTACATCCATTTATGTTCCTTGATTTTCTTCCTTTGTTGATTTTGACTTGAAATGTGATCTCAACAATGTGTGAATTGTGTTACTCTTTTACATGTTAAACTTATAGATACCATGCTTAAGATAAATATCCTAGAGATAAACTACCTTTGACTATGCCCCTCTCGATTACCATGCCTAATATTTTCTTTGTGTTTCCTAATTCCTTCATCTCAAACTCAATTTTTGGCATCTTCTTGATCTTTTGTACTTCACTTATATCTTGAAAGGCTATTATCATATCATCTCCATAAAATAGTATAAATATTGGTGATTTTATTTCACATTTCTTGTGATAAACTCGAGAGTCAAATTTTGTCTGTAGAAAAATCTTGTTGCAACATTAAATCATCGAACATTTTGTTTCATTGTCTTGGTGATTGCTTCAATCCACACAATAATTTTTGAAGTTAACAAATCTGCTCCCATGCCCTTTTCTCATATGCCTTTATAGCTTAGACATACGAATCATTTTATCTAGAATGCCAAGTAAGAAGACTCCTTTACATCATGTTGTAACTCCATATCATAGGTTACAACTGAAGAGATCAACATCGAGTGTAGTTGATGCCCTATCATTGGACATAGCCTTTAACCATTAATCTGACTTTGAATCTTGGATGTTCTACTCCTAGTGAGATGATCTTGTACTTAAAAACACCTTTACATCCTATAATCTTATGGTTTTCTAGTTTATCAACCAAAATCCAAGAATTGTTCAATGTAAAGAATTCATCTCTTCTAACATTGGTTTCTTCCATTCTGACCACTTCCTACTCCTTGTTGCTTCTAGGTAGTTTCTGGGCTCTGCCATTAATGTCTTAAACTATTGATAGAGCAAATATCATAACTTCTTCGTATATGTATTTGGCTAGTTGAACTATGTCTCTCCTTTGCCCATCTTTAGGCAATAAATATATTTTTTCTCACTTCAAAAGTTATTTGCCATTCCTTCTTTAAATCTTTGTATACCATATCTAATATGAATCTAGACCGAAATTTCCTTGTTAGATGGATGGATCGGACTGAAATCCCATAGCAACTCGATAAAAAAATCTGGAACTTACCTTATATATAGATGGACCCCCAACCCCAACTACAATCCAAATAAAAAACCCTAGAGTCAACAAATGACACCAGAACACTTGTGATCCAATGTTGATAACTTGGTGAACATTCAAAATTTCTACAAGTGTTCGAAAGCTTAATCTCAATGATTAAAAGAAAAAGACACTCTCAATTGAATACCATTATTTATAAATACCAAAACGTAATGGCAAACTAAATAAAACTAGTCAAGTTAGCAAAACACGATAAAATTGCTCGGTCTAGCGGTATAGTAACTCGGTCGAGGACCACATAATTCCCAACCCTAAATTATGAAAACTAAAGTACATTCGATAAAAAGCATCTGTTTGATAGAGTCCTTTAATGTTCGGTCCAATTGTGTGATGTTGATGCGTCGTCTAGGTGTGATCTGGTCCTAATTAAGTTTTATAATTTATAGATAGACTAAAAATTCTTCAAGGATACATAACGTGTAATACCAAGATTGAACATAGGGACTAAGTGGAATTTAAACTGAAAACTTAAAAGAATTAGGGTAATGAAAATTTATAAGGTAGGTGTGTGTATGATATGAACAGGTAAACTAAACAACCATTATATACAATTTGGGACGGTACTTATAGACTCGAGAGAATTTTTCACGTATACGAAAATGCTATAGATTTCGGAAATATCATTTTATTGCTGTCAGGACATTCAATCCTCTCTCATGGACTTACCTACTCTAGTTGAGGAAATCTTATTCTAATGTACAGATTCTCGACATCTCCACCTAATGACTATGTATGAAACATTATTAATGAACTTACATGCTCATGCAGTGCAAATTCCTATCCAATCATATAAACCACTGCACATTGATATACATGAAGAATGCATTTCCGCTCATTATCCTTACTCCTAGACCGATTAACCTACCTCTCAATATGATTATTCTAGTATATCTAATGCATTTAATCTAGCCTAATCCAATGTCTCCATATGGAGTAAACCATTTGACAAAAAATTCATGAGATCTGTTCACGAACTGAAAGATAAAAACATGCATTAAATTGTGGAAGTAAAAATAATTATTCTAATCATTAAGTTCATTGAACTCGTATACACAATACTCAGTCTACAAAAAGGATCAAACTTCTAGATCTACATCTTAAAACTAAAATATAATAATGAACAAGTAAAGAGATGGTTTATGATTGCTCACTCGATTTGTTGATCAGTTAATGCCATAACCTCACCTTCAACTTGTTCTTACTAGTCGTTTAGTTCTTCAATGTAATCTGAATAACTTCTTTGCTCTTATGCATGATCCTGGAGTATTTCTCAATTTCTTATCCATTCTAGTTCTTTTTAGTTGTTCACTCTCGTCTTTCCCATTCTTCTTTTGTTCAGAATCGTCTCAACAGAGAAGCTTTTCCTCACATAACGAATTCAAATTTTGATTTTTTAAATGAATTTGGTAAACTGCTCGGCCGAGCTAGTCTGTGCTTGGGACGAGCAGTTGGTTGTTATGTGATTCTCCTTTATAAATAAGAGCCCACTTTGACCATTTTGGTAAATCACCCGACCGAGCGCGTGATCGCTCGGGTCGAGCGACTGCACTTGAACAAACGACACCTCTAGATGGATGAGTGTTCGACCGAGTTACATTATTCTCGAGTCGAGTAAACCCTCTAGAATAATTTTGTTTCACCGCAGCGACCGAGTGATCGATCGGTCTGCCTGAGTGAATTCTTTGAAACCTTTTAAAAAAATTGACACCAATATGCTCGACCAAGTGTTTCGGCTAGATCTTTCCGTAATGCTTGTTTTCATGCAAAATTTTGCCATGTTTTCCAAAGTGTACTTTTTAGTCCTTATTATCTACAAGATCACAAAATGACCTAAGAAGGCATAAAAAATAAAATAATGCAAAATTATTTAGAAACATATGGAAAGTTATAAATCAAATGGGTGTGATTGGATGCTGATGTATTGTCTAGGTGGGATCTAAAGTTGTAAAATTTAAATCTATACTAAAAATTCTGCAAGGATTCAAATCGTGAACACAAGGGATTAAGTAGGTTTAAAACTAATAATATTACGAAAACTATGTTCATGAAAAATAAGAAGTATGATTGTATCCAATATGGACAAGTAAAATATACTACAATTACAATTATATACATTTGAGACAATGCTTCTAAACTCGATAATTTCTTTCACGTTTATGGACTCTCTAAATGTTTTAGGAAATATTGTTTTTTATCGGGAACTTCAGTTATATTAAATGGATCTACTTACTCTCACAATCTAGATCATGTTATATCATATACATCATTTGCATCTCCATTTAATGACCAACATACTGAATGTTATTAATATACCTACCTGCTCTCATAGTCTACATTCCTATCCAACATCTAAATCATTGCGCACTGACTTACATGTTGAATGAATTATTGCTTAATATCCTCATCCCTAAACAAATTAACCTTGATATGGTTATTCATGCCTATAAGATGTATATTATTTAGCCTAATCCAACGTCTCAATCTGAATGAAACCATTTGACAATCAATTCACGGGATCCATTCAATAATGAAAACAATAAAACATGCATTAAACCATATAAGAAAAATAAAAATTATGATAATTAAGTTTAATAATTTGTATACACAAAACTCTAGCCTAAAATACAAATGAAACCTACGGATCTACATCATAGAGTATAACTACAATGACGAAAAAGTAAAAAAGAAAGGGTTTAAAAAGTTTAGTCGATCTCTTGATCAATGACTGTTATAAACTCGCTTTCAACTCGTCTTCAGTGGTAGTTTGATTCTTAGAATGTAGTCCGACTAGCTACTTCACTCTCCCGCGCAATCTTGGAATATGTCTCTCAATTTTCCTGTCTATTTCCTTCTTTTCCTATCATTATCTTATGTTTTTTGTCGTCATCCAATTTATAGAAAAACTTCCTATCACTTAAACAATTAAAATTTTGAATTATTTATTGAATTTTGCTTTTCCTATAGAATCAAAGTTAACTTTAAAATAGTCAAACAATTAGATCAATTAAGTTGGAATACGCTTGGTTTAAACAAACCTATAGGTTTGAAAAACTTCCCCATTTGGTTGAGCGCTCGACCGAACTAATATTTTCTCTGGTCAATGATAACGTCTATTTTGTTATAGTATTTTAGTTCATTTTCGTACTTAGTTTAATCATTCATTTAGACTTTACCGAGCATTATGCATTATTTAGTCACCTCCTAGCGTTTTCTCGTGTTATTGCAGGAAATAAAATATCGGGATACCGACATGAGTAAATGAAGCAAAATTAAGTAAAACCACTCTCCTATCAGCTATGCACATGAAGAAAAGAAAATACAAGCTGTTGAAGAAAATGGAAACTAGCCAATAAGGAAAGGAGGACGAAAAGGAATGGGCTGGAGAGCTTAGATTCGGCCTAAGAGGAAAAGAAGGAGAAAAGGAAAGAAAGGAAAGAGAAAAGAGGATGTAGGGGTCAAGAGGGCAGAAGAAATTCTGGCAGGACACACACAACACACAACACACAAGTAGAGAGAAGAGAGAGAGAGTAGCGCGCCGGAAGGCTAGAGACAGGGCGACGAAGCAGGATCGCGGAGGAGCTGTTGAAAACATCGTTAATAGAATAGGGAGGGATTTCGTTCTTTATCCATATCTAATATAGTTATCATTCGTGTTTTGTTTTCTAAGTCCATGTCCGAATAGATCCATAGCCACGGGTTAGAGAGCTTTGCCGATATGTAATGAAGTTTTGTTCTTAATGCTTGGTTATAATATTTGTTTGTTTCAGATTTATTGGTTGTTCGTAATGCTTTTATTCTTGTTAGTAGCTTGAATGAATATTTATAAAAATCTAATTGCATTGGGAGATGAATTGAATTTTGGAACGTAGCCATGATATGAAGTTTCAATTGATTTAGAACCTTGGTCGGTCAGTTAATTGAACTTAGGAATTAGGATAGCAATCTTAATGCATCTAATAGGTGAGATTCCGCAATTGGGAGATTGGGAGTACGCATGCTAGATAGTGGGTTTAGGCATCAAGAGAGTCATTCCCTAGAAAAGAGCTTGAATTCCCCGAATACGTAGTAATATCTATAACCATGATCTTGTTAGAACTTCGTTGCATCATAGTACATCTCTCAAAACCTGCGGTATTTAGTTAATTGAATTTAATCCATTGATTAGTTATTTTAGTTTCATTGCATTCAAAACACTATTTGATTTTAACCGTCCTATTCATTGGTTTACTAGCTTTAGAGTTGCATCGATTCCTCGTGTTCGATCCTGTTACTATACGATCCGTATTCTTGTGGAAGCGTTAGTCTAGGTAATTATTACTTGAGATTAACCACATCAAGTTTTTGTCGCCGTTGCCAGGGGATTGATTACGGCTTTAGAGTTAGGATACTTTTGGATTAGGACATAGTCCTTTCTGGAGTCTTATTTGTTTTTAGTATTTTTGTTTTTATTTTCTTTTTCTTGAGTCAATTTTTTTACCGCTCAGAACCTAACCGATTCTTATATTTTTATTGTGGAGGTACTTTATCGTGTGAGACCGAAGAAGAACAAATGGCAGAACGTCACATCCTTAACTGATCGTCTTCTTTTAATATGTACTTCTCGCAAGATTTTAGAGATGCTTACGATATACTTGCGATGTTTACATATGATTCTGTATCTGTTTTACTAGTTTTCTTGTTTTCGTGTTCTTTCAGGTTTTAATGCAAATTCGGTTCGTTTCGAAGCTAAAGAACATACGCGAGACAAAGTATTAGCATCGAGGATCGTAACAGAGCAAACGGGATGAAAACGGGGCAAGACAACAACCTACACGACTAAGCACAATGCATAGCACGACCGGACTGAGCAAACAAACACATGCCCAAACCATGCATAGCCTTAGCCCGACCGTGCTCAATGGAAAACAACAATGCCCGACCGTGCATCAACCTCAGCACGATGGTGCTCAGCAACCAACACACTTGCCTGATTGATCACTCAATGCCATGCACGGTCGAGCTCCATATTTTCCACGACGGGGCTCATCACACAACAAGGTGCACAACCGAGCTATAAGCACAGCCCAACCGGGCTCTTGAAACAGAAACCAACCCCGAACCTCATGCACGACCTGGGCTCCTAAGATGCACGGTCGGGCACTCTTCAAAGGAGATGCCCGATCGGGCTCAACATGTTGCACGACCGAGCATGGAGGCATACAGACCTGAAACACAGAAAAAGGAAACGTTCAGCCGTGGAGAAGAAAAGGAAGATTACGAGAGAAGAATGGAAAAGCATAGCAAAAGGGGAAAGGAGAAGAAAAGGAAAGATATTAGAAGAGGAAAGAGGAATATTCAATTGTTTTTACGCAACATACGTTACAGAGGAGAATTACACAGACGTTATAGACAAACAGAGTTAGATAGAGACTATAGAAGACATTCAAGGGCATTGGAGATCAATTAAGGACTTCGGTTTCGTTTTGTTTGGGATGTTCCTTAAATTATCTATTTTGATTATGTTGTTTTCTTTCGAGCGCATGAGCGAGTAGTCGTTTTGTTCTAGGAGAAGGGATTAGCCCATGGCTATCCCGTAACCGCTTTTAATTTATCTTTGAATGTAATTTCCCGTTTTCGTTTATCTATTCTTTGTTTGAGTGCTTGATTGACTTGTGTTTACGAAGGCCAAGTAGATGCATGTTTTAGGAGTTTAGGAGAAGGACCGAAAGGAGAATTATAATTCCGGATAATCAGGTGTTGAATAGCCGAGGTTAGGCCACGAAAGTAGGGTAGAAGCGGTGAGGGTAAAGCGGATGAATCACGGAACTTATGGGTTTAGCTTAAGGTGTCAGCCACAAAAGGAGGGGATAACTTGACTAGATCACGTGTTTATGCCTTGAGAGAGGGTAGATATCATATTAGGATTGTCTGCCTTAGATATTTTGATCGGGATTACATGATTAGATAGATTGATTGTTGGTTTCGGTAGTCTTGTGGTGAAACCGGATTCCTAGAATGTTTGTCTCACTGTTAAGACCTCGTTAGTTTATTGTTTTTAGTATTTCAATCTTAAAACCAATATTCGTTCGTTTGAAAGTTTTATTCGTAGTTTGGTTTAGGTTGTGTTGCGTAGTCCCTGTGGGATCGACACCTAGAGTACTACACACGTGTCGTGCACTTGTGGGTAGTTCAGGTTAATATTTGTTTAAGTTTGAATTGCATCATTAACGCGCCACAAATTCCAGCCGCGTAAACCTATGGGACATACATGGCTCCTAGACATACACAACTCTTGTCTTGCATTGTTAGAAGGGATGCTTGCGTCGAATTACCACAAATATTCATTCAAAGGCTCGGTAACGCAACATTCAGAAGAAGACCCACTGAGGATCCAAATCAGCATCTTACTGATTTTAAGATGCTTTGCCAAACCACTAGAGCGGGTGAAGGAGTCTCGGATGAGGATGTCATGTTCGCTGCCTTCCTATTCTCAGTGAAAAATAAATCGCAAGACTGGTTGTATTCCCAACTGGTGAACTCTATACGATCATGGGGACAACTAGAAGAAAAATTTATGACACGATTCTTCCCTCAAAATAAAGCTCAGCTCGCCAAGAATCAAATCAACACATTTGTCCAAGGAGCAGCTGACAGTTTATACGAAGCGTGGGAATGTTTCAAAGGCTATCAACGTCTTTGCCCACATCACGACATAGATTAAAGCTATCTTATACACAACTTTCTGCAAGGACTCATGGATAACACGAGGATTATGATCATAGCCGCAATTGGAGGTTCATTGAGCAACTTCACTTTCCACAAATCGAAGACTTGATTGATCGTATGGCAGATGAGGGCATTAACATTGCTGGAGAATACAGCCGCAACACTTCAGCAAGGGTAGCTCATGTGAACGACGTGCATGCTCTATATGCCGGTTTAGCCGAGATGAAGGATGAAGTCGCTGGGATTTACAATCTTCTATCTAAGTCACATCGTCCACCTTATTCAGAGCAATTAGAGGATCAAGGAGTCCAAGGGTATGAGGAAGTAAACTACGTGAGCAACAATTAACCTTTGGAACCACGTACAATCCCGGATAGAGAAATCATCCAAACTTCTCGTATAGGAATTTTCCGACGGTGCATTGAACGTACAACAACTATCGGGAAATTTCCAACCGCGGGCGCTGCAATGAAATAAAAACTTTCAGCCAAGGACACAACCCCAATTTCAGAACTATTAGCAACATGTGTCCCTGCCCTAGCAAACCCAATCCAAAGCAGCCTCCGACATCATACCATGTTCGCCTGTTTCTCCAAGTCCAACAAAATCAAAGTAACTTGCTGATGGAAGTGGCAAAAAATAAAAATAGTCAAAATAATTTATTGAAAGAAGTGCAAGCGGATCAAGAGAGAACCAAGAAGCAGATGGAGGGCTTTCAAACTCACCTTAGACACTTGGAGACGCAAGTTGCACAACTAGCACAAGGAGCAACACGTCCACAAGGAGTTCTACCGGGAAGACCGGAAGCGAATCCCCGTGAACACGTCAATGCCATGTACCTAAGTAGTGGTAAGACGTTGGATCAGTCCACTTCTTTGATATTTGAAAGGGATGAAGCATCTAGTACAACAGTGGAAAAAGGCAGCAACGTTGAAGAGCACAAGAAGAAAACCGAGGAGGAAGAAGAGCCAAAATATGTAAAACCCGAACCAAGACCGCCTCCTTTTTCATTTTCACAATATCAACGCAGAAACCTGATAGATCAGCCCACTCCTTCAACATTTGATAAAGGTCTAGTATAGTAATGGAAATTGGAAATGTCTAGTCTAGTAATGGAAAATGGCAGCAATGTTGAAAAGCATAAAAACAAAACCAAAGAAGAGGAGCCGAAATACGTAAAACCCGATCCAAGACCGTATTCTTTGTCGTTTCCCCAACGTCAATGCAAAAATAACGAGGAGCTCAATTTGCTAAGTTTTCTGAGATGTTGAAGAAGATGCACATCACCATTCAATTCCATGAAGCGT
This sequence comes from Gynandropsis gynandra, assembly GCA_036759665.1. NCBI lineage: Eukaryota > Viridiplantae > Streptophyta > Magnoliopsida > Brassicales > Cleomaceae > Gynandropsis > Gynandropsis gynandra. The sequence goes on from CM071860.1 coordinate 34,100,179, forward strand.
TGAAGAAGATGCCTTCATACGCCAAGTTCCTCAAAGACGTACTTGCAAACATATGAGATGTGGAGATGGAAACCGTCATGGTGACTAATTCGATGTTGCAACCAAACCTACCTAAGAAGATGCCCAATCTAGTATATTCGTGATCCCTTGTAAAATAGGAGATTATGAAATTAACCATGTACTAATCGATGTCGGAGCAAGCGTAAGCGTCCTACCATTGTCATTATACGAAAATTAGATCTTAGGGGTAGGATAGATCTTCAACCTACACGAATGGTGCTCACCATGGCTGATCGAAGTGTTAGAATACCCGAGGGAATGTTGGAAGACATGCCTTTACAAGTTGGAAGTTCTTCGTCCTAGTCGACTTTGTCGTCTTGGATATGGAGGAGGACAAGAAAATCCTAATTATTCTCGGTAGGCCATTTCTCAATACGGAAAAGACGATCATACAATGTACTGAAGGTAAACTCACACTTAAACTTGGATATGAACAAGTGGATTTCAATCTGAACGATACACTCAAGCAGCCTTGTATGGTGGATTCAGTATTCTACGTCGACATCCTAGAGAAACTAGCCGAAGAAATCTTTGAAGAGTTCGGGAATATGGATTCACTTGAGATGGCTCTCTTAGCAGCCAAAAAAGAAGTTTATAAGAACCCAAACAACGCAACATACTATACTAAGTTGATGGACGAAGAAAAGATGAAGGAGATCCCGAACATCGAACCGCCTTTGATTTATCTTTGAATGCAATTTCCCGTTTTCGTTTATCTATTTTTTGTTTGAGTGCTTCATTGACTTGTGTTTACAAAGGCCAAGTAGATGCATGTTTTAGGAATTTAGGAGAAGGACCGAAAGCATAATTCTAATTCCGGATAATCAGGTTTAGAACAATCGAGGTTAGGCCACGAAAGTAGGGCAGCAGCGGTTGAGGGTAAAACGGATGAATCACAGAAATTATGGGTTTAACTTAAGGTGTCAGGCACGAAAGTAGGGGATAACTTGACTAGATCACGTGTCTATGCCTTGAGAGAGGGTAGATATTTTATTAGGATCGTCTGCCTTAGATAACTTGATCGGGATTGCATGATTAGATAGGTTGATTGTTGGTTTCGGTATTCTTGTGGTGAAACCGGATTCCTGGAACGTTTGTCTCACTGTTAAGAACTCGTTAGTTTATTGTTTTTAGTATTTTAATCTTAAAATCAATATTCGTTCGTTTTCAAGTTTAATTCGTAGTTTGAGTTTAGGTTGTATTGTGTAGTCCCTGTGGGATCGACACCTAGCGTGTCATGCACTTGCGGATAGTTTAGGTTAATATTTGTTTAACTTTGAATTGCATCAAGTTTTTTGCACCGTTGCCCGGGACTATTGTCAACACGTCTTAGATTCGAGCCTAGAGTCATTCTTGTTTTGTTTTCTTTTAGTTTTTTTTCTTTTAGTTTTTTTTTGTTTCTTTCTAACTAATTTCGTTTATTTGTCCGTTGTTGGTTTATGACCAGATCTCAACGTGCTTCCAGTCTATTCCAAATCGACCCTGAGACCGAGTGAACTTACAGACAACTGAGAAAGGGCAAGGATGAAGGTAAAGTAGAGCCATCAGATCATCGAAAGATGGATAACTAGAACGACCATGGATAGCCTCAATTACCTATAGGTAATTTGGGGCATATGTAGCAACAACAACTCGCACCTCAACCGCGAGAACCACATGCTCCTCCACCACGTCGCCTCAGAGATTACGTGGTGCCAAATATGAACAACGTGCAAACTGCCATACGGATGCTTGCTGTTGCTAGAGAGCAGTTTGAAATTAAGCCAATGATGATCAACATGCTTTATCAGAAGCAATTCATGGGTGGGAATCACGAGGATCCCCATCAGCACCTCAGAGACTTCCTAGAGCTTTCCGGTACGTTCAAGATACACGGAGTCTCAGAGGACGCAATCTTACTGCGTCTCTTCCCCTTCTTAATTGGGGGACGAGCGAAAACTTGGCTGTAATCGCTTCCCGCTGGTTCAATCACTACTTGGGAACATCTCTGCACATTGTTCTTATCACGTTCTTTCCTCATAGCAAGACAATTTAGATGAGGGGAGAAATCACGACGTTTAGATGCAGAGATGGAGAAACGTTGTTCAAAGCATGGGGCAGAGATAAGGATCTTCTACAGATGTGTCCACACCATGGTCTCGAGCAGCGGTATTTTATCCAATCTTTCTATAATGGAACCGCAGACGAACACCGAACGACGTTGGATATCGTTGCTAGAGGATCGTTTATGGATCTGATGTGGGGGAGGCATACGAACTGATTGATAACCTCGCCATGAACCACACCACGTGGTCCACACCGAGAGGTATGCCTAACAGAACTCGAGGTCTATATGAGCTGAATCAGAGCAGAGCAACGGGTAATGCAGCAAACGCTATGTACTGCGTGAATTGCAGAGATACAGAACACGTATCTTATCAATGTATGGTACAAGAGAATATGGAATACATGAATTATCCCCAGCAGCAAGGAAACACGCAATTCGGGATTACCTACAACCCGAATTGGAGGAACCACCCGAATCTTTCGTATTGAATGACTCAACCGGTGAAGTATTCGGGATTTTAGCAAAGACACCAAACGTACCAGCAAGATAACTAGCAATTTCAGCAAGTTGCGCAAGCTCCTCAAGCCCCTTCGTCAAACCTTGAGGCAGTGATGCTCGAATTCATCAAGGAGCAAAGGCAACAACAATTGACTCAAGCCAAATTCAATGCGGATGTGAGGACAGCGATCAACGAGCTCAAAAACTCAGATGGAATCCTTGAGCAAGCATGTGAAGAGCTTAGAGAACTCTATAGCACAACAAGCTTCCTCATCCTCTCGGAATCCCGAACAGCTTCCCGCAAAATCTGATCTAAATCCGAGAGAGTACGTGAACGCTATTACCGTGTGCAACATTGATATGATCGAGCACTCGCCCTCCAAAGAGCAAGAACAAGTTGCTGGAACGTCCATGGAAAAAGGCAAAGGTACCATCGTGATTATGGAAGGCGTTGAACCAGATTTTGGACAAACCATATGTTGCTCCACCAGCTTACAAACCTCCTATACCTTTTCCTCAACGGTTGGTGAGCAGCAAGAACGAAGAACGAGTGGGCAGATTTATAGAGGGCCTCATGAAGCTTGACATCAACATCCCATTCGTGGAAGCCCTCCAAAGAATGCCTAATCACGCCAAACTACTCCAGGAGGTCCTTTCCAACGAAAGGTGCATCGAAGAGTGTGAGACGGTAGCACTCACCGAGGAATGCAGTGCTATTCTTCAAAACACGCTGCCCCCAAAGTTGAAGGACCCCGAAAGTTTCTCCATTCCATGCACAATAGGTAATATTGACATTGACAATGCTTTGTGTGATTTAGGAGCAAGCGTGAGCATCATGCCACACTCAGTCTTCATGCGGATGAACTTCAGAGATCTCAAACCTACAAAGATGTCTCTACGCCTCATGGATCATTCAGTAAGATATCCGGTGGGAATTGTTGAAAACGTTCACACCAAGGTAGGTAATCTTTTCATTCCCGCTGATTTTGTTGTGCTTGATATAAAGGAAGATGCTAGGATACCTATTATTCTTGGTAGACCGTTCTTAGCTACTGTAGGTTCCATGATAGACGTACAATAAGGAAAGCTTTTCTTACGTGTCGGGGATGAGACGATAGAGTTCAACTTGTCCAGATCCATGAATGGGCCGTTATTCAAGGAGTCTTGCTTTAGAGTTGATTCACTGGACAAGTTAGCGAATGACATGCTCAATCATGTAAGTATTTCCGACCCTTTTGTTCGATACTTAACACTAGTTTGCGAAGATGCAGGATCTGCGGACGAAGGAGCCGAGCAGTATACGAAATTCATAAGTGCTATTGCAGCACTAGGAGACGCCCCATGTGAGGAGATACCACACAAAACACACGCTGATTTCGCAGTGGAGAAGGCGTCCGAACTTGAGCTCGAACCTCTACCTACTTCTTTTCGATATGAGTACATTGGATGCAATAAAACATATCATGCTGTTATGAATGCTAACTTGAGTGCAAATAAGGGATGGCACGACAAGAAGATCTTACCTCATGATTTCCAACTAGGTGACTTAGTTCTACTTTTCCATTCTCGTCCTAAGATTTTCTCGGGTGATGCGTTCTCAAAGTTAAATAAATAACCTAAACTACCCGCAAGTGCACGGCACGTGTGTAGTACTTCAGGTGTCGATCCCACAAAGACTACGCAACACAACCTAAAGTCTAACTACGAATCAAACTTGCTAACGAAATATGGTTTGAAGAATGAAATACTAAAAGTAAATAAACAAATTAGTTCTTACGA
>CM071860.1:34104935-34122554 GCA_036759665.1 Gynandropsis gynandra
CACAAGTAAATTAAGCACTCAGATAAAGAATAGATAAACGAAAACGGGAAGATGCATTCAAAGATAAATCAAAAGTGGTTTCGGGATAGCCATGGGCTAATCCCTTCTCCTAGAACAAACAAACTACTCGCTTATGCGTCTGTAAACAAACATAAACGAAATAGAAAGTCTAAGGAACATGAAAACAAAAAAAAAACCGAATTTTGAGGGTTGATCTCCAATGCTCCTCGTGTGCCTCCTCGCAAGACTCTCCTCCTTCTTCTCCACTCTCTCCTCAATCACGAACTGAATCAAGCATGCTTCAATCACGACCTCTGGCCCCCTTTTATGTCTTTAAAGTCGGTTTACTTCTTGCGTCAATCCCCCCACAAACTTCCTTTTGTTTTAAGTTAAATTAACTTAACTTAAGTTGATGCAGAGGTGCACGACCTGAGCGGGCGGTCAATTTACCCGCTCGGGTACGGCTAGGTCGGACGCGCAGGATCGCGATCCGCATGGGGTGCCCGATCGGGCATGATGTGTGCCCGCTCGGGTATGAGGCACCCGCTCGTGCATTTCCTTGCCCGAGTCGTGCGTGAATTCCGCACCAAAATTGCCGTGGCTCTTGCCCGCTCGGGTGTGAGTTGTGCCCGATCGGGTGGTGGCTCTTCGTGCTAATTCTCGTCCCGTTTGTCCCGTGATGATCCTCGACGTTGGTTCTTTGCCTCGTGCATGTCCTTTAGCTCCGAAATGAACCGAATACGCGTAAAAACCTGTAAGAACATGAAAACACGAAAACAAGTAAAACGGATACGGAATCATACGTAAAGCAACACATATATATCATAAACATCTATAAAATCGTGCAAGAAATACGTATGAAAACGAGATGATCATCGGGCAAACTATCGTCCCGTTGGTCTGGTCCTTTTCAGGTACGAGAAGTCTTCACATATGGAGAAGTGGAACAATAGAGCGATTCGAGCGAAACATTCAAAGCTAATGGGCAAGGACTAAAGCTCTACCAAGCCGCTCAACAGATCGAAAGTGGAAACTCCATTTCCTTTTCCGAACCATCCATCGCACACACATGAGGAATGGAGACCTCAAAGCTTAAAGATGTTAAATAAGCGCTTTCTGGGAGGCAACCCAGCTATTTATTTTCTATTTTTCTTAGTTGTTTAAGACTCGATTAATTTTAAAAAAAACACACAAAAAATACCACCATAAACGTGACTTCACTTCTCTTACCCTCCAATGGAGCTTCACGTTGAGGACGTCGTTCAATTCAAGTCTGGGGGAGTAGCTCACGTTTGTCAGGTGACTTCGTTTCATTTTCCTTTATTTTCTCTTTGATTTCGTAGTTTTTAGTTTGTTTTGTCTTTCGTTAGTCAGAGTCGTCCTAGGCACTTGTCTGATGCCACGTTTTGAGATGAACCCTGAACCTAGGATACTTAAAAATTTGGCCTTTTTCCGTGATATTTTGCATGTTTGAGCTAGGTTTTTCCTTAGCGTTAGAGCATATTAGTCGACTGAAAAACAATAGGTCGTAATTCTTTGGGAATCCTAGTGTTGCTTGTGGGAGGTTTAGATGAGGTTGCTAGGCTAGCTTATCATTTATTCTCTCTATCTAGATGGTCATACTTCATATAGACGATGCTCTACGTCTTTTGATGAGGATTATTAGATCGCATGAAAATGAGCTTGTTTTGCAGAATAAGAGCACACACTAACACTCGGCTGTCGATAAAAATAATGCCTAAAAGCATGATCTAAAATCGATATGAGTGCATTGAGCTTGAAATTTTTTCGATGGTTCTATTCTAAGTGGTGGGTTAGCGATCATCTTTCTACCTCCTAAGGGCATGGCACAAACACCACCTATTCCACCGCACTCTTGAACGAGATGCATGAGTATACTGTCATTGGTAGTCAGGGTCTAAGTAGAGGCTGGATCCCTTCAAATCCAACGTCCTAGAAGCCTAGTGTGTCTGCATAACATAAAAACAAGAAGAAAAAAAATAAGAAAAAGAAAAAAAAGAATAAAGAAAGAAAGAAGCTCGGAAATGAAACAAGTATCCTAGGTGAATACTGAAAATTTAATTAGGCTGCATTTCCTCTCGACTTGCTAGTTGATCGGTTAGGTTCGCTTTAGCGGTATTTGATAACACGTAATTCGTTATAGTTTTTATATCATTCCTAGGTCTAGTTTAGAGTAGATTATTCATATTTCATTCATATATTGAGTATATTCGAAGACTTTATCCACATTTAAGATGCTTACAATATACTTGCGATGTTTACGTATGATTTTGTATCTGTTTTACTCGTTTTTTTCGTGTGCTTTCAGGCTTTAATGCAAATTCGATTCGTTTTGTAGCTAAAGAATATACACGGGAAAAAGTACTAGCATCGAGGATCGTAACGGAGCAAACGGGACGAAAACGGGGCAAGACAACAACATGCACGACCAAGCACAATGCATAGCACGACCGGGCTGAGCAAACAAACACATGCCCGACCATGCATCAGCCTTAGCCCGACCGTGCTCAATGGAAAACAACAATGCCCGACCGTGCATCAACCTCAGCACGACCGTGCTCAGCAACCAACACACATGCTTGATCGATCACTCAATGCAATGCATGGTCGAGCTCCATATTTTGCATGACGAGGCACATCACACAAAAAGGTGCACGATCGAGCTATAAGTATAGCCCGACCGGGCTCTTGAAACAGAAACCAACCTCGAACCTCATGCACGACCCGAGCACTCTTCAAAGGACATGCCCGATCGGGCTCAGAATCTTGCACGGTCGGGCATGGAGGCACACGGAATTGAAACACAGAAAAGGAAACGTTTAGCCGTGGAGAAGAAAAGGAAGATCACGAGAGAAGAATAAAAAAGCATGGGAAAAGGGGAAAGGAGAAGAAAAGGAAAGAGATTAGAAGATGAAAGAGGACATATTCAATCGTTTTTACGCAATGGATGTTACAGAGGATAATTACACAGACATTACAGACAGACAGAGTCAGACAGAGACTGAAGACGACATTCAAGGGCATTGGAGATCAATTGAGGACTTCGGTTTCGTTTGGTTTTGGATGTTCCTTAAACTATCTATTTTGATTATGTTGTTTTCTTTCGAACGCATGAGCGAGTAGTCGTTTTGTTCTAGGAGAAGGGATTAGCCCATGGCTATCCCGAAACCGCTTTTTATTTATCTTTGAATGTAATTTCCCATTTTCGTATTTCAATCTTAAAACCAATATTCATTCGTTTTAAAGTTTGATTCGTAGTTTGAGTTTAGGGTGTGTTGTGTAGTCCCTGTGGGATCGACACCTAGATTATTTCACACGTGTCGTGCACTTGCGGGTAGTTTAGGTTAATATTTGTTTAACTTTGAATTGCATCATTAACGCACCACAAATTCCAGCCGCATTAACCTATGGAACATACATGGCTCCAAGGCATACGCAACTGGTTTCTTGCATTGTTAGAAGGGATGCTCGCGTCGAATTACCATAAACATTCATTCAAATGCTCGATAACACAACATTCAGAGGGAGACCCAGTGAGGATCCAAATCAGCATCTTACTGATTATAAGATGCTTTACCAAACCACTAGTGCGGGTGAAGGAGTCTTGGATGAGGATGTCATGCTCGCTGCCTTCCCATTCTCAGTGAAAGATAAAGCGCAAGACTGGTTTTATTCCCAACCGCTGAACTCTATATGATCATGGGGACAACTAAAAGAAAAATTTATGACGCGATTCTTCCCTCAAAATAAAGCTCAGCTCGCAAAGAATCAAATCAACACATTCGTCTAAGGAGCAGCTGATAGTTTTTACGAAGCGTAGGAACGTCTCAAAGGCTATCAATGCCTTTGTCCACATCACGACATAGATCAGAGCTATCTTATACCCTACTTTCTGCAAGGACTCATGGATAACACGAGGATTACGATCATAGCCGCAAATGGAGGTTCTTTGAGCAACTTCACTTTCCACAAATCGAAGACTTGATTGATCGTATGGCAGATGAGGGCAGCAACGTCGCTGGAGAATACAGCCGCAAAACTCTAGCAAGGGTAGCTCATGTGAACGACGTGCATGCTCTATATGCTGGTTTAGCCGAGATGAAGGATGAAGTCGTTGGCATTTACAATCTTCTGTCTAAGTGCATCGTCCACCATATTCGGAGCAATTAGAGGATCAAGGAGTCCAAGGGTATAAGAAAGTAAACTACGTGAGCAACAATCAACCTTTGGGAAACACGTACAATCCCAGATAGAGAGATCATCCAAACGTCTCGTATAGGAATTCCGACGGTGCATTGAACGCGCAACAACTATCGGGGAATTTCCAACTGCGGGCGCTGCAATGAAATCAAAGTTTTCCGCCAAGGACGCAACCCCAATTTCAAAACTATTAGTGTTATGCATCCCTGCCCCAGCAAACCCAATCCGAAGCAGCCTCCGACATCAACTCCATGTTCGCCCGTTTCTCCAAGTCCAACAAAATCAAAGTAACTTGCTGATGGAAGTGAAAAAAAAATCAAAATAGTTAAAATAATTTATTGAAAGAAGTGAAAGCGGATCAAGAGAGCACCAAGAAGTAGATTAAAGGCTTTCAAACTCACCTTAGACACTTGGATACACAAGTTGCACAACTAGCACAATGAGCAGCAAGTCCACAAGAAGTTCTACCAAGAAGACCGGAAGCGAATCCCAGTGAACACGTCAACACCATATGCCAAAGTAGTGGTAAGATGGTGGATCAGCCAACTTCTTTGATATTTGAAAGGGATGAAGATTCTAGTAAAACGATGGTAAAAGGCAGCAACGTTGAATAGCACAAGAAGAAAACCGAGGAGGAAGAAGAACCAAAATATGTAAAACCCGAACCAAGACCGCCTCCTTTTTCATTTTCACAACGTCAATGCAAAAAACTGATAGACCAGCCCACTCATTCAACATTTGATAAAGGTGAAACGTCTAGTACAAGAATGGAAAATGGCAACAACGTGGAAGAGCATAAAATAAAACCGAAGAGGAGGAGCCGAAATACGTAAAACCCGATCCAAGACCGTCTTCTTTGTCGTTTCCCCAACGTCAATGAAAAAATAACGAGGATGCTCAATTTGCTAAGTTTTCAGAGATGTTGAAGAAGATGCATATCACCATTCCATTCCACGAAGCGTTGAAGAAGATGCCTTCATATGCCAAGTTCCTCAAAGACGTACTTGCAAACATGTGAGATGTGGAGACGGAAACCATCATGGTGACTAATTTGATATTGCAACCAAACTTACCCAAGAAGATGCTCAATCCAGGTATATTCGTGATCCCTTATAAAATAGGAGATTATGAAATTAACCATGCAATAATCGATGTCGGAGCAAGCGTAAGCGTGCTACCATTGTCATTATACTGAAAATTAGATCTTAGGGGTAGGATGGATCTTCAACCTACAAAAATGGTGCTCACCATGGCTGATCGAAGTGTTAGAGGCATGCTGGAAGACGTGCCTTTACAAGTTGGGAAGTTCTACGTTCCAGTCGACTTCGTCGTCTTGGATATGGAGGAGGACAAGAAAATCCCAATTATTCTCGGTAGGCCGTTTTTCAATACGGCAAAGACGATCATACACTGTGCTGAAGGTAGACTCACGCTTAAATTCGGATATGAACAAGTGGATTTTAATCTAAACAACACACTCAAACAGCCTTGTATGGTGGATTCGATATTCTACGTCGACGTCCTAGAGAAACTAGCCGAAGAAGTCTTTGAAGAGTTCGGGAATATGGATTCACTTGTGATGGCTCTCTTAGCAACCAAAAAAGAAGTGTATAAGGACCCAAACGGCGCAACATACTATACTAAGCTGCTGGACAAAGAAAAGACGAAGGAGATCCCAAACCCCGAGCTAGACGCACTCCGAGCATTTTTCTGTGCGATCCGAGCACAACAAATCGTAACCCAAGCTAAAGGTGGAGTTTCGGACAATCCTTATCAAGAGGAGTGATCAACTCATAAACAAATTAGCACGGCTTGAGTGGACATCAATTCAGGTTAAGAAAACATTATAAATCAGTGCACAAACCTCTGCGCGTCTAAGACAGATTCCAGCGCGTATCAAGCAGCATGCAACGCGAGTTCAACCACTCTTGAGATGCCTAACAGCCACGCCAAACGTCCAGCACACAATTGGAGCATCCACAAGGAACTCAAGATGAAGATGAAGCCTTCACCATAAGGGCTTATGCACCGACAAATTCTGGAGACGCTGAAGGAAACGAGAGATGAACACCTAACCGGTTTCATGAAGTGTACAACCAGACTTATGGACAGTTCGACCAAATTTTTTGGACAGCACGATCTTGCCCCCAACTTAGAGAAAATCACTACCAAGCTTAGGGAGGACATGACCATCGTGCAAGGAATCCAATTGATCTGCGTGTTATACCCAATCGAGCACACTATGCATGTGAGACCTTAAACAAGCGCTTCTCGGGAGGCAACCCGAGCCCCATATCCTTATAGTTATTTCGTTTTATATTTTTCAGAATTCAATTCTTTTTCCTTTCACACGCATTTACACTACTATCGAATTTTATGTACCGTTCTCTCTCTTTTTTCGGATTGTTAACTTTTGTTATAGGTTTTCTACTCTGATATCATCCACAACAAAGGAGAGACACATATACCCAGCTGCATCAACTTGGAACAACAAGCACACATTAGGTGCACACGTTCCTATCTCCTTTATTTTTTTCCTGAATTTTTGCATGCTAGTCCTTCTCCTATGTTTTGAACACCGAGACGGTGTTCCGTTCAAGTCTGGAGGGGTATTTTTCGAGTGTCATGATTGTGATTAGGATTTGGATGCTGATTTCTTCGTTTTATTTTAGCTTTTATGTTAGTTTAGTTAGGATTAGATGGACAAATATCTACTACGAAAACTTTCGAACTTTAGCCATATTTATGAAACTTTGTCGAATCGGGAACAAAAGTCTAGGTTTGCTGGAAAAATATCTTTAGATATCGATTAGTTAGTCGTCGTGCATGAAACCATAGCCTATAGTTGTATTCCGCCCCCTAGGTTTCAATCCCAAGTATTTATATCTCCGAGCATATTGTTCATTCATTGCTTTGTTTCGACCGCTATATTTCCACGCACTCACACTCCGTTTTCAATAGAATAAGTTCTTTAACTATTTCAGCCTTACATTGACATGAGTGCATCGATATTGATGGTTCGGGTCTAAGTGGTGGTTTGAGGCTGTTTTTCTACATCCTAAGGGTTAGAGTCGATTCGTAATCACAATAGTTTAATCAAAAGAAAAAAAATCTGCAATGACGCAACCTCTTCACTCCGCTAAGGTTACAAGACCTTATGATTGTGCTAATCGGCAACCTGGATCTAAGTAGAAGGCTGTCCTCTTCAACTTCGATGTCCTAGAAACCGAGTGCGAATTTTCAAAGAAAAAAAATGTGTGGAATCCAAAAAGAAGAAAAAAAGAAACAAAAAAGAAAAATAATTGTCTTAAGAATGATATCGAACTATTTGCGTTTTAGAATAGGTATGGAGATCGCTTGGATGTTGTCTAGGGGTTAGTGAAATGAACTTAAGATATGTGTAGGATTGCATGGCTAGTGGCTCTCGGTAGATAGAGGTCTGAACTAGGCACGCTTAGATCGATGTTCGTGTGACGCGTTGTTGCGTATGATGGCTAATATTTCGAGATTGTTTGTGATAGTATCCGGTTGTTGTCTAACTCTTCTCATGCTTAGTTCTAGTCTTGCTCGAGGACGAGCAAAGGTTCAAGTCTGGGGGAGTTTGATAACGTCTATTTTTTATAGTATTTTAGTTTATTTTCATACTTAGTTTAATCATTCATTTAGACTTCACCGAACATTAAGCATCATTTAGTCTTCTCCTAGCGTTTTCTCGTATTATTGTAGGAGATGAAATATCCGGATACCAACACAAGTAAATGAAGCAAATTTCAGCAAAACACTCTCCTATCAGCTATTCAAAGTCAGCATCCAAAGAATCGTAAACCGGAGAAGAGGAATGGAAGCAATGGTCGCTTACAAAAAATGGAAATAATGGTCGTTTACAAAAATGGAAACTTTTGGTGGCTGGAACAAAAATGGAAACTTTCGGTTGCTGGAACAAAATTAAGAAAAGTACGGTGGAACAGGAAAAGGAAACATGGTTTACATAAAATAGAAGCAAGTTTCTAGAACAAAATGTAAACTTCCAACCGCCAACCCAAATATGGAAAGATAGCGGCCTACACGAGAATTGGAAACAACAACCGTCGGAGATAGAAAATGGAAATGGTTGCTGGAACAATTATTGGAAACGCAAGAACAAGAAAGAAGGCATCCAAGAAAAGAGGAAAAGGAGGAAAAAAAGAAAAGGAAACCGTTGTTGCACAAGAGGAAAAGGAAACACAAGCTGCTGAAAAAAATGGAAACCGAGAAAATGGAAACTAGCAAAAGAGGAAAGGAGGAAAAAAAGGAATAGGCTAGAGAGCTTAGATTCGGCCAAAGAGGAATAGAAGGAGAAAATGAAAGAAAGGAAAGAGGAAAGAGAACGTAGGGGTCAAGAAGGCAGAAGAAATTCGGACAGGACACACACACACACACCACACAACACACACGTAGAGAGAAGAGAGAGAGCAGCACGCTGGAAGGCTGGAGACGGGGCGACGAAGTAGGATCGCAGAGGAGATGTTGAAGACATCGGTAATACAATAGGGAAGGATCTCGTTCTTTATCCATGTTGAATGTAATTATCATTCGTGTTTTATTTTCTAACTCCATGTTCGAGTAGATCCATAGCCACGGGTTAGAGAGTTTTGCCGATATATAATGAAGTTTTGTTCTTAATGCTTGGTTATAATATGTGTTTGTTTCGGGTTGATTGGTTGTTTGTAATGCTTTTATTCTTGTTGGTAGCTTGAAGGAATGCTTATAAAAATCTAATAGCATTGGGAGATGAATTGGATTTTGGAACGTAGCCATGATATGAAGTTTCTATTGATTTAGGACCTTGGTCAGTCAGTTAATTGAACTTCGGAATTAGGATAGCGATCTTAATGCATCTAGTAGATGAGATTACGCAATTGGAAGATTGGTAGTACGCATGTTAGATAGTGTGTTTAGGCATCGGGAGAGTCATTCCCTAAAAAAGAGCTTGAATTTTTCGAATACATAATAATATCTATAACCATGATCTTGTTAGAAATTCATTGCATCATCATGTATCTCTCGACACCTATGGTATTCAATTAATTTAATTTAATCCATTGATTAGTTAGTTTGGTTTCATTCTCATTCAAAACACTATTTGATTTTAACCGTCCTATTCATTAGTTTACTAGCTTTAGAGTTGCATCGATTCCTCGTGTTCGACCCTGGTACTATACGATCCGTATTCTTGCAGAAGCTTTAGTCTAGGTAATTATTACTTGAGATTAATCACATCAATCAATCAAATCCTTTGGAAATATTTCAGTGGATTGTATCAATTGAGTGAATTACCATTATGCTCGACCAAACGACTTTGGTGCTCGGGCCGAGCGTTTTCACGTTGATACTCGTTTTGTGATTAATGTTTTCATGTTTTCCCAAATATGTTCTTTATTCTCTATTGCTGCAAGATCACAAAATGACCCAAAGAAGCGTTAAAAGGAACTAAAACATCCCGAAACATAGTAGAACCATGCAATACATTATAAAGCGAAAATGGTGTGAACAAATGCTCGGGCTAAGTGATCCAATATTTCTAGCACTTTTTTTCTAGTAGGTTGGCTCAGGTCGAGCACTCCATCTTTCGGGCATAGCGATCAATGATGTCACGCGTACATTGGTCCTGATAATTGGATTGGGTCAAAAGATTCCCTATTCAATCCAAGAGACTTAAGCTCCTCCACCTTTTTGCTTCTCTCAGCTTCTTCCAATTGTAGGCAAGTCACATATGCTTCCTCGACGCCTCTTGATGGCCTTGTGGTGCTTTTGCAAGTTCTTCTGCTATCATTCGTGTAAAAAAGTTCTACATTATCTTAACCATAGTTCTTGTGATCGGTTCGTGTGATCTTGATGTCTCGTTCGGGGTTTTATCCTTATCAGTATCCTCATTGTTTTACACTAAGATGTCATCAAAGTATACTACCACGAAATTTCGAATGAGTTTCTAGTAAAAATGATTCATTAGCCTCATAAATATACAAAGTGCATTGATTAATTCAAAACTCATGACTAACCATTCATAATGTCCTAGTTTTATCTTCAAATTGTCTTCCATTCACTGCCCTCCTTCATATGAATTTGATTGTATCCACTCTTCAAGTCTATCTTAGAAAGCATAAAGGATCCATGAAATTCGTTCGACACATCAACTAACTGAGGTATAGGGTGACGATACTTCACTGTAATTTTGTTCATTGCTTGATGATTAATACACATGCACCATATGTCATCCTTCTAAAGCACGAATATCACCTGTACAACACACATTGACATGCTATATTGCACGTATACCTTCTCCATGCATTCATTAACTTGTATCTCAAGATATTTAGTTTTCTCAAGAGTTTTTTTATATGCTCAATGATTTGGAATTCTCACATCATGTACAAAATCAATGTGGTGTTCAATCCCACACAGTGGAGGTAATCCGTTGGGTGTTTCTTCAGAAAAAAAACTTTAAACCCTATAAAAAATTGGTAACAACATCAGATAAAGAATATGAGAGCTCATTAGGGAAACGGCTCCTTGTACAAAAGTACAAGAATCAACTAGTTCGAACTCCAAGCCTTCTTGTATTCGCTCACTCTTATGGAAAGAAACATTTTGCTCTCGGGTTGTCTCTCGAATATCTTTTCTTGAGTTTCTCTTTATTAGCACAAAGGACATAAATGTAATTTACTCCATTAGGGTTTCATATTATCTTGTATATCTATATCATAACTGATGTAATTCATGTTGGGAATCAATATATGTGATGGGCAAGGAGGATCCATCACCAATTACCACTTCTTCCCCTCCTTTGTACGGTGAATGCAAAGATAAATTTTGGAGATCCGAGGTGATATGGTGAGAGGCGCCGCTGTCAAGAAGCCATGACTCCGGTTCATAGTTGGTGAGAGTGGTGTTGTGAGCACGTGGTTGCCATGGTCGTGGTGATGAAGCCCACGGTGGTGGCGTTGTGGTGGTGGAGTTCCGAGTTGCAAGTTGTGAACACTTGCGAGCACTATGCCCAAAAACGCCACATAGTTGACAGCGACCTTGATATCCCGATGACGATCTATTTGCATTTCTATTCCATTGGTTGGAGCCATTTTGTCGATTGCGATTGAATTGATTCGGACGCGTGTTGGCAGCAAGCGCATTGACGGGCGGCGTGAACAACAACGGAGCGGTTTGCAGCAACTTTGCTTCGTGATTGAGGAGTTTCTGTGATAGCTAGGGTTAGGGTTCGGATCAGCGCTCTGATACCATGTGGAAAGTGATTTCGTATATTGATTCCCAAGATGAATTACATCAGTTATGATATAGATATACAAGATAATATGAAACCCTAATGGAGTAAATTACATTTATGTCCTTTGTGCTAATACTCTTAAGACCTCACTATTTTGGTGAACTACCTCATGGTCACTCATTAAAGATTTGTTTCTACTTATTTTCTAGTAACTGCACCTGATCTTCGAATACTTCATTAGATGTGCCTAGAGGTAGCCGAAGGTGTCGTCCTTTGAAGTCAAAGAAGTATATGTCATTGAACTCGCCGTCTTGTGCTTGAGTTTCGCATTTCCATGAATATCCAAAAAAGACGTTTCCCGCTTGCATTGGTACCACATCTATTACCAACTCAACCTCATACTTTCCAATACTAAACCCAAACTTCACTTGACAGTGCACCTTGGTTTTACCATATTGTTCAACAACTATAATTAGTACAGTTTATGATGCTTTGTAGTGAACAATCCAACTTCTAAACAAAAAATGTGTTAGCTAAGTTCGTGCAACCACCTCCATGAAAAATGATCCTACACACCTTATCCTAGATAAGCCCCTGTGTGTCGAAGATGTGCTTTTTAGGTATGATTGCTTCTTCTTAGGGGTGGCTCATCCGGGTTACCAGGACCAACTCGAACCAGACCAACACAAATAACCCGAATTGTTTGGAATATGTGTTATCCTAAGATCACATATGGGTTCAAATTTTAGAACAGTTTGGGTTCAGGTCGGTCCGGTTCGGGTTCAGCTAAAACCCGAATAACCCAAATTTAAAAATAAAAATAAAAAATATAATTTTAAATTTTTTAAAAATATATAAACACTAAAAAATACTGATATATTTTCTTATATATATATATGTTATATTTGATATTTTTATTTTTTTATAATAAAAAATTAATTATTAAAAAAATTCTAAAAACGAATAATCCTGAACCCAAATAATCTGAATAACCCGAACTACCTGAAAAACCCAAATATTCAAATGTAATTCGGGTGATTTTGGGTCCAATGCTTTTGAACCCGAACAATCTGAATCCAAACCAAATCCGAACCGAAAACATTCAGGTTCAATTCGAGTCCAATTTTTCAAAACCTGAGGAACCTGAACCCGAGGAACCCGAACCGAAACCTGGATTGGCCACCTCTACTTCTTCTTTAGCTTGTAGATGCAATGCTCTGCGTGCTACTATTAACTTTCGATTTACTTTCTCGTACTCCTCAAAGTTGACATCTGAATTAGGCACACAACTCTGATTCTCCCGCTAATCCTTCTCTGATGCAATCTCATATCCTCTTTCTCTGATGCAGTCTCGAATTAAAATTCCAAAAAAACTCAAGCTAAATCTTGACGCTACGTTAAATTTCCTAATCTAAAGTATTTATATTTCTATCTAAGTACTCTCTATTTTTTCTCTCCTATGGAGTCTTTCTATTTTTTGTCTACCCTTCCATTTTTGTTTTTGTGTTTTGTCCTTATCTTCTTTTTTTATTCTTTCTTTTTTCTCATTTTTTTCTTTTTATGTGGTTTTCCTTTTGTGTTTTTCTTTTCCCTTTTCTTCCTTTTGACGTTTTTTATTTTCAAATAAAAAGAGAGAAACTAACTAAACTAGACTAATACTAAATTAAATGACATAAACAAAAAAACAAAATTGGATAGACTAATGCAAGAACATGACTTTGATACCACTTGATATGATCCAAGACCAATATTCTTTTATTAGATGGCTGAAAATGGACTCAAACTCTTTAGCAACCTGATAGAATAACCTAAAACTTACCCTAAAGAAAGGATGTTCGAAACCCCAACTACAACTCGACTAAAAAATCTGACTTAGCGAACGACAACACAACACTTGTCATCTAGTGTTGATAAGTGTATGAACAACTTGAAATCTCTTATAGAATTTGGTAGCTCAATCTCATAGGATTAGCAAGAAAAAGACAATCTCATTTAATCAAAGTTAGGGTAAAATTTCATAAAATGGATCATCTATTTATAGGGAATAAATAATAATAGAAACCGAATAAAATAAAACAATTTAATGAAACCTAACATAAATGCTCGTTCAAGTGCGCCATAAGTCTTAAACCCAATTTCGTAAAACTTAAGTGCATTTGGCTGAGCAATGCCTATGCTCAGTTAAGTCCTCCCTCCTTCGGTCGAGTCCTGCCATGCTAAGGTCGAGCAGTCAGTCCTCTGCATGCTCAATGTATCCAGAGTATTCATTCAGGTCAAGCAAATCCTTGCTCAAGTTGAGCATATCGGGCTCCATCTATCTAGAGGGTTTGCTGAAGTCGAGCATAACTCTGCTCGAGCAGAGTACCTCTCGTTGTCCTAGGTTTTGTATTCTTCTGGCCTTTTCCATGTGTAGGCGGATCACGTAGCCCCCCTTTGTGTCTCTTGATGTCTTTGTGGTGCCGTTGAAGTTCTTCCAACACCATTCGAGCGAAAAAATTTTGTATTCTTTTAGCTTTAGCTCTTGTGACTAGCCCTTGTATTATCGGTGTCCCAGGCGAAGTCTCATACTCATCATCACAAGTTGCACGAGGATAAAAAATGAGGGGTAAAGCAAAGTAGCTTCAAGACATGTTCACACAAGAACAAACAATAAGGGGCAATGAAAAGTAGCTTCGAGACATGTTTGCACAAATAGACATGAAAGAATGAATAACGACCCACGAGGAAATCAAGAAACAATTAAGAAAGACTACACGAGGTCTTTAAAAGGAGAGGAGGCAGAGAGGAGCAGGAAATAAGAGTATCAAACAATGTTTGACCAGAGGAGAATTGTGTTCGGCCAGAATGCTCTACCGGAGCAAGAAAACACTTAACCCGAGCATTTTCTCTTGACAAAAATACTTTAGTTTTTCTAATTTTAGGTTTAAAACTGATATTGCACTTGACTGAGTGATTTAACTACGCGGCTGAGAGGTTTTACCGAGTTTTCTTAAGTTAGTTTATTTATTCAAATTTCCATTACTTTTTGGTCTTTATAAATACAGGACTCATTGTATGATATTTGAACGAAGTTTTTAACATTATAAATTGTCTTTATCCCAGGTAATTCTTGATATTTATGTACCAAACTCTTGGAGATATTACGACTGTTAACCGACTTATCAACATTATGTCACAAGTGTTGTGGTATCGTTCACTTAGTTTGGGGTTTTCTAGTCGTATTGTGGGGTTTAAGATATCCTTAGTTTGGAAAGATAAGTTCTAGATTCTGATATTTGATTGCTAGGGGGTTTAAATCTGTATCCACCCATCTAACAAAAGAACATCGATCTAAGTTCATTTCAAATGGTGATAGAAGGAGGCCCCCACACATTAGATTAACCTAGACTGATGTTCTTATGTTAGATGGGTGAAAACGGATACCCCCAAGAAACCCGATCGCAGAACCTAAAAATTACCTTTTCTAAGAAACGATATCCGAAACTCTAACTACAACTCGACTAAAATACCAAGACTAAACGAACGACGCCACAATACTTGTGATCTAGTGTTGATAAGTCAGTGAACACTCGAAGTCTCTCCAAGAGTTTGATAGCTAAGTCTCAATAATTAGCAAGGAAAAAGACAATTTCTATTGATTAAAATTCCGTTTAAATGTCATACTATGTGTCCCTTATTTATAAAGACCAAATAATATTGCAAAACTGAATAAAATAAGCTGACTTAAGAAACCCCGATAAAACTTGGTCGCCTCTGTCAAATCGCTTGGTCAAGTGCTGCATAAATCTTATTGAGATTTAATTCTACTTGTGTGATTAATTATGCAAGGATATAATTAATTTTTAATACTATTTCATATAATTAGCACCACTTCTATAAGAAGAAAAGGAAGATGGTCGTTGGTAGCTACATGAGGGAGTTGCTATTTTGGGTAAAGGAAAGTCACATGTAAAACTTAAGAATAAGCAACATGGAGATGTCCCTTTCTCCCTTGGTAGCCGTTGAAGACAAGTCCCTTTCTCCCTTGGTAGCCGTTGAAGACAAGTCCCTTTTGCATTTATTATTTGTACTAGGTCTTCTTAATCATCTTTGTAATTATTCTCTTGGTTGTTCTATTTAAAGAACACACTCATGTAACACTAAGTCATATGGAATGAAGAATGTCTGTTCCTTGTTCTTAATCTCCAAACTCTTTCAATCTCTCTTCACTCTATAATAAACTCTTAATCTCTCAAAATTAATCTACATATTCTTACATGGTGATCATCTCGTTTTCATACGTATTTCTTGCACGATTTTAGGGATGTTTTTTATATATATGTGTTGCTTTACGTATGATTCCGTTTCCATTTTACTTGTTTTCATATTTTCATGTTCTTACAGGTTTTTACGCGTATTTGGATCATTTCGGAGCTAAAGGACATGCACAGAGCTAAGGAGCAACTTCGGGGATCATCACGGGACAAACGGGACGAGATTTAGCATGAAGAGCCTCCACCCGGTCGGCACAACTCATGCACGATCGGGCAAAGGCTACGGCGAATTTTAGTGCGCATTCACACACGACTCGGGCTAGGAAATGCCCGACCAGCTGCCTTACACCCAAACGGGCGGACGTCATGCCCGATCGGGCATCCCTTAGAGACCACGACCTGCGCGACATGACCTAGCCGCACCCGAGCGGGCACATTCAGCGCCCGAGCGGGTTGCGACCCGGGTTACTAGTTAAGTTAAGTAAAATTAACTTAAAATAAAAGGAAGCTCGTGGGGGAATTAAGGCAACACTTGGACCAACTTAAGGGACATAAAAGAGGCCAGAGGACGTCATTAGAGGAGACATTCATTCAGTTCGTGATTGAGGAGATTCTTGCGAGGAGGCAAGCAAGGAGCATTGGAGATCAAGCTCCGACACTTTGGTTTCGTTTGGTTTTCATGTTCCTTAGACTTTATACTTTGTTTATGTTTGTTTACAGACGCATGAGCGAGTAGTTTGTTTGTTCTAGGAGAAGGGATTAGCCCTTGGCTATCCCGGAACCACTTTTGATCTATTTTGAATGCATCTTCCCGTTTTAGTTCATCTATTCTCTATCTGAGCGTTTAATTGACTTGTGTTTACAAAGGCCACGTAGATGCATGTGTTAGGGATTAAGAGAAGGACCGAAAGGAGAATTCTAGTCTTGGAAGATCAGGTTTAGAACAACCGAGGTTAGGCCACGAAAATAGGGTAGCAAAGAAACCAAGTATTTTATTTACTTTTATTATTTCATTCTTCATCCATATACGTTAAGAACACACTCATGTAACACTAAGTAATAATGGAATGAAGAATGTTTGTTCCTTGTTCTTAATCTCCAAACACTTTAAATATCTCTTGCACCTGCAGGAAATTCTGGTTATCTCTTAAATAATCTACATATCATTACATGGTATCAGAGCCTTGGCTCAAACTCTTCTAAAACGCTATGGAAGACACAAAAATGGCGGTTCCGGTGATTCTCAAAGGGACAAACTACTTGATGTAGTCAAGGTTGATAAAATCAGCCTTTGGAGGAAGGGGTCTTTGGAAACATGTTGAAGAAAGTGAAGCTCCAAAGATCACCATTCAAGAAGAAAGTGGCAAAGAAATAGTCACGGTGGACTCAAAGAAATGGAGTCAAGAAAATCAAATGGTGCTATCATTTCTCCAAAGCTCACTTGATGCATCAATTCTTGAAGCTTATTCCTATTGCGAAAATGCAAAGGAATTGTGGGATATTCTAAAGCAAGTTTTCGGTAATGTTTCAAACATTAGCCGAATATTTGAAGTGAAAAGAGCCATCAATGATCTCAGCCAAGAGGGTACAACACTCAACCAACACTTTGGAAAATTTAGATCACTTTGGGCAGAGCTGGACATGTTGAGGCCAAGCACCGTGGACATCAAGGTGTTAAATAAAAGAAAAGAGCAAGACAAGGTGTTTAGCTTGCTCTTAACACTCGGACCAGCTTATAAGGATTTGATCAAACATATTCTTAGGGCTGATACTCTACCTAGCCTTGAAGAAGTATGTGCTCAAATTCAAAAGGAAGAAGGGTCTCTTGGTTTATTTGGAGGAAAAGAAGAAACTGTCCAGCTTGCAAACAAAGGACATTATCAAGCC
>CM071860.1:34124908-34153370 GCA_036759665.1 Gynandropsis gynandra
TGAACCTAGAGTGGGATCTTTGGCAAATGGATGTCAGGAATGCATTCTTACAAGGAGAACTTGAAGATGAGGTTTACATGTATCCACCACCCGGTTTGGAGCATATAGTAAAGCCCAGTAATGTTTTAAGACTAAGAAAGTCAATCTATGGTCTTAGACAATCACCAAGGGCTTGGTATCAGAAGCTAAGCACTACACTCAATGGAAGAGGATTTAGGAAATCCGAAGCCGATCACACGTTATTTACATTGCCTAGTCCAAATGGGATCATTGTGGTGCTAGTATATGTTGATGATATCATCATTACGGGAAGTGACAAGGAAGGAATAGAAGCCACTACGGTATATCTTAAAACCATTTTTGATATTAAGGATTTAGGTGAACTAAAGTACTTTCTAGGAATAGAGATATGTCGTTCCAAGGAAGGGCTATTTCTATCCCGAAGAAAGTACACCCTTGATATGTTGAATGAGATAGGTAAGCTAGGAGGAAGAATTGCGAGAACACCCCTTGAAGAAGGATACAAGGTCATGCGTGAGGGGGAGATAGAAAATGAGCCATTTGAAGACACAAAACTCTATAGGAGAATGGTTGGAAAGCTTATCTACCTCACTATCACTAGGCCGGACATATGTTTTGCGGTGAACCAAGTGAGTCAACAAATGCAAGCTCCCAAGGGTCACCATTGGAAAATGGTAGAATGGATTCTAAGCTACCTTAGTGGAACCACGGATCAAGGAGTGTGGATGGGATGCAACAAGAACACCGAGATTGTAGGATATTGTGATGCGGATTGGGCCGGTGATCGAGTGGATAGAAGATCAACTACGGGATATTGCACATTCCTAGGGGGAATTTAGTCACTTGGAAGAGTAAGAAGCAAAAGGTGCTATCATATTCAAGTGCCGAAGCCGAGTATAGGGCAATGAGGAAATTAACCAACGAGCTAGTGTGGATCAAAGATATTCTCATGAACTTGGGAATAAAGACATCATCACTAATGACTATGCATTGTGACAATCAAGCCACAATCCACATTGCATCTAATTCGGTGTTTCATGAGAGGACAAAGCACATTGAGGTTGATTGCCATAAGGTTAGACAAATGATAGAACAAGGAGTAGTTCTACCATGTTATACAAGAAGTGAATACCAATTGACCGACATCTTCACTAAAGCGACGAGTAAGAAGATTGGTGAGTCCATATTTCCTAGACTTGGACTCATAACTCTTAGGATCTAAATTATCCAACATGACAATGAGTTGTACTCTTTTTCCTAAAGTGTGGTTTTGTCCCAAAGGGTTTTCCCACTTAGGTTTTAATGAGGCAATGAGTCATGGTATCAAGCTTAACTATAGCATAATCCTATAGCTAAGCTTGAGGGGGAGTATTGAGATTTAATTCTACTTGTGTGATTAATTATGCAAGGATAGAATTAATTCTTAATACTACTTCATATAATTAGCACCACTTCTATAAGAAGAAAAGGAAGATGGCCGTTGGTAGCTACATGAGGGAGTTGCTATTTTGGGTAAAGGAAAGTCACATGTACAACTTAAGGATAAGCAACATGGAGATGTCCCTTTCTCCCTTGGTAGCCGTTGAAGACAAGTCCCTTTTGCATTTATTAGTTGTACTAGGTCATCTTAATTATCTTTGTAATTATTCTCTTGGTTGTTCTATTTATAGAACATACTCATGTAACACTAAGTCATATGGAATGAAGAATGTTTGTTCATTGTTCTTAATCTCCAAACTCTTTCAATCTCTCTTCACTCTACAATAAACTCTTAATCTCTCTAAATTAATCTACATATTCTTACAAATCTTAACTCTAAAATTCACAAAAATACATTATTTTGGTCAAGATAAATGCTTTGGTCGAGCCTTTTCATGCTCTGGCCGAGAATTTTGGCCGAGCAAAATTATGCTATGGTTGAACATGGTTTGATCATCATGTTTCTTACTCCTCTCGCGCTCCTATTTTTGTAAGGACCTTGTTTTCTTTCTTAACTGTTCTTTGACATCCTCGTGGGGTCGTTATCCATTCTTTTATGTCCAATTTCGTGAAAACATCTCGAAGCTCCTTTGCCTTGCCCTCATTGTGTGTCCTCAAGCGAACACATCTTGAAGCTCATTTGCCTTATCCCTCATATTTTGTCCTCATGCAATTTGTGGTAGATCCAATTATCATCCTTATCATTTATGATCATGGTTTTTTTGTTCGAGCAAAGTGACCTCAACCTTGACAATTGAAACAATGAGTATCACGGTTTCTTATGGTTTTATCGCTGGTAAATGTTGGTTTTGGTTGCAATGTCTCCTTTTTTTATTTGCTTTGTGACCCACATTGATTTGTCAAACTTAGTATCTTCAAATTTATTGTTGGAGAGTTGTTGTCATTTGGAATGTTTTACCCACTCCACATCAATTATTTCTCGATCTTGACCGCTAGATGCAGCAAGTCGTCTTTCCACAAAATGGTGGGTTGCTACATGGTCCTATATGTCAAGATGAGACCTCCTAGAAACTGATCCATCATTGTCGTTCAATCTTGTTCAATGTTCACCCTAATCATTAGAAAATCCATCTTTATAGCAGTCTTCTATGCTTCTAATGCCTTGCAATCACCTTAGATGTTTATTGACCACTCGATGATAATACAAAGGTACAAATCGATGCCTCAAGATGGTATACATCTCGTCCCAAGTAATGATTGCATGCTCTCCATTACACCTTCGAGAAACCATGAGTTGATCCCACCATTCCTGTGTGTAGTTGATGAATTTTGTTGATCTCAATTTCACCTTTTTCAGTTTGGAGTATATTGATGGCAATAAAAAACCATCTATGTCTTATGCTTCCACGCTAAATAAGCTTTTGCATTGCTTCGCCAATGAACGTAAAAATTTTCATCTTGATGTTGTTGTTTTCATCATTGATCCCATCCCATCCCTTGCACGTTGGTAGTGCCTCATGAGACATTCATACTCCTCATCTAGAATCTCAACATACTCGTCCATCCATATATATAGGGTATGTATTACGAGCTTTGTTTAGTTCCCTTCGATGTGGTTCTTGGTGAACCCTCTACGCTACATTTTCCACTCGATCATGTTTTTGGTTGAAAATAATAAGTTCTTGCATTATTCATCAGAACTTGTCCATCAATTGCAATTGTGTTTGTAACTGAGAAGCTCCCTCACCTTGTAGTGGTTTGTCGTGATGGTTTCCTAAACTGAACTTCAAAAAGGTAGCTACAAAATATAAGTTAGTAAAAACATAAAAGATTAATAAAAATGGAAAGAACAAAGTTGACGATCTCTCAGAAAAGTATTTCATTCGATTTTCACTTGATCTCATGTCTTTTCCTTGACTTTTCCTATTTAGTTTAAAACTCAAAAACAAACTTAAAGTTAATTCCAAATGAATTCAAACTCAATATTGACGATACAAGTATATAAAAATATCGTTATATCAAAGATTTTTAATCTATTTTCTATACAGTTTCTTTTTCTATATAAGACTTGTTTCTATTGCTTTTTTTCTTTCAGTGTTTTTGACCTTTTTTGGATTTTTGTTTTTCTTTTCTTTTCCTATTTTTTCTTTCTTCCTTTTTTGTTATTTTTCCTTTTCTTTTCTACACCAACAATAAGTAAACTAAATTAATAAATGGATCAAACGATAGAAAAATGATAAACTAATACCAATTGCGTGGCTTTAATGCCAATTACTATGAATATAGATTGACGTTCTCTTGTTAGATGGATGGAATCAGACAACTCCTTATCAACTTGATACCAAAACCTAGTAACTTATATTCCTTAAGGACAGACAATCCCAACCCTAACCACAACCCGACTAGAAATCCAAGACTCAATGAATGATGTTACAATACATGTGATTAGTCAGTAATCACTCAAAATTTGTCTAGTACTTTGAAAGCTAAATTTCAACAATTGGCAAGATAAAAACATTATCATCTGATTAAAACTTTGTTGTAAAGTCATATAGTTGTTTCCTTATTTGTAAGAATAAAACATAATGGCAAAGTAAAAAAATTAAATCAACTTAGCAAAACACTTTAAACAAATTCTCGGTCAAGTAGTATAGCCACTCGATCGAACACCGTATAAGTCCTAACCTTAAGTTACAAAAACCAAAGTACATTTGATTGATTATCTCCTTTGAGTTGTATGAGACTCGGACCGAGTGATCCAATCCTTCGAATGCTCCTTTTATCCCTGTAGGTTTGGGCGGCTTGAGCACTCCGCCTCTCGGACCGAGGGACCAATGATGTCATGCTTAGATTAGTCTAGATAATTAGCACGAGTGAAGTGACTCATTGCTTGGGCAGAACATCTTCAACTCCTCAAACGTCTTAGTCCTCTTGGCCTCTTCCATTTGTAGGCAAGTAACATATGCTTCCCTTGATGCCTCATGATGTCTTTGTGGTGCCTTTACAAGTTTGTCTGCGACCATTCGAGCGAGTAAGTTCTACATCCTTATAGGCTTAACCCTCGTGACAATTCTGTGTGTCCTTGTGTCTCATTAGGTCTTTTTCTAATCAATATCATCATTGACTAGAACATCCCTACTAATCACACATTTATCTTTATCCACTATAAAAACAATTACGAAATTGTCAATACAAATTCGTGTTGCAGAGAATTTTTAAAGCAAAACCAAACCATATGTAATACAAAGATTACGTACATGTTGTGTTAGAATGGATTATGTAGTAAGGTTATTCCTACGTCGGTGAAACATATGTGCAATGTAATTTTTTCATGGTCACAATGTTGGAAATATAAACACGGTTGTCATGCCATTTTAATGCAATTGTAACAACACTAGTTCACATTTATCCAAATTGGCATGGTCAACGAGGGAATAACGCTAATGGAACACCATGCTAACACCAATCTTTGCATGAGACATATGTTATGATTTTGTACACGGTGCTAATACCCATGTAACATGTCTTTCGTAACACTTTTGGAATTGCTATTGTGTTAGATTGGGAAACACGAACACATCAGACATTGTATCACTATTGTGTTACGACACTAACTTAAAGATGGAACAACTAATAATTCATGAGTGTCGTAATTATCAACGCAATTGTGTTCCTAATTTGGCCAAGGTAACACTAATTTAACGTCATTACGTCGGTAAATATGGCTATATCTATATATATATATATATGTGTGTGTGTGTGTTAAATTGGACCTTATCAACTCAATCATATCTAAACCTACAAAGGAAACTAAAATCCCTCACTCATTCATATATAATGTTTTCAAGAGGGTCAATATTTTATCATTGCGAAGGTGGATGTATTTGAAAGGTTTGACTCATAGACAAACATTAATTTTGTCGAATACAAAAGTGGATTAGAAAGTTTTATAAAAATTTGCTAGAAGTTATATTGTCTCTATTATAAGTGTAGAAACGAAAGAAATACTTAGTGCAGACATCCTGTTAAAACCTATACAAGAAAGGTTTCGTGAAAAGATACTATATTTGGGTTTATCGTGGCAAAAAAAATTAGCACAATAGCAACTCTTCTGCATGTTGTTGACCAACCATATGATGTTATAATAATTATAAAGTGATTACAAATGAAAGTAATTTTGACAATTGTACTCGTCATAATGGATATTTGAAAATTATAGATACTTTTCTCGTTCATCACATTATAAATGATGAAAACATGAATGAAGAAATGCCAAAGCTGAAACTAATAAATTTTTATGAGCTAGATGGTGTTTAAAAATTTTCTTTGTATGAAGGTTGGGAGGATCATTCTAAGTTATCACTTGCACCTACATTGATGGAATGAAACTAAGTTACAACGCCATAGACGTTTACATGGATCAAATGTGTGAGACGTTGCATGATATTTTGCCTATAGGAAACACTGCGCTTGATGTGCGGAAATCAGGTTTTAAATTTCTTAGACCACTCTACCGCAAGTATACGGCTCGTGTAGTACCAGGGTCGAACTCTGGGGACTGAGTGCAGCATTAGAACTAAGAATTCACGAGAAGAAGATCGATCAATATATGGTTATGAAACTAGAAAGTAAAGATAGTAAAGGATGACGAAGCTAGACTCAAAACAAGATAGAGTACCACAGGATTCGGGTATACCGGGACATGCAATGGATGTTTCTATAGAACATGAAATCGGTTTCTATAGAACATGAAATTGGTTTCTATCAATCGATGGTGAACTTAAACTAATCCACTACCTAGGGAATCAACAACACTCATCTCTCGATACAGCGCGGAACGTCTAGATGCATGAAGAACGAGTGGGGAGTTCTCCCTTAACTATCGGAAATGACTCTCTCGATGCCTAAATCCTCTACCTAGGGAATCAACGTCGCTCATCTCTTGATGCAGCGCGGAACGTCTAGATGCATGAAGTACAATGGGGAACTCTAACCTCTACTATCGGAAACAATGGGAACTCGACCTCTATTGATGGAAGTGACTCTCTCGATGCCTAAATCCACTATCTAGGATATACACGTACTCATCTCTCGATGCAATAAACCTATATCCTAAACGCATGACGAACAATGGGAGCTCTACCGTTCCTAAATAGACTAACTGATCGCTAGATTCTCATTAATCTAATTCATCCGAAGGCTAATTCCGAGACTCAAGCCTGACTCTCTCGATGCCTAGACGAAACTCTAATTTCATTCAAATGTGTCTAATCTCACTGAATGGATCTAGTCTCATTCAAACATGAAATCAACAAAGTAAGAATGCAATAAGCACAACTACAACCTATCGAACCAAACGAATGAACATAACTGCAATCAAGCATTAAAAACCAAACTATCCATTACATAGCATCCCTAACCCGTGATAAAGAGAACTACTACTCGGAAATCATAGAGAAACAAACACAAAATTCATCTTCCCTATCCTCCGAGCGTGGCCTCGGACGAATCCTTCGGCCTCCTTCTTCAGCTCGTGCTCTCTCTTCTCTTCTCTCTTCTGGTCCGGTCCATCTCCTTGTTCTCTTCTCCTTTCCAGTCTATTTTTGGCTTCTCTCTTCTGGTTTCTTTTAAATCCATGCCCGTTCAAATGATGTCCGTGTGATTCGCTTTGGTTGTTGGCATGCAAGCTCGACTGTTCTCCTATGAATGCCCGACCGTGCTATGTCTTTTCTTGAGTGCCCAACCGTGCATGGAACAAGCCCTGCCCGTGCATAAGCTACGGGGTTGATTCTGGATAAATGGACCGGTCGTGCTTTGGTTGAAGCTCGATCGTGCATTTTGCCTAAACTTCCAGCTCGGTCATGCACAGGTCTCAACCTAGCCGTGCAGCTTGTTTTCATAACATCTTTTTTTATCTTAGCCGTGCCCATATCATATCTTGATCACTTGGTCATGTTTTCGGGTGGATTCGTCGTAATCACTTGTGTTTTCTTAACACGTCTTCGTTTCCTGCACAACACACAAAATAATGGAAGAAGTACTCAAATATACTCAATAACTCGACAAAGTCCAAGAATCGTAACTAAAACTAAACCTAGGAATCATGAAAATACTATGACTGATTACGTGTTATCAAACTCCCCTAGACTTACCCTTTGCTCGACCTCGAGCAAACATAGAATCGTGTACAAGAAGAGCTAAACAACAATGGCACTAGCACAAAAACTTCGAAGGATTAGTCATTATGTAAAACAACACGTCACATGAACATAAGCCTAAGCGTACCTAGTTCAGACTTATATCAATCGAAAGTCACGAGCCATACAATCCTACCAATAACCTAAGTCTATTTCATACCCCTAGACAACGTCCAAGCAATCTCCATATCAATTTAATGCTTAAGCGAGATATCATTAGACTCGTATTCTCATTCTTATTCTCGTTTCTTTTTCTTCGGCTTTTCAACATTTTCTTTTTTTCTTTAAAATTCTACGCTTGGTTTCTAGGACGTCGAAGTTAAGAGGATGGCTTTCTACTTAGACCCAGGTTGCCGATTAGCACACTCATAAGGTATAACCTTAGCAGAGTGCAGAGGTGTGTCACTGAAGGATTTTTAGACCGAAGACTATGCATCAACTCCGACCCTTAGGACGTAGAATAGTGCCTCAACCCACCACTTAGACCCGAACCATCAATCTCGATGTACTCATGTCAATGAAAACCTGAAATAGTTAGAAACTTATCCATATTGACAGCAGAGTATAAGCGTGTGGAATCTAATAATCCATGAACGGTAAAATGTATCCAACAAAGCAAGGAATGAATAATATACACGGAGATATGTATACTTGGTACTGAAACCTAGGAGATGAAATGAAACTATAGATCATGGCTTCAAGCACAACTACTAGACTAATCGATATCTAAAAGACTTCTTAGCAAACCTAGACTATTTTTTCACGATTCGACAAAATCGTACAATAATGACTAAAGCTCGAAATTTCATGATAGGTATCCATCCGCTTATTCCTAAAAAGAAAAAATCAACAGCTAATCCTAATCACATGCATGTTACTCGACGAGTACTCCCCAAACTTGAATGGGACACCGCCTCGGTGTTCAAGACCTAAGAGAAAATCTCGCACACCAAACTACGGGAAAATAAGGTTTAGAACGTGTGCACCTTGTTTATCTTGCTGTCCCGAGTCGGCGATGCGGCTGGACGTTGTATGCGTCTCCTCCTTAATGGATGATATCGACGTCGAAAAACCTGTGAAAAAGAATCACACAATCCAAAAGAGAAAACACAACGTAATACTCACCGAGTACATCAATGCAAAAAAGAATAAGAATAAGTCCGTAAAGTGAAAAGAAAGTGCGAAAGTCGGGTTTCCTCCCGATAAGCGCTTGTTTAAGGTCGCGAGCTTGACCAAATGCTCTCCTCATCACCATCGAGGTGGACGTCCTCATCTTCATGTGCGACGCCTCCTGCACCGTGCCCTTCGCTTGGGTATGGCACTCGGATTTGTCATCCGCCTTGCTAGATCATCCAACTCTCTCATGCTCTTCTCATGCCCGGTCATAATGCAGTCCCATATGAGCATATGGTTGGGCATTTCATGCTGATTGGTCGGGCGTCCCTTGCTGATTTTGGCCGAGAAGAATGTTGCATGGATCGGGCTCAGCATATGCCCGGTCGTGCTTGGCTTGCTGGTGTGTGCCTGGTCGGGTGGACGTTTCAGATCGGTCGGGCATCTCCTGCTACGTTTGGCCGAGAAGCACACAAGGGTTGGGCATGTCTTATGCTCGACCATGCTGTCAAGTGAAGATGTCGCCCGGTCGTGCTGTATATGATGCTCGTTCGTGCGTTTTGATTTGCTAATTGAATCCGTGAGCAATGCACGAGTCGGGTTGAGCATGTGCCTGACCGTGCTGTGCTCTTGAGGGGGTGCCCGATCGTGCTTGATTAGCTGATCGGTTGGGCTCAATTTGCTGGAATGGGGACCGAGAGCAACGCACGGGTCGGGCTGTTGTGTTGCCCGATCGTGCTGCTCTCAAATGGTTGTGCCCGGTCGTGCACAAGGGGTTGCTCGGTCGTGCACTCTATCCAGTCAGTTGACCGTTCATGTATTCCCTTGCCTTGCATTTCTTTGAAGCTATCGAAGCTTGTCCGTGCCCGTGGTCATCGTCTTGGTCCGTATCGCTAGTCAGGAGATCTTCTCTCAGTGGTTCACTCATGAAATCAACGGAGAATATGGGCTCTACCATAGGTACTTTCTTGAGGTGCTTATTCAACCTGAACTCCATCGTTGCTTCCCCTATCTTCATCGTCAATTTCCCTTCTCTCACGTCGATGACGGTGCCAGCAATATTGAGGAATGGTCTCCCCAAGATAATGGGTATTCTTTAATCTTCTTTCATGTTCAACACCACAAAATCAACGGGGATGTAGCAGTCGCCTACCTTTAAGTGGTACATCCTCCACAATACCGATTGAAACTTTCGATGATCGATCAGCCATTTGCAATACCATCTTCGTGGATTTAATCTCTCCCAAATCAAGTTTCTCGCACAACGACAGCGGCATGATGCTGACGCTAGCCTCTAAGTCGCACGGGGTATTGTGGATGGTCACATTTCCGAGATTACATGGAATGACGAAGGTACCTAGATCGGGTAATTTTTGTGGCATCCCGTGATGGATAACGGCGTATGTCGCATCCTGACCATCACCGTCTCCTCTTCCACTCTACGCTTCTTGGTGAGGATTTCTTTAAGAAACTTCGCGTAGGATCGAATTTGCATGATCGCTTCGTGAAAGGGCATAGAAATCTCCAACTTCTTCAACCTTGCTGCAAACTAATCAAATTGTGAATCGTCAGCTCGTCTCATTTGGCGACTGGGAAATGGAAGTGGAGGAGGTCTTGGTGGCGGTGACACATAAACCGGTTCTTCTTCCTCCTCATCTCGTGCTTCCTCATGATGCTCATGATCGCTAGGCTTCATCGTTGAAGACTTAGAGCATTCTCCTCTCTCGCATTTTCGGGGTGTGACGTTTGCAAGTTCTGTCCCGCTCCTCAACATGACGGCGTTGCAATGCTCACGGGGATTCGGCTCAGGTTTCGCCGGTAGGATTCCTTGTTGATTAGAAGCACTCTCTGCGAACTGTGAAACTTGGGTATCTAGGATCTTCAAATGCGTTTGAATTTCCCCAATTTGTTTCATAACGTCTTCTTGATCTCGTCTTATACTTTTCAGCTCAAAGTGTTGATCTTTTTGTCCTTGTAAAAGTGAGCAAACATAGACGTGATCTCGCTGTTCCCCTCTTGTTGTGGAAGTGGCGCCGATACTCCTTTCAACTAATACCCTCGATACCCTTGTGCTCTAGACTGAAAATTCTGGTTCTGCGGTTGGCTTGGAAATGGCTTTGGCTGGTAGCTTCCTTGGTACGGATTCAAAACATTGTTAGTGTTCTTGTACGACAGATTCGGATGATTCTTCCAGCCCAGATTGTAGGTGTTGGAATATGGATTGTTGGCGATGTAATTTGCATCTGCAACATCCTGGAATCCATGAGAATCGGGAGACGCTTGGTGCATTGATACCATTTGTAACTTCATTTCAGCAATCTCAGCACGCAATGCAAGTACCTCGCTGTCCGCTCCCTTGCTGGTGTCCTTCGATTATATTCTCCCAACATAATGTTTCTTCCTTCAGCCATCTTCTCAATCGTGGCCTCAATAGTTGTGAATGGGAGGTCATGAAGTGAACCTCCACAAGCTGCATTCAACCAGTCACGAACTTCATCACGAAGACCCTCAATGAAAGTGGCAATGAGGTATCTTTTACCCATCCCGTGGTGTGGGAATTCGCGTTGATATCCTTTGAATCGCAGCCACGCTTCCGGAAGACTCTCTTTATCCTCTTGTGTAAACAAATTGATCTTGTTCTTCCATAGTTGTGTCATGTGTGGTGAGAAGAATCGCATCATGAAGCGTTCTTCGAGCTGGCTCCACGTATGAATAGACTATGGAGGTAGCGTGTAGAGCCACTCGAGCGCATGCTCCCTCACTGAGAACGGGAAAGCAAGCAACATAATTGCTTCATCGTCTATTCTAGGGTATGCTTTCATATTCGATAACAACATCTTGAACTGCGTAAGATACTGGTTCGGGTCCTCCGTAGGTCGTCCCCTGAATGGCGATTGACTCAACATCTGAATGAAGGCCGCCTGTAACTCAAATCCGTTCCGATCTATCTCAGACCTTCGAATGCAGGAGAGAAGCTAAGTGTGTTTGGATGCTGTGTACGCCCCATAAGTTTCTAGTGCTTCCACCTGTGCCAGCTTTTCTTCACTAGATAAATTCGTTTCTCGCTCACTTGTCGTTTCCTCAATATTCTCGGAACCACTACGTCTTGCTTTCTGCTGTTTCTTTAACGCTCGCGTAGTCTTGTCAAATATCGGGGTCAAAGAGGAGTTCTTTGCCTCTCGAACTCCTAGACATGTACCGAGTGATCTGCATGTAGGAAAGCAACAAACAATATCTTAGCTCGGAAGAGATATAATCGATTCAAAATAAAAGAAAAATACAAAAGACAAAAACAAATAAAAGATTCTGAAAGGACGGCGCCAAAAACTTGATGTGCGGAAATTAGGTTTTAAATTTCTTAGACCACTCTACCGTAAGTATATGGCTCGTGTAGTACCAGGGTCGAACTCTGGGGACTGAATGTAGTGTTAGAACTAAGAATTCACGAGAAGAAGATCGATCAATATATGGTTATGAAATTAGAAAGTAAAGATAGTAAAGGATGACGAAGCTAGACTCAAAACAAGATAGAGTACTACAGGATTCGGGAATACCGAGACATGCAATGGATGTTTCTATAGAACATGAAATCGGTTTCTATCAATAGATGGGGAACTTAAACTAATCCACTACCTAGGGAATTAATGACACTCATCTCTCGATGCAGCGCAGAACGTCTAGATGCATGAAGAACGAGTGGGGAGTTCTACCTCAACTATCGGAAATGACTCTTTCGATGCCTAAATCCTCTACCTAGAGAATCAACTCACTCATCTCTCGATGCAACGCGGAACGTCTAGATGCATGAAGTACAATGGGGAACTCTAACCTCTACTATCGGAAACAATGGGAACTCGACCTCTATTGATGAAGTGACTCTCTCGATGCCTAAATCCACTATCTAGGATATACACGTACTCATCTCTCGATGCAATAAACCTATATCCTAAATGCATGACGAACAATGGGAGCTCTACCGTTCCTAAATAGACTAACTGGTCGCTAGATTCTCATTAATCTAATTCATTCGAAGGCTAATTCCGAGCGTGGCCTTGGACGAATCCTTCGGCCTCCTTCTTCAGCCCGTGCTCTCTCTTCTCTTCTCTCCTCTAGTCTGGTTCGTCTCCTTGTTCTCTTCTCCTTTCCAATTTGTTTTTGGCTTCTCTCTTCTGGTTCCTTTTAAATCCACGCCCGTTCAAATGATTCCCGTGTGATTCGCTTTGGTTGTTGGCATGCAAACCCGACCGTGCTGCTATGAATGCCCAACCGTGCTATGTCTTTTCTTGTGTGCCCGACCGTGCATGGAACAAGCCCTGCCCGTGCATAAGCTTCGGGGCTGATTCTGGATAAAAGGTCCGGTCGTGCTTTCGTTGAAGCCCAGTCGTGCATTTTGCGTAAACTTCCAGGCCGGTCGTGCACAGGTCTCAGCCCGGCCGTGCAGCTTGTTTTCATCACATCTTTTCATATTGGCCGTGCTCATATCATATCTTGATCACTTGGTCATGTTTTCGGGTGGATTCACCGTAATCACTCGTGTTTGCTTAACACGTCTTCGTTTTCTGCACAACACACGAAATAATGGAAGAAGTACTCAAATATACTCAATAACTTGGCAAAGTCCAAGAATCGTAACTAAAACTAAACCTAGTAATCATGAAGATACTATGACGGATTACGTGTTATCAGCACCTAAGTGCTTTTATGATATGTCAAAGCTCATTAAATCTCTTGGAATGAGATATAAAAAGATAGATGTGAGTGAGAACGATAATATGATCTTTTGAAAGGACGATATAAATCTTTGAATTTCCATTTTTGCAGGGCTGAAATATTTAAACATAAAACGACAAATCTAAGGAAAACAATTCTATACAAAATAATGTTCTACATGTTAACTGTTAACAGATTAAAGAGACTATATGACTCACCACATACGACACCACACATAACATGGCATGTTGAAGACCAGTCATATATGAAAAAATGCAACACCCTACAAACAGGAAATCATTGAAGCATTTTTTCAAGAAATGTCCTAAATTTTCTTCAGAAAAAAGAAAATTTAATCTAGTCTTATGCAGAATTGGTTTTGTTGCATACGATTTGTTTGGTAAATAATATTTTTCATAACCCGTAATATGTCACCATATAATAATGATGTGTTTGATAAGAGAATTTTTTTTAGTATTTTATACATGTTCCGGATCATTTGGAAAAAAAAATTTGATATATTTTCCAACTCATTTTCTAAATGAGATATAAAATCTCAACTCAGCTTGGCTTGCCAAGAAATGACCTGGCTAGCGAGCTAAGTCATTTAATTCAAAAGAACTATAAAATACATTAATCATCAAATCAAACAAAATAAAATATATAAAATATAAACATTTCATTTGAATACAAATTTATTAAATATCAAAATATTAGATCTAATATCAAATGGAATGTTAAAAATATATATATTTTAAATTTGGTTGCTCCACTCGTAACATAATTTCTATCTCTTTTTAGTAATGGTATCATTTTCTTAAAATCATATATATCAAAATAAACAAATATATATTAATAAAATAATAACCATTATTTTTTTTCTTATGTGTAAATCACGTGATTTTGCTCTCGAGCTCACGAGGTAGTTCGTCTAAACTTTAACATATTTCTACCCACCTCGCCACCTCTTTTATAAACAAGCTAAAAAGTAATCAGTTCAACTCGTAAAAAAAATTATCCGAGTTAGAGCTGGCTCGCGAGCTGATAGCCCATTTTATATCTTTTCTTACAACCATTGATTGGTGTATTAATGGAAATACAGTGTCGAAGCACATGATGCTTCAAATAAACAAAATTTCTACATGAAAAACCACTTTGATATGAGGAATAACATTTTTCCTCTTTATGAGATGTTGTGTCATACATAGATGTATTTTTGTGTTCATATTATATGGGTAATACATTGTTATTCATACTAAACGTGATAAAACTGTGTTGGTTGATTATCATCATTGGTTTCTTTCTGAGATCATCTCTAAGATGTAATAAAAGAAATTTCAACAAAAATAAGATTGTAAATAAACATGCACTAGGCATGTTGACGGGAGATTAGATACTATTTGAGCAAATGGATGCTATTGATAGGTTACAAAGGACTATTGATTACAGTGCCAATGAGTAGGATAGATGTGAAGGATTTAAAGATTACCACAATTGGTATAAAAGGAGTAGTTTTTGGGATCTCCCTATTAGTCCACCATCATCATAACATTGATATTATGCATATAGAGAAAACATTTGTTGATAACAGTATCAATACGATGATGAATATCTACGGAAAGTCGGAAGACAATGCAAAATAAATATTGTATAGATGTATGTGCACGAAAGGTGTTTGAACATAGTAGAGATGGTAAAACACTTGTACCAATTCTTAGTGTTGCAGTGTGAAATGCAATGATTTAATGGTTGGAAGAAGATGTAAAGTTTTCAGATGATTATGCATCAAACATAGCTTATTATGTGGATCACAACGGTACAAAGTTGCAAGGCATGAAAGTCATTATTGTCATGTTTTCATGCAATGACTTATTCCAATAGCTATTGCGGAACTTCATCCTAAAACCGTTCACGATACATTGTATGGTTTAGCTCATTTTTAGAGATATTTGCTCGTGAACATTAAAATTCAATGATATGCGAGTTTGGAAAGATAATATTCCACATGTCTTATGTGCCTTGAAACAGGTTTTTATTCTCCTTTCTTTAATGTTTTGGAGAAACTGAGACACATCTTCTATGTGAAGCTGAGTTGGGTGGTTATATAAAATTTTGATGGATGTATATGTTCAAATGGTTGTTTTTTTATCTTCAAAGGAATATGAAAACTAAGAGCAGACTTGAATGATCAATTTTGAAACAATACATCAAGAGAGAGATTACACATTTTATGAAATACTATTTCAACCCTCACATTGCGACAAAATATAAACATACATCGCGAATCAAAAATGGAAAATCTTTTGTTTGAATATGACTACACTAAGTAGTTGGTAAAACTTATTAGTTTCAGCTTTTTGAAGTTTTTTTATTCATGATTCCGTCATGCATAATCTAATCATCGAGAAAAGTATTCCAATGATATCCATATTTCCATTAGTAATTGATTCGCAAATAGGATAAACATCATCTCGTTGTTCATAAAATTGTGAATGCAGTCGCCATTGCACTCATATCTCTACAATGATAAATCCAAATATAGTATTTGTTCACAAAATCTTTCTTGCATATGTTTTTAACACAACGTCTGCACTATTCATTTTTCATTTCTACACCTAGAACACGAACATTATAATTTACCGCTCCTTATATATCCAATTTGAAACCCTCTTTTGAATTTAACAGAAACATTTTTTGTCTTTGAGTCAAAACTCTCATAAGTCCATCTTCAAAGTTACCAAACATATGATCTACTCAAAGATGTTATATATGAACAAGTGAAAGATTTTAGATTATTTTGTAGTTTTAGATATAAGTGATATGCAATATATATATATATATGTGTGTGTGTGTGTGAGTTTATATATATATATAATTTTCAACGCATGACAATACCCTAGTGTTACTTTGGCCAACTTACCAATGCAATCGTGTTCACTATTATGACACTCGTGAACTCTTAAGTGTTCCAATTTTGTGTCAGTGGAAAAGCGCTTACAATACCTTATGCATTAGCATGATCTTTTCTAATGTCATGACAACACTATTTGTGTTACATGACCTATGTTACTATGGCGTTAATACCACGTAAAAAATTGTAACGCAGGAGTTCGTTGTGTTCCAACATTGTTACAATCGCGTTATAAATGTCGATGCCATTTCCTCCTCAATATTAGTGATACCCTTGAGTTAAAATTAAATTAAAATTGAATTAAACATTTCAACGAAATATCCACATAAATCAGATATTGCCCCGACATTACAATTACATCGGAATAGCATTACAAAAAGAAATACCAAGGTAATGCTAATCTTATGTAGAATTTTCTTTACATTAACATTATTTTTGCATTGAAAATACAGTCTAATGTGTATTTTCATTGGTAGTTGCATTAAGAATTTTTTTATAT
Source organism: Gynandropsis gynandra (assembly GCA_036759665.1). Lineage (NCBI taxonomy): Eukaryota > Viridiplantae > Streptophyta > Magnoliopsida > Brassicales > Cleomaceae > Gynandropsis > Gynandropsis gynandra. Next base: position 34,141,800 of record CM071860.1, read on the forward strand.
TTTTATTAGTTTAATTAAGGGTGGGCACGGGTCGGATACCCGGATTTTTTAGGATACCCGAATTCGAATCCAAATGGGTAGAAGCTTTTCTACTCGAACTCGAACCCGTGAGGCTCGGTACCCGAGGTTCAGATACCGATCAATAAGCTAGGTACCCGTGAGTACCCTAACTCATCTTCAAGCTCGTCCCTCTCATGTCCAGTTGCGCCTCTACCTTCTTCTTCATAAAAGTCTTTGTTGCTCAATACAAAAACAAGCCTGGCTACGGCGGTGGCGATGGATACGAGTAGCGATGGAGGTGAGAAGTGGTCGGATGAGAAGCGACGGAGGCGAGAGACGTTGTGTGAGCTGGAGAAGCGACCGCACGGGTAAGAGGCGAGAGGCGGTCGTACGTGTACGCGATTTGTGGATACTGAAAGAAAGAGAGAAGAGAAGGAAACGGTCTAAAAAACCCTAGTGACAATTTTGTAAATAATATGATATGTATGAGTATTTTAATAATTTTGTATATATGTAATCGGGTACCCCCGGGTTCCCATTGCAAAGATAAAAAAACTTGAACTCGAACCCGAACTCGCGGGTAATGAGATTTCATAAAAAAATGGTGAAATATGATGATGTAGATGTTATACCGGATGAATAGGCCGAGGACGATGAAAAATGCAATGATATTATGATGAAAATGACGATGACTTGTAATATAATTTTAAAATAAAATAAGATGAGTAAAAATAATCTTTATCCATAATGTAATTGTGTTAACAAGGCTTAGCAACACCAATGCGTTATCCTTGGCAATGCAGGGATAATGTCACCACATCACAAACGTGCACTAACACCATTTAATGTTAATGTTATAAGCGTCAACGTGATGGCATTAGAAACTCGGTAACCGTGGAGGGTATGCAATCGCATTAGAAATAGTTTTGTGGTGGCGTCAGCATAGCGTTGACCTTCGTGACGTGCGTCTTGTCGTGATTTTGATGAAATTGTAACGCTACTACATCACCTGGGGTTACACAATTGCGTTGGGAATAGTCATTAACTCAAATCGGTGGTTCTTTCTCCTTCATTTTCCATAACTCTCCAAGCAAGAGTATTCTATGTTACCATCCGATGACATATTTCAAGGTTTCTCACCAAATCCCGACATTTATTAGTATTTTTTATCAAATTCAATATTATTTGAAGGTATATTTCATAACACTAGTTATATTTGGTTTAGTTTGATTGGTGCCACATACATTTCATTTATTGCATGATTTAGGTGTAATTTAGCTTAGATTTAATTGTTTCACTACAAATTACTAGGTTTTGAAGTATATATTTCGATGAAGTTTTAAGTTTTAGGTTCAATAAGAGTATGAATTTTGGATTAGAAATTGGTTTGGTGTTTACTTAAGAAATTGGATTTGTGTTCATTTTGGGTGCGGTTTAGGTTTAAATTTCAAATTAATGTTTTGTTATTTAGAACTTTCAATTGGTTTAGATCGGTTAGGTTTGAGTTGGAATCAAGTTGGTATAGAATTAAAAATTGGGATTGGTTTAGGCTGGTATTTTGTATCTCATTAATTTTTTGTGTTTGCGGCATGTCCCGGCCATAATATGGACAAATTTTGACTAGTCCTTTCTCTTTGTGGACTCCGAATTCCAGAGGGACTCTAGACACGCCGAGTGGCGCACAGTTATGTGGTTCACCTTCGATCCCTTCTCTCCCACCGCTCCCCCGACATTATTGCAGCAATAGTTGATGACGTCATTTTCGCAACGTCGACAAACTATTGGAGATGATCGCTTTCGTATCTCGACAATGCCCAACATCGACGAGTTGTCGTGCCATCCCGAGCATATATATATATATATATATACATGAGTTGCATCTAGAGAAAATTCAAAACCCAGATAATAAACCAAAATAATGGTAAATTTTAAATTATAATAAATTTTAATTTATATTATATAATTAGTTTTATTGAACTAATTCATACGTACACGAGTCATCTGCCCACAGTGTAGTTTGTAGCCAAACAATGAGGGTTTAGCATAAGAAAGATGGATATACGAGAAGAGCGGCAAAGATTAAAAGAGCTTGACGAAACCATGGGCCATATGTCGCAATTGGAACAAAAATGTTACCACCACGATTAAAAAACTGAATTTTACGACGAGATTTATGGTAATTGTCATAATATTCATTTACAAACTGAGAGAAAACAATGTAATCTGAAAAATACCATAGACTAAATTTTATCATTGTGTAATGAATTTTACGAACATAATACTTTTTTTCCTTAATTGTGAAAGTTTAACAGAAAAATTTTTGTGAAATTTAAAATATTTAAGTTTTCATTAAAACTTATTGTCAAAAATCGCCAACATTGCAACTCGTATATACGTAGCGTTCTTTCTTCATACATAAGTTTTGTCGCAACGTATGGATAAAATTTCTATCCCAAGTTCTTTAAACTTTGTACAAAACGCACGATTCTTATCATGTGTATATGTAGGATACGTCCGGCATCCCAAACAGAGGAAAACTCCAGATAAAGGCACCAGTAACGCCACACGCAATCGACCAGAGACAAAACCGATGGTCGAGGAAGGGAAAGTAAACATACAGCTCATTATTTTGATAAGAGTCCAGATAAAGGCAGCAGTAGCGCGACCCGCAATTTGCTTCTTCTCATCTTATACTGTTTGCTAGAGATACAGCGCATTATAATGATAAGTCTTCTTGATACGGTGAACTATTCTTAGATGTACGGGATGCCAGAGTGAATAAGTTTGTGCCGCATTGATTGGATTTTCATTGAGAACACGAACAACCGGGCTCCTTCTTCTCTGCTCCTCCACCGTCACCGTACGCCCACCTGAAGCTGCGGTCCCATGTATCAGTAGGAGCGGTTTCCGCGTGTGGGACGTGCCGCGGATGCTTCTCTCTCTTGTCCCCTTTTATCTGCTTCAGTGCATGCTTCAGTGATGGCAATATAGCCTCCATACATTCCGCCACTGCATTTGGGTTCCCAGGCATGTTGATTATCTGATTCCAACATAGGACATGAATGACATAGCATTTTGTTGCTTTACATGAAACGCAAGTTCTTCGAAGGTCAAATGTATAGCTTAAGGATCGTACCAGCGTTGAGCCTCTTATGCCAGCTGCAGCACGTGAAAGCATCGCAAATTGTGTGACCTATTCATCCAGACAAATAAAATGGCAAGCAGATTTAAGTTAATGTTCATTACCAGATTTTTAGTGATGCGACAATTAACCATCACAAGGGAGGTAAGGATTACCTTTAAGCTCTCTTGCATCATGACGAAGAGAAGACCGGGTGTTTCCTTCTCAATCACCTCTTTCGTTGCTTCAGGTGTTACATCCCTCGGTGTGAAGCCCGTACCACCTAGTTCACCAAGTTGATCGTCTTACGAAATTAATCAAAGCGAAATGATATAAGCCATATGTTTGGAAAAATTCTATACCCAGTGTAAGGATGAGATCCATCTGGTCAACATCGCTCCATCTCTTGAGCTTGTCTTTGATCCTTTCCACTTCATCCGGAACAACCGCAGACGCTACTACATGTGCACCTCCTAGCTTTTCCGATGAGGAATTCACAACTGAAACAGCCCTAGGCCCACTGCAGGACATAAAGATAACTAGGTAAAACATCATTGATCCAAACAGTTCAGAAGCCTGCTCCCAAAAATTCGAAGGGAAATCCACCAAAAAAACTATAGTTCGGCTTTTTTTTTTTTCCTAAGGGAAACTTGAAACAATGTGTGGGGTTTAAAGGGTTTTCTGAAGGATTTATCATGAACCACAGAATCTAGATTACTTCATCAATGTTGCTAAGCATTTTGTACTTCTCTGCCTCACTATGACAGGGAGCAACATCACTTGGCAGTTTTAATTTAGCATCGATTAAGTGACCCCTCTAAAATGACGAACTAGAAAGGTGTATCCAGATGCATCTCTAAGGACGAACATTAGGTAAAGCATTGCATATAAACTTGTCACAGAGATTTAACTCACTGAATCCACTCTGACTATAGAGATCATCGACTCTACAAGATTAACCTTGCATCCATTAAGTGCCATATTGAAGCGGCTAATCAACAAGTCATATTCAGATGTAGTTCACATGGACAAGAAGTTTCACTTTCTAGCTCTGTTGCCAATAGTTATATAGCCAGTAATATCGTCAGCTAATCAGAATCAGAACAAAGATATCTACTAGCGTAATATCTGATACGAACTTATATAGGTGAAACGATCTTTTTTTTTTATCCCAGACCATTATAGCATTTTTCAGAAGATAGAGATCCTGGAAAAATTTGTCGACAACTTCATTAAACAAATGTATTCAAGCGAAAAAACCCACCGGATGACAGTGGTAATGCTTGTAGAGAGGGCATGTTATGAAAGATGAGATTCGTCTGAAACACCCAAGAGATTATCAATTGGTACAGGAAAAACAAAGACCAAGGAAGCCATGACAGTGTTTGTACCTTCGATCAGGTCCAGCCCCGGATGAAACAGTATCACTGACTGTAAGAATAGCCACTTTATACTCAGGGTCCCCCGGGTTATCTGCAGGTACTCCACTGTGCTTTCTTTCTGTTGAAGTTGATTCTAATTCTGATTCTGATTCTGATTCTGATATTGTGACACTCTTGTCCATACGGAAGCCACTAATATCAGAAATAATGACAGCTGATACAGCAGTTCCAGCCGAAATTACATTGTCAGTGGCAGGCAACTCCAACAAAGCATTAGCCGACCTCATACTTAACAGCCGACTGCTCATCTGATGACCAGTACTCTCAGCAACAAATCTGACATACAGAAAAAATTCGTACTGGAAATTGCAAGCAAGATGGAAAGCACCAACTAAGTTCATCTTTATAGTAAATACATCAGTGGCTAAGAAGATACCACCGAAAGGTATGTCTCTGGTAACTCACCCAGGAACCCCTGATCCATTGTTGTTTTTCCATTTGATGATAGCACGATGAAACTCCGGTCTGAAAGGATCTGCCTTTATTGGCTCCTGAAGAAGAGCTTGTACTCTGCAAAGAGATTGGACCGTGATTTACAATTTCACATCACATTAGATTTCAAGGAGTTCCAAATGAAGAAGGCAACATTGTGCAAACTTCAGCAACCTCATCAACTGAGGGTTAACCCATCCTGCAAGCTGGCGGATTGTAGGCACCACAAAAAGATGGAAACAAACCAAACAGCTTACAGGATTTCCTGGTAATCCAAATGCAAGGGTTTTATTCTCCATCATACTCTCAGCTGGTTTTACATTGATCTCAGCAAATGTCAAAGGTTTCCCAGGTTTCATCAACACCTGAAGCAAAATACATATTACAAATCAATTAACTTCCCACCGCACATCCAAACAGTCATTGTTGCTGAACAAATGTGATAAGAACCACCAACTTAGCCCAAAAGCTAGCTTATAGGAGAGGATGACTAAGGTCCTTGTAACCCCACATTCGAGCCTATTTCAACCCATATGGGACTCCCTAATAGGCTTATGAATCATAAGAAAATGTGCGTTCAGAAACTCAACAAAACAAAAGGCGCTGAATGGACATAGTAGCATCTCTACACTGATAAGCAGAGAAGTAAACTTCAGGAAGATGACCCGGAGAGGTTTATACTGCTTATTTACCTTGGTGAAATGTACTTTTCCTTTTTCTTCAAGCAAAGGCTTGACAAAGTCTTTGTCTCCCATTGAAACACCACCGGAAGTTAAAATAATATTGATTCCAGAGGAGAAGGCACTGTCTAAGACTCTCTCAAGTTCTTCCTTGTCATCTTGAACAATACCAAGGTCGATAACTTTGCATTGCTGCTGCATTGCTGCTGCCAGTAACATTGCGCGATTCGAGTCCCTAATCTGCAAAGAACGAACATGGTTAACACGCCAAGGAGAACACCTGGATCGAAGATTCTTTAGCTGATATACTGTATGTATACTAAGAGAGTTATCTTTACCCAATAATATAAGATGCATAAAAGAACCTTTGTTATATATAATACCTGACCAGGACCTAGAGTACCAGTAGTTGGTTCGACAAGTTCATCCCCAGTAGAGAGAACAGCAACCGTTGGCATAGGATATACCTACATAATAGTGTTATCTTTTCAGGCTCAGCCTCTGGCAAGCTTGCCAAGATAAAATTGGTACACAGCAATACCTTCACTGAGGTTACTCCTGCAGTTGCTAATAAGCCAATTTCTGAGGCACCAATCTTTTCCCCAGATTTTAAAACTGTTGCATCCTTCTCGATGTCACAACCCTAGAATAATGAACTTAATGAGTCTCAAAAGCAACTCCCTTCCAAAATCTGGAAACTAAAAAAGGATTATTGTTCAATTTTAAAGTTTGTTAGTGAGTGGAAACTTGCTTCAAATATCCTAAGTGCTACAAGTATCTGAATCCTAAGTCTCAGATGTGTCTTCTTGGTGGCAGTAGATAGACAAGCTAGACAGATGGGATATTGTCTGATTCAAGTAAATATCCAAAGCTTTTGCAACATCCATCGTTTTCCCATTGAAGCAATATTGAACTATATAACACAAACTTCATTTACTATATAGGTCCAGGATTTATTGTAAGCTTTTCCTAGATTGCAAAAATGGTAGTAACATTAAAGTGGCTATGCAGTTATTGTAAACGAAAACATACAGAATCAGACATAAAGGTAAATAAGAAATCAACTATAAGATCATAGAAGCAAGAAAGAATAAAGCATACCACTCGGCGAATGTCAGTTCCTTTCGTGGTCTGTACCAGAATTCTTACTCTTTTCGATGTAGTTGAGACTGATTTAATTTCTTCTGTGTCTTCAACTTGGACAACAGCATCTGCACCATCAGGTATTGGCCCTAAGGAAAAACAAATCAAACAAAATATTAGAATGAAATAAAAAAGCAAATTGATGACAATTACAGGAAGCAGCGATTAGCACATGCAGGGAGAAGATTAGAAGAATTTAAAGTAACATGTTTAAAGATAACAAAACTCCTTGAATATCAATGCACAATTCACGATATGCAAACCATCTTGTGCTTTTTCGTATAACCCACTGGATAAATTTTACAATTAAAACAGGATGAAGTCGAATTGATGAATAAGTGAAACAAACCATCATATTGAAGTTCCTCCACTCGGTCTTACTGACCTACCTCCAGTTGTCACATAAGCAACAGTTCCAGGAGTAACAGTTACTCCAAGCCCATCATTTCCGGCTCTAGATTCTGCGATCACCGGGTATTCTCCTGGACCATCTGAAGCAACAACCGCATAGCCATCCTAATGCAATGGAAAAAAAAAAGTGTCTGGTTAATGGAACCTTTTTTATGTGTACTCAAACTAAAGATATACATAAACCCATTCAAAAAGTCTGTCGTCACCAATTCGACCTCACTCGCACTTGAATATTTCATTTCGTTCCAAATCGCTGCAGTATTCCTCAACAAGAATGTTTACACGAGACACTAATCCATCAAACAAACAATTTGTGAAGACGGAAAGATATCACGAAATCACAAAGAAAGAAGCATCGGATTACAACTCTTTTGACAGAAACAGTAGCAATCAGACGAGAACAAGTCACGCAATTGATTTATCAGACCAATTACCAAAAGCTTATCAAATTTCAAAGTAATGATTTCACGGAATATGATTATATTCAGTTTAAGGATGTGATGTACCTTGACGGATGCAGGATATGGAGGAAGAGGATCAGGAGCTCGAATATCCTCCGCCAACACTTTCCCCAGTGCTTCGTGCAGAGGTACGACCACTGCAGGCAGCCGCTCGGCGACGCCGAGTACTATCTTTTGAGCATCTTCTGCCGGAATCATCCCCGTCTTTCCTCCGCCGCCGCAGCCGTTGCGACCAACCATATTCCGATATTTTGGATGAATATGTGGAGAGAGACAAGTTGTTCAACAACGAGGGGGCGAAGTTGACGACCTGTTTGGCAGCTGGGTTAAGTATAAATAAGGTTCTAAAAGTCGTCTTTATGGGCCGAGCCGGCCCGAGCCCGAAAAAGCCCGAATTTTGCGGGTCGGGCCGGTCCGGCCCGAATACGATCGGATCTAGAATGTACGGCTCGGACCCCAATTCAACAAAGGATGAATTCGGGTCAAGTCTCGGGTCTAAAGAGATAAAAAAACCTAAAGAAATTTAGACAAATCTAAAACGCTAAATTAATCCATACAAATCCAAAATTCACGCCAATAAAGTCCGAAACGCTAAACAAATCAGTAAAATTCTAAAAATCTAAAACACACATCAATAAAGATAAAAAAAACTATTTCATATAAATCTATAAATGAAGAAACAAAAATACAAACAAATTTAACTTGAACCTCTTTCTCTTCCGTTTTTCCCATTTGAACTTCTCTTGGGGATTACTACAACAAAACAAGAAACATGATAAATGCTCTTAGCATTGAACTACAATCTATTCTTCATTGTTATATACGTTCGATCTAAATGAGTAAATAATACGCATGAGTTTTAACTTTTGAGGTTACCTTGTTCATAAGAGAGATAATAAGGCTTCATATTATGGGGTCGCGACGAGAAATCCATCGGGGCCGCTAAATATAGAATCTACACATTAGTCAATCAAAGAAACAAAATCAACAACATAAGCAATCGTATAATCTCGATAATTTGAATTGAAATGTATAAACTTAACCTTCTTCATCGTATCCAAGTAACCAAGAACGAGCATAGATTAAGGCTTGAACATTTGACGGTAAGCGACGACTTCTGTATTTGTTGAGCACATGCGAGCCGGTGCTGAAAGAAGACTTTGAAACAACTGTGGTGATCAGAATACGTAGATATCAGAAGCCATAAGCGCTAACTCAATACCATATGTCTTAGTGTTAGACTTCAGAACTGCAACACATCCATATCGGTGTGATCTTGCATGCGGATCTTAGGATCACACAAGTATCTCTCAAAACCCGATGTTGATCCATCATCCGAAGACTCATCACCGTCACAAATGTATGCATCCTAAAGAAGTCAATAATGAAAAAGAATCAATTGATATAGTCATATAAAATAAGATACAACTTAGTAAGTTATAAACTTACTTCAAAGAATGATGAACTTTGTCCATTATCTTGGACTCCGCTCTTTTCCCATGGCGTTGAACTTTTAGAAGTCTTTTCCCCAAATTTTCTCTTGTATTCTTCCAAGAGCACTAACATCACCCTTTTCACATCATCGATTTTTTTTGGCTTGTCGTCTCATCAAGAATGTTATAACAATGCTTTAGCACTTTGAGTTTCATTCTGGATCAAAAATAACTCTGATGGAAAGAATGCAACTATATGTATCCTAATACTTATCAAACTTCCTTTGCATGCTCTCTGACATACTTCTTAGTAGTTCATCATTGTTCCCCCGATACTCTCTTAAAAGAATTTTGATTTTCCAAATTTTCATGAAGTACAAGTTGGAAGTCGGATACTTTGAGCCCGAAATCAAGTTGGTGTTTTCAGCAAATGACTGCAAAAAGTCCCGAATCTTTTCTCCCCTAGCACATTCTTCTTCTGTAGGACAATGCTTATAGCTCCCATTAACCATCGCAAGAATTTTAAAAGCATAATGATATTTAAGGGCATTTACGAGCACATGTAACTCGAATTCCACCAAATGCTTACATCCATAGACAAAAAAGCTCCACTTGTAATACCAAATTGCTCTGTACATTCTCGAAACAATTTTGTCCTCGCCTCGGATCCTCTAACATATTTCACACTCTCTCTTATCTTCATCAAAGCATCATCTATGATTTTTAGTCCCCTCTGCACAATAAGGTTAAGAATATGTGCACTACATCTAGATATTCAACTGTCTGGTTAAACAGATATCCTTTAGTGAATACTAAACCCTCTCAAAAAAATTACTTAAAAAAAATGTTATTTTAATATTTATAAAAAAATATAAAAGTAAAATTCAATTAAAATGAATATATTTTATTTTAAAAACAAAAAAAATATTTAGACGTCAACTAATCCATCTAGATGCTAGAAATTATAGATCGTCCGACTAACGTCTAACGATTTTACGATATTGAATATAATCAAGCTTCAATCTCAAGTGACCTTTGTCAAAATCGCTTTTCTAAAATAATTCCTTCTAAAATTTAATTTAATGAAATTTTATTTCTGTATTAAAAATAAATTATTAATTCGAATTCTTTTATTGTACATAAAAATTACAAGAACATCATTTTATCTTTCTTATGTCACTTAGTCATGTCAATTTCAAACTTTTGAATTTGAACGTTAAAAGATTATCTTTTCCATATTATTTTATTATTATGATTATTAATATCAATATTTTTAATTACGTCGTAACATTAAAAAATAATTTCAAAAATATCTTCGTAGGGCTAATACACTTCAAAAATACCCTTTTTGAAAAAGAAAAATTTTTTAACTTCAAAAATACCCTTATAAATATTGATATTGCCAAAATACTCCTGCAACCTTACGATCCAGTTCGACCCAGCGACCTAGTTTGACCCTGCGACCCTTGTCCCTCTGCGACCTTTGTTCCTCTACGACCTTTGGACCCCTGTGACCCTTGTCCCTCTTCGAACTTTGTTCATCTGCGACCCTTGGACCCCTGCGACCTTTGTCCCTTTGCGACCCTTGTTCCTCTGCGACCCTTGGATCCCTGCGACCCTTGTCCTTCTGCGACCCTTGGACCCCTGCGATACTAATTTATTATTTACAAATTATTTACAAATAATATGAATAAAATTTTGAAAATACAGCTCAAATCAAAATATGTTGGACCCGTGCGACCCTTCCGACCATTGCGACCCTTCCGACCATTTCGACCCTTTCGACTAGTCTTTTCAATGTCAGACTACTGCTTTTTCCAGGTTCTAGCTATGCTTTTTATTTTACCAATGCCACATTCAAGACCTATATTAAAGGTTCTTTAATGTGGTCAATACATGCACTTGGGTCATTCTTTGTATTTATTGTATTTCTAGAATTTTAAAAGTCCATTTATTTTTTGTTATAAATAGAAGAGGAAAAACCGAAAAGCTACAACAAACACCAAATCATCTCTTGTTTCGAGTCTTTCATTCTCTCAAAAGGGCGATTTCTAACATCTAACCCTAAATTCTCTGAAAAATCCTTGTTACCTTTGTGACCGTTAAGGTCACATGGTCGACCCAGGGCATCGTGCTGGCTATTTGTTACTCAATGTCTTGGTAATCATCGGACTCAGACTGTATGCAGATACACACAAGTACATCCAACTTGGATGGATGGAGGACTTTGTGATGTATATGCACTACATAAGGTCTTGGTAATCGGCAGACTCAGACATCCGCGTTACCTAAGGTCACGGTTGGAGGTCATTTGCTACCGTGGAACTCACCATACATGACTCAAAGCCCGAAATGTCAATGGAGCATTTCTTGAAGGGAAGGGCTCCGATGAGTCATTAATCTTCGGCAAATTTGACATTTTTTTCTTTCCTTTTTTTCTCGTACTTT
>CM071860.1:34179084-34201487 GCA_036759665.1 Gynandropsis gynandra
TGCGACCCATGCGACCTATGCGACCCATGCGACCCATTCGACTTTAGCGACCTAGTGACACATGCGACATATGAAACCCATGCGACTCTAACGACCCTGCGGCTTATGCGACCCTACGACTCTAACGACCCTACGGCTTATGCTATGGGATATGGTCCGCATTTCAATCCGGAAATTAGTGTGTGCTCCACTATAGAGTACCGGATGGGAATGCCGTTTATGACGAACCACAACTCTGTATTGTCCCGTATAATCACGGAGTGACTTAGTAGTACAGACATTTGAACGTTCGTCAATGTGGAGTCACATTGTAAGTGAAATAAACGCCTAAATTGTGACTCCTTCTCGAAGTAATGCAACTCCGTTCATTTAAGATTCCTCTCAGCATCCTTATTGTCTCGTGAGGATAACACTTGGTGGTGATCTTTGGAATTCTGTCCATGTGCTTGAATTCATACACAAATTTCGGCTTTGGCCCCACTTGCAAAATGACCATTTACGAATACATTATACTGCTACCGACCTAAGCGACCCATGCGACTCAACCGACCCGTGCGACTCTAACCGACCCGTGCGACCCATGCGACTCAAACGACCCTCAGACACTCCGCGACACTCAACCGACCCACGCCCCTCAAACGACCATTGCGACCTAACCGACTCACTGACACTGACACTCACCCGTTTCAAATCAATAAACTGAGTCCAAGATGGTCATGAAACTACTGCGACCCTTGCTACTCAACCGACTCACGGAGTCGAAGATGTTCATGCAACTCCTGCGACCCTTGCGACCTAACCGACTCACTGACACTGACACTCCCATTTCAAATCAATAAACTGAGTCGAATATGGTCATGAAACTACTGCGACCCTTGCTACTCAACCGACTTACGGAGTCGAAGATGTTCATGCAATTCATGCGACCCTTGCGACCTAACCTACTCACTGACACTCACCCATTTCAAATCAATAAACCATTTTATGACTCGAAAGCTTGCAAAACCCTAGAAATCGAACTACTTACACTTATTGACGCCATTGAAGATTGACTCGTGCTCTCTTCGCCAGTGATGCTGCTGATTCTAGCCATTTTCCTTCTCGCCAACTTCAAATCGATCCCTCTCAAGTTCGGCATCGCTTATTTCTTTCTTTCTATAAACATTTAAACAGGTTTCACGGCGAAAACTGTTCGGCTTTCTCGTTTTCGGCAGTTTTTCACGTCGAAAAACTGCCGAACTTCCATTTTTCCACGTTCGAACATTAAGGGCAAATTTGTCTTTTCTTTAGTTTTTATTTTTCGGATTTAATAATTATTTTGGGGAAGGGTATTTTTGAATTGGTTTAGCCCTATAAGGGTATTTCTGATATTCCGCCAAACAAATCACATCACAGAGAAGTAAACCCATTTATATAAAATCTTTAAAAATTAAAAGTTTGTTAATGTTATGAAGTTTAATCTATTAAAATTTAAATAAATTGATTCAATTTCTATATAAAAAATTAAAAAAATATAAATATCACATATGGTAAGGTTGGACAAAATATTCGAAGTATTCGTATCTGATTCGTGTTCGAATCGAAATTTCGAATATCTGCTGACACAAATACAAATACAAATATTATAAATGAGATATTCGACAAATATAAATACAAATAATAGACTCAATTATCCGAATTATTCGTATCCGTAAATACTAAATAAAAATTTAGTTAATATATAGATACATATATAACAAAATTGATTTTAATGATCAAATTGGAAATAAAAACATTACTAATCTTATTTAAACACTTATTACATAAATATATAGACAAATATGCAATATATTTATAATTGGAGTACTAAAATATCAAATACTTCAAAATAACTCATATTGTTGAAGATTTAATTTACATTTAAGAATAATTCTAATCCAAATGAATTGGATAATGTTATAAAGACATTACAATATATGAAAAAAACAGAACTCACTAAATAAATAACTTTTTGCGAGTTTTATTTTAGTGTATAAGCTAACAATTTGTTTCACTGTTTTAGGTGAATTGACGATATTCGACGAACCTAAATTTAAATTACTGATGTGGAGATGATTGTGAAGATTTAATACTTTGTTTTATTTATATTATGTATATTTGTATCTTTGTGCGATTTGAATTTTAGTTTTATATTATATTTGATTATTATTCTTTTTATTTAAATTCTTTTATATATATTTTTTACATTAAAAAATTTAGGTTCATATACGGATATTCGTATATCTGACAAATATCCTTATATCTGATAAATATATGTATTTACAAATATCCGAATTTATAAATACAAATACAATACTAAATCTGGATATTCGCCGAATACAAATGCAAATAGTCAGATATTCGCAAATATTCGTTATTTGCCCAGCTCTAATTTGTTGTTTATCATTCTAAAGACTATATAATTTTATTAAAATTATTTCCAATTTATATACATTGAAATGATAGCTTACAAAATCATATATAACTTAAACAAAATAATTTTATTACTAGATAGAAGATTCATTGTAAGATGCATATATATTAAATCCTACGTTGAAAATAGAGGACATTTAATGAATATTATATAAAAATGTTCATATAAGACAAAATACTTAAATGAATCATTAAATGCATTTTGGATTGCTATATAAATAAATCAAAAGATAGATAATGCATTTTGGATTGCTATATAAATAATCAAAAGATAGATAGTGCACTTTGGATCTTTTAGGTTTTGAGTTAGATGAATTAAGTTTAGATTTAATAGGTGATTTTTTTTATTTTTTTTTATTTTGACCATTGAACGTGAAACATTTCGCCTTTTCAAATGCTCCTTCTGCGAAAATATGCATCCAAAGTGATTCCACCCATATACTTGCATCCAGAGTAATTTATAATATGGATAATTGAATCATTTATAGGTGATAGAGTAGATTTGATAAAAAAAATTCAACTTGAATCTCTTGAATGTCGTTGAATTTTCAAAATAGAATTGTGCGGAAATTTTTATCTTAAACCACTATAAACTGCGGATCTCAATCAATCATTAATCTATAAAGAGATATATTGAAAAATCTCTGATTTCCATAATATATATATAATATAATATGTGTGTTAAGTGGTCCAGTGGTCCAGAATGTAAAGCCCATAATGATGATTATATATATTTGTATGTACATACCAACACACAAGACATAACTGAATTCAATTTCATCGTACATATATATATAATGTAAAATCTATAAAGGCCCAGATCATAATTAAAGAAAAATTATTCAGCCAGAAGAAAAGAGAACGATTAGAGGAAGAGGAGAAGAATTCATCGATTTTTCATCGACATTTATGGTTTGTTCGTAACTCTAAATCATTCATTTGCCATCATTTTTAAGTTTAATGATATATTATTTGATAATGATTATTCGAATGAATATTAAATAGCATGAAAATCGATTCGTATCGTTGTTAGGAATATCTTCGTTCATTGTCAAGTTACCATAAGGTGATGATCTTTTTCATCGCAATTTGGTTTTCATTGTGGTTTGTTAATGATTCATTGAGAATTTCTTATGTTCGAAATATGGTATGAACACAATATACTTTTTAAGAGATTTGTAATCGGGAAATTAAGATGTTAACAATGAAGATTGAGCCAAACCCTAGAATCATCCTATTAAGACCGATGTGTATAATTTTGTTTTTTTAGTAAAACTTAAGTGGTTAGAGTGGACCTAATGATAAATTGCTCGCCCAAACGTAGGGGTCGACGAGCGTCAATGTTTTTGTCAAGTGTTAGAACCGAGCGAACATCATGTGTAGTGTATCTGATCGAGTGATTTCACACTTGAACCTTCAAAACAATGTGTGTTTAGGTGGATTGGTGAGAATTGTCACGTGAAGGTTATTGGCTCGACGACGTTAGTATTGTGACACCTGAATCAGAGGCGAGCGTCGTATTGTGCTAGGGTTAATGGACCTGATAGTGTCGTATTGGGGTCCCGTCCGAGCGACGGGCACCGTATTGTACTAATGTTTTGGGATCGGTGTGACCTTGCGAGAGCTTCAGTATGTTGTGGTCCTTTGGCTATTATGACTGTATGTCTGAGCTAGAGTCTTATAGACCTAGGGTACTATATCGGGTCAGATAGAGTTGTTTGTGTGTGTTTAGTGTGATGGTAAGTCCTTATTTTATTTTAATAAGTTACGGGCAGGAGAATATTTGGTACAGAGTGCGTACACGTATTGTTCTCACTAAGTGCATCTTTTGTACTCCCCATTTGTGAACCATCATGGATGAAAATGTTATGAAAAAAGAGAGCAATTGAGTAGCAATAACAGGACACATAATAAACTGACAAAAGAGCCGTGCAATAGGTCTTAATTAGCTTTATTATTCATTTCGTGTTTATCTCGTATTTATCGTGGTTTTATATATTTTATTTCGTTACATTTATTAAAGCATTTTTAATAGAAATAAAAGTATTTATTTATTATATAAAATATGTTTGAGAAATTATATGTGTGGCGAGCTATCGGAGGTGATGGTGGACACTCCTAGTCACATTAGTGTTTAAGGATGATGGTGTTACAAATTAGCTTGCGAAGTTCTTACATCAAAACTAGGCATGAACATAATATAATTTTTAAGAAATTTATAATCGGAAAATTGAGACGTTAAAATTGAAGATTGGACTAAAACTTAGAATTTTCATATGAAGATTGATGGTATGTGTATTAGTTGGTTATTGGTAAAAATTTAAATGGTTAGAGAAGGTCTAAAGATTAGATACTCGACTAAATGTTAAGGTCAGGGAGCGTAGATGTTTTGGTTAAGTATTAGAGCTGAGTACCTGTGTAGTGCTCCAGACTTATAGATTTCACTTTTGAACCTTCAAAAAAAGGCGTGTGTGGACGTGTTAGTTTCACATGAGATATATCCAATACCAAACACACATAGAACCTTTACAATATCAAGTTTGTAACAATTGATTTTGCATTATAAATCATTGTGTTCACTGCTTATTGTAATACAAAAGTTATGTTGGCTATGACTTCGTGGGTAAACGACAAACGTCAATCCAACATTTAAACTAGATAATGTCTTGGGAATGCCTTACGACGTCATAAAGCCTTACATGCGTTCAACGAAAGACCATCATAAAGGGTAACGATGACGGAATTGTAGATTGCATTGGCAAATTTGTCGAAAAAGTTAACATGGATTCGTGTTAATAATTGTAACACCATTACAATTTGGTACGGAGATCTCAATGACGTTGCGATTCTAGATGTGGGTGCAGGGTGTGGCTCTAAAATGAGCAAAGTGTGTCAATGACTGAAGCAAAAGCTCTACAATCGTTTCGGCAAACTTTTCATTGGAACTTGTGATTCTGTCTTATTACACCGAAAATGTTCTATTACGCCTCCATCAATGTGATGAGATCAACAATGTGCACATGAGGCCTATAACCACATGCGTAATCATCAACAACTCGTTGCTCGAAGTCCCGATGATTTAGACTTCAACGAGTCCAAATCGAATATATGTCTCCATTGGTTTGGTTGGATGATCTAAAAAATGATTAGTAAATAAATATTAAAAAGTTTTAAAATATAAGCAAATTTTACATTGTCTCGAAACTTATATCCATGTAAATGTCTTCGAACATGGCTCTGCTAATCTCTGGCGATCTTGACCCTTTGTCGGAGTTAGCCATCCCTCATGGGGTTGTCTTAACTTTTGCGCTATTAAAAAAATAGTTAGAATTAAATATTTACATTTATAATTTGAAACTTACTTAGTTTTTTTCTCGACCTTCTCGACTACTTATTTAGCTTTTTGTATCCATGTTTTGTTTTGTTTCTAATAGGTCTTCTACATAAGCTCCAAAAGGCTTTGAGGTCAAAAATTTTCTTGTTGCTACAAAACAAGTTATTATACACCATTGTTCAAAAAGTAATTAAAAATTTAAGTATTATTATATACTTACAAAGTTACAAAAGAATCCTGGAATGACTTCACACCAGATATGTGTTTCCACGAAACCGAATCTAGTGCAATGGGTGTTACGGCTTGTCTTCATTTTTTCATTGACTCGATAGTTTTTGGACTCACAAAGTGCCTTCTAGATCTCTGAGTGGATTAAATTTTGAGGACATCGTCAGAATGTGGATCAGCGAGACAATTCTCTTTCTGGCTCATTATCAATGACCTCATGCTCTTGGTCATTAGATCCTTCCACTAAATACATTATTTTGAAAATAAATAAATGATAATGTTAGTAAAAACAAACTAATTATATATCTATATATATCAATTAGTAAATGCAAAATTATTACTTACCATGAACACAATCCACCAATAATATTCGACGGCCTATGGCAAAGACACCTAGCCCATGTACGACCCGAAGTAGTTTGTCTTCATCCATTGGGTAATGTTGAACCTGAGTGTCACATCATTTTCAAGCTTAAAAAATGAATTAGTTATATCAGGACTATAAGGTGAAGGTGTTGGTACTGCTCATTGTAGAATTTGTAGAACAAAGATGAAACAGTTGAAGCTAGAAAAGAAGACTAAGAGCGAGCGAAAGATCGAGAGAATTAGAGAGAATAAGAATAAGTATTCTCTTATGTATGTCATTATAACTAAAGGTGTCTATTTATACAAGTAGAAAGGATGAAAAACAAGAAAAATACAAGTTCGCATGCAAGGCACAAGTTTAGATGTAACATACATGAGCTGGCACGGTCAACAAGGCATAGGAGACTGTAAAGGTCATAAATAGGCTTGACCAGGTCGTAGGTCGCGGGATGCAGGACGCGAGATGTGGCTCGAGACGCAATGCAGGACGCGGGATGCGGAGAAGAACGAGACGCGGCTTGGGACACGAAGAAAAGCGGGACACGGCTCGGGACGCGAAGAAGAGCGGGACACGGCTCGAGATGCGATGCAGGACATAGGACGCAGCCCCGGATGCTGAGAAGAACGAGACATGGCTTGGGATGCGATACAGGATGCGGGACGTGGCCCGGGACGTTGAGAAGAACAAGACGCAGCTCAGGACGCAAAAAGAGTGGGATGCAACCTTTCTTCTTAACATTCTCCCTCAAGCTTAGGCGTTAAAAAACAACATAAGTGAAGCCTCATTAAAACCTTTTCGGGAAAACCCCAATTGGGATAAAAAACCCGACAAAGGAAAAAGAGTACAACAACTTATGAGCTCGAGGGACGATCGACTAAGCCTGAATGCGATGCCTCGGGACTGAAGATATCAATGAGGTTGATCCAATAATGGAGATCTTTGCAGACTTTTTTCACTTGTAACTTTGGTGAAGACATCAGCCAACTGATCTGCGCTTCTTGTGTATGCGAATTCAATGACGCCAGCTTCGAGCTTCTCTCGAACAAAATGACAGTCAACTTCAATATGTTTTGTTCGTTCGTGGAATACCGAGTTGGATGCAATGTGAATTGCCGCCTGATTGTCGCAATGAAGCATCGTGGCTTGCGAAGGTTCGAGGTTAAGATCTTTGTGCCTTAGTGCTGGAACGAGAGAAGACCACCGACTTTTTGCTTCTCCAAGTGACAAGGTTCACCCGAAAAAGGTACAAAACCTTGTTGTTGATTTCCGGTCTTTGCGGTCACCGACCCAATCTGCATCATAATACCCAATTAGACTAGTGTTGTTGTTTTTACTCATTAGTATACCTTTTCCTGGAGCGTTCTTGATGTATCGGAGGATTCGATCCACCATTTTCCAATGTTGTTCCTTTGGAGGATGCATATGCTGGCTAACCTGATTCACAGCGTAACACAAGTCAGGTCTTGTTATCGTGAGATATATTAGCTTACTGACAAGGCACATGTATTGTTCTATATCATAAAATGGTTACCCCTCACGCAAGTCTTTGTATTTTTCTTCGAGGGGGGTCTTGTCCAGCTTAGATCCGAGTTTACCTGTCTCATTCAAAAGGTCTAAAGCATATTTTCATTGAGAAAGAAATAAAGTATCATTAGATCTAGTTACTTCAATTCCAAGAAAGTACTTAAATTCACCTAGATCCTTTATATCAAATGTGTCTTTTAGAAAACGTTTAACACTTTCTATTCCTTTATTATCATCTCCTATTACGATAATATCATCAACATAAACTAAGAGAACGATGATACCAGAATTGTTTCGAATAATGAACATGGAATGATCAGTCTCACTCCTTTTAAAACCATACTTTCGAACAACATCATATAGCCTAGTGTACCAAGCTCGTGGGGACTGTTTGAGTCCGTCGAGAGCTCCCTTTAGTTTGCATACAATTCTTTTTTCGGTTTGGAGGCCGGGGGGAGGTTTCATATAGATCTCTTCCTTTATTTCCCCCCTGAAGGAAAGCGTTTTTAACATCCATCTGCCACAAACTCCAATTAAGGTTAATAGCAATAGAAAAGATCATGCGAACAGAATGAAGTTTAGAAAAAGGAGCAAAAGTCTCAGTATAATCTTCCTCATACTTCTGATTATACCCTTGCGCTACAAGGCGAGCCTTGTAACGTTCTACCTCACCATTACTTTTATATTTGATTTTGTATACCTATTTGCTTTCAATGGGTTTCTTTTCTTTAGGAAAGGGGACAAGGTCCCATGTTTTATTCTTTTCTAAGGTTGCTAGCTCCTCTACCATGGCTTCCTCCCATTCTGGCTTCCCTTTGGCTGCTCTATAGGTTTGTGGCTCGATATCCCTGTCAATTTTACTAAGAAAAGCTTTATGATCAGTAGAGATAAATTCCAAAGAGATAAAATTTTGAATAGGATGTTCGGTAGGATGCTCGTTTGCCATGCCATTGAAATAGGGTGTTTGGTTGCCACACCTTTGAATAGGATTATGAATCCATTCCGAGATTGGTCGCCTTATTCTAGTGCTTCTCCGAGGCACTATCTCATTTAGAATTCTTCCTTCAACTTCATCGACGTCCTGATCCTGATTTAGGTTATGATCATGGATTTGATCTTCATTCTCATGATTTGAGGTCCGAGATTTCTCCTCATGATTTTGCTCAGAATATACATCATGGTTTTCTTGTTCTTCATATTCTAATATTTCTTGATCATTTTGGTCTTCATGACGTTCAGGTACACTTGGCAGAGGACCTGTTTCATTGTTAGTTTTCAAAATTGAATTTACTGAGTTTCTAAGGGACAAACCTATATCATTTGGATCCGAGATTCCTTTAATCTCTTCCCAGCTGATTTTATCATGAAAGATCTTGTCTTCGAGAAACATAACATCTCGAGACACTATTACATGTTGAGATTTTGGATCGAAACACTTGTAGCCTTTTTTTATTTACTGAGTATCCAAAGAACATGGCTTTAGTGCTCCTTGATTCCAACTTGTTTCGCTGTGAGTCAGGAACAAGAGCGAAACACACACAACCAAAAATTGTAAAATACTCAAGTTTGGGGTTTATAGAGTTTAATACCTCATAAGGTGATTTGTCCTTTAGAACCTTTGTTGGAATTCTATTAATGATGTGACATGCGGTCATGACCGCATCGAACCAAAACCTTTTAGGAACATCTCGATCGAACATGATAGTTCTCGAGACTTCCATTAGGTGTCTATTCTTCCTCTCGACCACTCCGTTTTGTTGCGGAGTATAAGGACACGAGGTCTGGTGTGTAATGCCTTGTTCTTCAAGGTACCTGCGAGGCACCATTGTCAGTCCTTAGACATTTTACTTTAGCATCATATTGAGTTAAAACACGCTTATGAAACTTCACAAATACATCATAAACACTACTTTTAGACGAGAGAGTATAAAGCCATGTAAAATTTGATTTCTCATAAATGAAGGTTACAAGATATTTCTTTTGATCATGAGAAACACATGGAGTTGTCCAAACATCTGAATGAATCAACTCAAAATAGTTTTTATAAACCGAAACAGAGTTTGGAAATACTTGTTTTACGTGCTTTTCTAAGATGAAAGCTTCACACATTTCATGTTTATCTTTAAGATCGGGAAAATGATACTAAGAACTTTACTATGAGGGTGTCCAAGTCTTGCATGCCACTTAGAAACTTTATTAAAATTTGGTTTTGATAAAAACACGGACTCTAGATCACGAGACATAGACTCGAGAACATAAAGACCATTGAGGAGCTTTCCTTTGCCGATTACTTGTTTGCTTTCAATATCCTGTATCCAAAAAGAGTTAGAATCAAAACAAACATGACAATTAAGGTCTTTTGCAAGCTTTTGTAAAGAGATAAGATTATTAGAAAATTTTGGAACGAAGAAAGCGCTTGTATCATGACCGAGAAGCATAAGCTTCCCAGTTCCTTTAATTGGAACACTCTCCCTGTTCGCAATAGAAACAGAGCCACAATGAGGTTTTATATCTTTAAACAAGTCACGAGTTTTAATCATATGATTTGTAGCTCCAGAATCTAGTATAATATGGTTTCAAAAAGAAGAGAAAGCAGACATAAATTTTCCTCCTTCTTCATCGGCTTTGTGTATTTGATTCCCTGCCATAATCATTTGGAAAAACCCCTCGAGGTCTGCCTTGGAGACAAACTCAGACTCAGAGGCCATATTAGCCTTACCTTGACTGTTATGGCTTCTGCTTCAAATGGGAGTGAAGGATCCAACAAAGATCCTTTGTATGACCTTTCTTTTTGCAATACTCACAAGAGAACTGCTTTTTGGAAGGCTTGATCGTAGTGGCGTTTCCAGAGGTATTATTGGAGACATTAGCTTCCTGGATCATTCCTTTAAAGAGACGGTTCCCCCCTTCCTCCCTTTTAATCATCATACAAACTTTGTTAAACGACAAAAATATATTTTGGCGAAGTATATGACGAATAAGGTCGTTGTATTTGTCGTCGAGGGAGAATAAAAGGCTAAAGACTTGATTCTGGTTTGCTCTTTGAGCAATTTCCACAGGGTCCGCAGTATGAGGCCTTAAAGTTTCGAGTTCTGCTTTAAAATCACCCAAAGCCTGGTTAAAAGGTTTTCCCTCTTACCTTAGATTATTAAGGCCTTTCTTTATCTCATACACATAGCTAAGATTGGATTCATTGTCAAAAACTTATTTCAGCTCGTCCCAAAGCTCCTTAGGAGACTCTATGTGCCCATATGTACAAATATATGAGATCCGAGGGAATTATAACCAAGGCAGTGAGTTTATTTTGTGCCCATTTTTCTGATCCGGTACTTGAATCGACCGGTTTCACATCTGATTCTGTCACGAAACCCCAAAGACCTCGCATGCCAAGATTGGCTTTAGCAATCTTCGTCCAAATAGAATAATTGTTTCCATTGAACGAGATTGAGATGCTTTTGGTCGATTCAATGATGAGAAATCCGAGTAAACAAAGGGAAACAAAATAACAAAGAGAGCTTAATCTTTTTTTTTTACCGAAAAACAACTTTTGGAAGAGAATAGATTTTAAAAGAAACAAAATCGATAAAAAAAAACTTCCGAGACTCGATCACCGCTCTGATACCATGTAGAATTTGTAGAACAAAGATGAAATAGCGGAAGCAAGAAAGAAAGACTAAGAGCGAGCGAAAGATCGAGATAATTAGAGAGAATAAGAATGAGTATTCTCTTATGTATTTCATTAGAACTAAAGGTACCTATTTATACAAGTAGAAAGGGTGAAAACAAGAAAAATACAAGTTCACATGAAAGTCACAAGTTTAGATGTAACATGCTTGAGCTAGAGCGGTCAACAAGGCATAGGAGACCGCAAAGGTCATAAATAGGCTTGACCAGGTCGTAGGTCGCGGGACGCAGAACGCAGAATGCGGCTCGAGACGCGGCTCGGGACGCGAAGAAGAGCGAGACACGGCTCGAGACGCGGCTCGAGACGCGATGCAGGACGCAGGACGCGGCCCGGGACACTGAGAAGAACGAGACACGCGGCTCGACATGAAAAAGAGCGGGATGCAGCATTTCTTCTTAACACTAATGGGGGGTATCCTATAAGATATTGCGTTAATATCAATTGTGGTAATCTCTAAATTTTTTGTATATATCATGCACATTGCCACCGCAATCAACAATCTTTTGTAATCTGTCAATCGAATCTAATCACTCAATGTATATCATCTCACATCAACATGGATGGTGCATGTTTATCCATCGTCTTATTTAATAAAAAATATATTCCATTCAGAAGTAAGTGACAATGTTAATCGAACCAACATTTTTTCTACCGTGTTTAGTATGAATGAATCGATATCATCCACACAGTATGGACACAAAATACGTTCGTGTGTATTTCAACGATAACATCCCACAAACGAGAAACCCGCTTATTGTCCGCAGTAACACAACTTTCATGTGAAAATTTTGTTTCTTTGAAACATCATATGCTTGAACGTTGTAATTTCACTGATAATTTAACCCATCAATTATAATTTAACCCATCAATTGACAGTTGTAAAAATATATCAAAGTTTTTTTCGGATGATCCATACCAAGTTTGAGAAAATTCAAGAACAACAATTCATTTTTCAAACACATCATTGGTGGCAAATTACATGGTGATATAATTACGAGCCAAAAAATACATTGTTTACTAGAAACACTATACAAGCAAAACCATCTATAGACAACACTAAGTAAAAATTTATATTTTCAGAAGCAAATTCATGATAAACCTCAAGAAAATGATTTCACGCTTTCCCGAGTGAAAGAAACCTCATCTCCATCAATAAAATGGTGTTCGACAGGCCATGTTATGTGTGGTGTTGTAGGTTGTGATTCATACAATCTCTTTAATCTATCAACAATTGGAATGTAGAATATTCTTTTACATAGAATTATTTTCCTTTGATTTATGTTTTTAGGTTTAAATCCTTCAGCCTTACAAAGAGGCAATTAAAAAGATTTATATAGTATTTCCAAAAAATGATACTATTGTTTGCACACACGTCAATCTTTTCATTCATAAAAGAACTTAGATGTGTTGTTACCTTTAGGCAAAATATCATGCAATGTCAAACACATTTGATCCATACAATATTATGCGGTGGTTCAACTTGTCTTCACTCACATCAATCTAGCTGCAAGTGAAAACTTTGTATGATTCTCACAACCTTCATAAAAGACTGTTTGATTGCACCAAGTAGCTTATGGAATTTATTTATTGCAATGTTTGATACTTCTTCATTCATGTTTCTATCATGCATAATCTAAAGACTAGGAAAAACATACCCAATCATTTCCATATATCCATCATGACAAGTACGATCGCCAAAACTACTTTCATTTGTAATCAATTTGTAATTAGTATAAATATCATTAGGTTGTTCAAGAATGTGGGTATAAGTTACCATTTTGCTCAAATCTTCAACATGTTAAACTCAAATATAAAAGTTTTCCACAAAATTTTTCTTGTATAAGTGAAAAAGTTTCGAAAGTTAACAATATGGAGATCTATTGAGAAATAAGATCTCAATTTTGTTAGGGAAAACAAGATTCAATTTAAAAATCTTGGTGCAACTTACCAAGCAAATGTTACACACCTCGATGCTCAAAAGTGAATCTTGATTGGTAGTGGAGGTTGCGAACCCTAGTGTCACGCCTATGATTACCTTGCTAGTGTATAATATTGGTTGCAATATGACTACATGCATTTCAATTTCGTATTCCATGGTGTGGATGACATACTTTACAATGCGTTTTCAAAATATCTTACATTGAAGATGTTCTAAGATGCGCTTGAATAAGAGGTATATATTGATAAAATTAGCAAAAATCGATTTGTGGTTGTTAAGATCATGAACTATCCTATGGTGGATATTAAAAGTTTTGTTACGAAAGATTGATGAATGCTTATTAAATAATGATCATCGTACTAGATAAAGTAAAAAAATGACAGTAAAAATCATTAGGTATATCCATTGAATATTTGCTTTGTCATTTTAGGATTCAACAAGGTGTTCAACCATTTTTAAAGCCTATCGAATAATACATGTTAAAGACTAATTTTATTGACGTCAACAAAACCTCAAAGGTCTAGGAGAGTAAAATTAATAAAAATCTCAAACACATTCAAGAAGTTCAAAGGAATATTATTTATGCAGTAATTCAAAAATCTAATAAAACGTTGGATTCATGTAGTTGAAGCTGAAGAGAACAACGTCAATTATGTGGTGGTCATTTCAAAATAAACATGGTTGGTTGGAGATAATTCGAAAGAATGTTGGATAGACACTAGATTAGACTGAAACAATATCCTAGAATATCTTTTTATACTTAGTAGTGTTAATTGTAATATGTTATGACTATGACATGTAAATCATATTACATATATTACATGGACAATAGGGAAAAAAGTCATTATCCATCACATGTGAGCTTTTTTTAAATATGATAGAATTCAACTGTTATCCTTCAACTTTTATCTATCTATTTGAAGGGGTGGACTAATATCATATACTGTAGCATGATTTTGTTGATGGAATGAAATTTTTTTATGTCCTATCCTATCACAAAATTCAAAAACATTTTTTTGGAGAGAAAAAAAAATGGTTTTATTGACAATACACAATTTATGAAATGAGAAAGTATTAAACCGGTGAAAAATGAGTGATTTTTGTATGTCATTTCATCTTCGATTCCTACAAAAAATATTTCAATGATTTTGATGTTTTTCCGATAAATTGCAACACTAAAATGGAAAAAATATGAGAAACGTGTTTCTAGTTCCACATTTTTTTTATCTATAATAAAATTGTATGTGTTTTAGGTTGTTTTGATTATGTGTTTTAAATGTTCGAAAATTTAAAACCACGAGAATTTTGTAAATATTTGATATATATATTTTTTATATCATAATTAATTTTGGCTTGATATGTAATCATATATAAAAAGAGGGTTTTTTCCTCCTCTCTCCTGCTGCCACGTCAGCGGGGAGAAAAAAATCCCCTCTCATTATTTAATGACACGGATGAGTTTTTTTTCGCGATTCACCCTCTTCCTCTTCGTCTTCTTTCCTTAATGATATCGATGTTGGCTCTCTCCTCTTCGAAATCATTCCTCTTCCCTTTTGAAATCTCCTAAAATCGACGATTTGGGCATTGTAGGGCTCACTGGTATGAAGCAAGTGGGAAGCAAAAACCCGAGGAAACACCGTATGGATGTATTCAGAAACCAGAAATCCCTGCTCGAATCCTTGGGCGCGATCTTTGGTGGCCTGCTCGAATCGCCGGAGGATGCCGCCGTAGCAGAGGTGGAGTGGAAGGATGTTTGTCTGAGGCCGAAGATTGTGGCTCCAATCCCCCGGAGCAAAGGCTCCCTGGGTTCCATTCGCCCAGGATTCGTTCTTCTCATACGTTTTTTCACACGGGTGAGTTTTTTTTCGCGATTCATCGCCTCTTCCTCTTCGTCTTCCTTCCTTAATGATCTTCTCCTCGAAATCTTTCCTCTTCCCTCTTGAAATCTCCTAAAATCGACTATTTAGGCATTGTAGGGCTTACTGGTATGAAACAAGCGGGAAGCAAAAACCCGAGGAAACCTCATCCGTATTCAGAAACCAGAAATCTTTGGTGGCTTGCTCGAATCGTCAATTTTAGGAATCCTTAGGCGAGATGGCCTGCTCGAATCGCCGGAGGATGCCGCCGTAACAGAGGTGGAGTTGAAGTATGTCCGTCTGAGGTTGAAGGTTGTGGCTCCAATCCCCCGTAGCGAAGGCTCTCTGGGTTCCATTGAATCGCCGGAGGATGCCGCCGTAGTAGAGGTGGAGTTAAAGGATGTCCGTCTGAGGCCGAAGGTTGTGGCTCCAATCCCCGGTAGTGAAGGCTCTCTGGGTTCCATTCGCCCAGGATTCGTTCTTCTCCTACGTCGGTTGTCCTGCCTCGGCTCTAGATTCTATTCCCCCGATTCGTTCTTCATCTCCGATGTAGTCTTCGGTTAGCGTGCCCCGGTCGAGATATTGGTGTGGGAGAGGGAGGCGAAGGTCGTTGCCATCCGTTTTAGGTGGAAGAAGAAGATAAATCAGTCGGTAACCCCCGAGATTTCCATCTCCATTGCCCCGTCTGCTTCTCAGTCTCCTTGCATTTCGCCCGTCTCCTTGGGACTCTTTCAGAACGGGGATCAAAGATCAAAACCGAGGATACCATTCCAACATTGTAGGGCTCACCGGTATTGCGGACTCAGATAGATCGATTCTGTTGTGCTCTATTTCTTCACCGTTATGAGACCAAACTTTGTTGCGGTTCTTTTTTGATCGAATGCTGCCTAACTCATTTAAAGCATTTCTCATAGTTGGCCAGCTTTCAGAATTCAAGCTCAAGCACCTTCTTGCGAGATTGTGCGGCTGCGAAGATCTCATGTTGATTACATTCTTCGTTGATTTGAAATTCTAACCTTTTGCATCTTAGCCTAGGCAATGATGTCTATAGTCATGAGAAAACTTATCTAGCAACTTCTTCCGAGTCAAAATAGATTCAGTTTTCGGGTTGTGGGTGTTGAACGTAGTGATTGGTGCTTGTGGGTATTCATTGAGATACTGGTTGAGTTTGATCTGTCTGATTGTGGTTGCCTGTTTGATTTTTTGGTTTGTCTCGATATCGCAGGATTTCGATACGGTCTGGCCAATTTTCGATTCCGCATAATCTCGCGATTCTCGGAAGCTGGACGAGATGCTTTCGATTATTAACCTTATTTGATAGTTAAATTTAGTTGTTAGTTATGTGAATAGTGTTATGTAGTTCCCTATGACCTCAGGCTTATTTACCCTTCGAATTATGCTTTTGCAGGTTGTTCAAAGGGATTATTAGTGATATTGAATCACGAGGGTCATTACCAAGGAGTAATTCGAGGGTTTCCTCCCTCACTACTTGCTATGGACCAAGGTTAGTCGAGTGTAAGCATCTACATGTACGAGTGTTTCTGCTCAATCATCTCGATAAAACTATGTTTTGGTCAAGTATGAAATGCATATGTGAAAATAACACAAAGATACGTAGTGCTAGATCTAATGAGTATCGGATTTGCTTCTGCAACGATGACTTCTGGAGTATTGAGTTATTTCTAATCCTTTTTTTATTGGATTTGTGTATGTGGATCTTGATATTGTTCCTAGGAGCCTGCTTCTGGATTTCTTGAAATTATGAAGTTTTGATATCTAAACTCAGATTAAACCCATCAATGTTCATTGCAGATTTGTGGTGCTCTTATAGCAATTTTTCTTGCATGCTCTAAAAGAAGTTCATGGTCAGACATTTCCTGCTTATGTGTCTTCCGGTTCCCTGCCTGCTTCTCTGACAGATGTATTTTTTTCACATGCAGCATCACTGCTCCCTGTAACCAAGGAATCGCTTACTTGTGAGTTTTTATTTTACTTTTATTGATTTGTAAGAAACGTTGTTGACGTGGTACATGAAATAAAATTTAAAGGTGTTTTCTTCGCATGTAATTAATAGGCCCGGATAGCACTTGAGCGCCAACAAACTCTACAAAATGCAGTGATTGGAGTTCAAAGACAATCTATGTGGTCAAATTTAGCCCATGAGATGAGTGGTCTTCGTGCCGAAGAGGTACCATACTGTTATAGATTCAATTTTCGGGTTATGGGTGTGGAACATAGTAATTGGTGCTTGTAGGTATTCATTGAGATACTGGTTTATCTAAAAATCGAAAGATCGAAAACGAAACAGTAGGGAGAAGGTAAAAAAAATTTGGAAAGCCACTGCAATATTCACTCTATATATATAGATATATCTCTTTGTCTCCTTTCTCTATCTTTCTTCTCTCAACTAATACACTCCTCTCTTCCAGTTGTTAAGATGTACCAAGTGGTTGAATGTGCTTACACCTGGTTATGTCTTTTATATGTGTAGATACAAAGAAAACTATTGTATTTTCTTATGAGTTGAATGAAGTTTCGAAATGCTTGAAATGGGAAATTTATTTGATTTGGTTGGATGTTTGATAGTTCTTGGATTAAGTATCTCATCATGGGTGTACTTTGTTTGATGATTGACGAATCCAGGACTTTGAAGCTCCCAAGTGGTGTCCGAATTCAAGGTACTATTCCCGTGAATAGATCCTGCCGCTGTGTTTGATGATTGAAAGACCTAGGATGGACTCCAAATTACTCTTTTAATAGTTCCACCCAAGCTAGATCACTTGAGGTAAGTTCCATTTCTTTGTCGTCGTCCTTTTCGAAGCTCCTCTTCCACCTCCATTTCTTCGTCGTCGTCCTTAAGGTAAGTAACCAGAAAACCCTCTGTGTTTCTGTCTCATACTTGAAGATGACGATCATGGTAGAACTTAGAAAAAATATTACAAGAAGGCCGATGAAGGTAATTTATTTCAATCTTTTGCGATGTTTACAGATTAGGTGTTTGCAATTCGACTGTTGGTAATCTGTTTTTTGATTAGTTGACTCGCTATAGTATATTATGATTGAGTATAGTGTTGAAACAATTACACTTATACTTGATTTGGAGATGTTATACTTGCTCGATTCAATGGTTGGGTTGTTGCATCTTAGTTTCTCATTTAATTTTGCGGCGATGCGTGAGATGTGTTAGGTTAGATTTTGGGTTTTAATGTTTAGACTTAGTTTGTTTGTATACCTTGGAGCGACCTTAACACAATTGCTCCTACATATTACAGGAAGACGCCTTGAATCAAGTGCAGGGTGAAGGTCAGTTTCTGCTTCAATTCATTCCAACGAAAGTACCAGCAAGGATTTTTCTACGCTCATGGTATACTTCTTCATTATCACATACATGTGTATGCAGTTATGTTTCTGTATGCTTGGTCTACAATTGAATCAAGCTTTTATGCGTTAGATTTCTATTGAGCAAATCGGTTGACTCTTCGTTAGACTCGAAAGAGATATAGCTGGATAAGAATTTATTGAGCAAATAAGGTTTGCGGATTTTTCTTTTAATCTTTTATGTCGTTGGCAAGATTTTCAATCAGCCACCCCCATAGTTTTTTACGCTACTTGGAATCTCCATAGATGTTCTTTCGAGCTTGATATGGTTCAAACTGTAGATATGACTTCGTATATCTAAAATTTAGAGTGTTTATCTCTCTATTTGCATTCTTGGAGGTTAAAACCCAAGCTCTTTCTCTCCCTCTTTATATTTAAAATCTCATTCCCTTTGGTTTTTTTGATGTGATGGTTCTATCTCTCCCTCTTTATATTTAAAGGTGTTTTCTTCGCATGTGATTAGTAGGCCCGGACAGCACTTGAGCACCAATGAATCCTACAAAATGCATTGACTGCATTTCAAAGACAAGTTATGTGGTCAAATTTAGCCTTTGAGATGACTACAGTGTTTCGTGGTCTTTGTGCCGAAGAGGTAACATACTGTTATAGATTCAGTTTCCGGGTTGTGGGTGTTGAACATAGTGATTGGTGTTTGTATGTATTCATTGAGATACTGGTTTATCTAAAAATTGAAAGATTGAAAACGAAACAGTAGGGAGAAGTTAAAAAAATTTGGAAAGCTAGTGCAATATTCACTCTATGTAGATAGATATATCTCTTTGTCTCCTTTCTCTATCTTTCTTCTCTCAACTATTGCATCTATTCTTCTTCTATATTTGAGTTTTTGATGACTGAATTGGTCAGCATTGTTCTTGACAAAATAGTTAACTGATTCTTTGGAAAATGATGGTTACCCTGGTATTTAAGAAGAAGCTTCAAAATCATTTCATGCGTTTATGTGTTTTCCTTTTGTATAGTTATATTGAGAGTATTGTTCTGTCCATTTTCGGGCAGAAGCTAAAGTTTTTGGGAACACGTTTTTTTCTTTGTAGATTGAATCAGAGTGTCCTCTAGCTGTTTGAAACATCCATGTTAATATGTTGATGTTGCAATCTGAGATTTTGCTTCCTTTCTTGGCTTCATGATTTTAATGTTGGAAACTCTTATCTTTTTCCTTTGATTTTAGAAAATCTGCAACAACAAAAAAAACACTAAATTTAGGTGTAATATAGTCCAAACAAAATGTACACAAATGGTTGAATAGTTAGACATCTAAAGCAATATCTAAAGCTATATGTTCTGATTTCTCTGGCTTCTTGATGGTAACTTTGTCTTTTTTTGTTTTTTTTTTCTATATTTGAATGTTTTGCGACTGAATTAGTAGGCTTTGTTCTTGCCGTATCAAAGCAAAATAGTTAATCAATTCTTCGAGAAATGATGGTTATTTAGATATTTTAAGAAGGAGCTTCGAAATCATTTGATGAGTATATGTGTTTCCCTTTTATTTAATTATATTAAAAGTATTGTACTGTCGATTTTTGGACAGAAGTTAAAGTATTTGGGAACATGTTTTTGTCTTTGTAGATTGAATCAGAGTGTCCTCTAACTGTTTGAAACATCCATGGTAATATGTTGCTGTTGCACTTTGAGATTTTGCTTCCGTTCTTGTCTTCAACTAATGAAATTTGCGTGATGTTCACTATTTTGTATGTTCGTACGCCCTCTTCAATGATGTCAATGTCTTCTTGTTAGCTTATATGTATGAATATTTAGATTTGCCTACTTATGAACCATGATCCCACCAACTTTAATCATAAGTAAACGGATAAACACTCTGACGATGTAAATGTAAAGAGGCATTTAGATATTAGACTTTTTATTTCAGACAGGTTATTAATTCAGATATTATTAGGTACTTTGTCATTTGTTTTGTAGGATGTTTGTACCACAAGGTGATTCGTATCGGCAATTTTGCTGATGAATAATGCTATTTGATGGCTTGGTGTTAAAATAAAAAGCAGGGTTTCCTGGATAGCTTCGGTTTCCCGGATAGCTTGGGTTTCCCGGATAGCTATCAATTCTCAGGGAATATTCAGCACAAGTACCGAGAAATTAGGAGCCCGCCACTCGCCTATGCACTTCACCGCAAGCTCAAAGAAACCGTCGACCTCATGAGCTCACTTCAATGCACCAGCTTCAAGTTTGGATGAATAGCCACCATTGGTAAACACTGCAGATATTTCCATATAAGAGATTTGAAGACAAAGAAGAGGACTTTCAAAGTAATTATCAGAATTTTTATTATTATTTACCCAACTGAAGTCACACCAAAATTATTTGGTTTCAATCTTTTGGTTTTTAATAGTAAATGTGAAGTCCATTTGCCTTAATTTTTATATACATAAATGTCACATCAACAACTTTTTATCAATTCAATATTCTAATTAAGGATGAACGCGTATAGGATTTTTGGTGTATGAAGTCGAATTCGTCCGACTTTGGGATATCTAATATTATTTGAGTATTCGAACTCTAATTACATCATCCGTCGTTTTCTTTGTCAATTTCGCCAACCTCATCGTATGGTCGTTTTGTGCGTTCAAAAGAGGAACCAGCCAAATGATGTAATTCTAACATTGGGTACCCAAAAACTGGATACGATTTAATTTAAAATTCCTATCAAATTAATTTCAAATCCATATCAAATTCATATCAAATTTCATATTTATATCAAAAACCCAAAATACCTTGCATTCAAAATCATAGCAAATTAATTTCAAATTCCTTGTATCCTCCTCTTGCTTAAACTCCCCTCACATTCATTGTCTTTTTTATTTTTTTTTTCAAATCGAATCTGCATCATGTCGTCTTCCATTCAAATAAAACAAAGCTTAATCGACCTAACACTCTCTTCCTTCCTCCTCCAGAGCGGCGTCTTACAAGGTTCGTCAATCGTATGTAATGCAGAGGATTTAAAAATCAATATGAATCTTAGATATATGAAGATAATTTTTGTTTAATTTAAATATGTTTAGATATTTCACTGAAATTAAACAAAAAACGACCAAATCGAAGGTTTTTAGATTTCCAAAACCTATAAATAATTTTTAACATTTTATTGATAAATAAATCGATATAATAGTATTGTTTGATCAATTAATTGGTCCCAACCGAAATGGTCGAAAGTCGCTAATTGGCTTTTAATATAATTCATACATGTCAAAATAAAATGGATTGAAATGATCAAGTTTTTTAAATATTTTGTTCTATTCCAAATTTTACTATTATTTATATATCAAGTAAAATATATATTTAAAATTTTATATATATGATATTTATATAATCACATTTCTGATTTGTTGAGATATAAATAATATCATATTAATATTCCAAACTAATTTTTTATGATAAATTTTAGACTACTTAATATTTTTCATTTTAACAATTAAAGTCAACAAAAAATAGACATACAAAAAATATTGTTTTTTAAATTTTATTAGCACCTAAAAAGTATTGTTTTTTTACATAATATATTATTATTGAAATAAAGTTGGAACATAAACTTCTCTTAAAATTACATTTCTTATTATATTTAAATAGAGAAAAAAAAAAGGATTAAGCTGAGTCTTCTTCTTCTTCAG